>OY723387.1:61259365-61786222 GCA_963210295.1 Ophion ellenae
ACGCTTTGCCACTTTGTTGAAAAAGGCCACTGACGAAGGACGTGCAACATTGTCCCTCGGAGGGAGAATATGGCAGGTGAATTAGCCAGGGACGAAGGGGAAAAAAAATATTTGGGTAGATGAAGAAGACGTAGCCGTGGTGGGGTTTGCAACACCTGCGTTGTATCTTTTCCAGCTCGGTAATTATTGTCGCTGTTAGAGACGGGAGCCGGAACCGTCAGGAGCCCAGGGTTCTTCTTCTATTTCTATTTTCCTCTTCCTTTCTCTCTCTCTCTCTCTCTCTCTCTCTCTCTCTCTCTCTCCCTCTCTCTCTCTCTCTTTTCTGTAGAGTGTCTTTCTCTTTCAACCTCACACCCTACTTGGCCTGATTAGCGTTGAAGATCACAGGGCGCTCCAGGCGTATCCCGACACCGTGGCCGCGTTATATCGAACCACGCGGTACGAGCACCGGGGGTCCAATTTACTCTGATTATGGCAGGTGAGGATCGTATTCTTCTCTCTCACTCTGTTTTTCTCTCGCTCTTTCTGTACCCTTCGTTCTCGCCCCGTTGCTCTCCCTTTATCTACCTCCCATCCTGCGAAAAGCCTCGCAAGTCTCTCTCACCCAAAACCTTCCAGCCCTTTTGCATTAAGGGGTTAGGCCTAGAGGCCGAAAAAATAGGCTCTTTGGGGATTTTTTTTTTTTCAGAAAAACTACAAAATAAATCGAGATTACGGAAAAGGGTAATCATACATATCAGTGACTGTATACAATCATTTTTTTAAGCGGTTAATTTCAAAATGGCGGCTGTGCAGCGTTAGGTTAAAACTGCATTTTTTAAGGGCCGGAAACATAACTCAGACAATTTTCAACCGATTCACTTGAAATGTTGAATATATCTTGAAAAATACATTGTCTATGGAAGTACGTAGGATTCTTTTTTATATTGCGTGGTTCGTTTGTTAATAATAATTATCTGACGAATTTTTAGGCAAATTTTTCACTTTCCAAAAATTCGCCTCATAGTTCCACGCTCTTCTACCTGCTCTCGTTCTTATCTTGTCCCTTTTCAACTCCTCCCTCACCAAATATCATGGTGTTCTCCAGTCGAGCCGCAGCACTCACCTCACGTATCTCACTTTATTTTGTAGTTTTTCTGAAAAATAAATCCCCAAAAAACCTATTTTTTCGGCCTCTAGAGTGGCCTAACCCCTTAAGCCTGAAATCGCACGCTTGCTTTTCGCAAAAAGAAAAGAAGAAAAATTTGCGAAAGCACATTTGGCTTTCCGATTGCGAAACATCAATCTTTTGTTTTTAATTATTTAATTATTATCATTATTTAATAATTATTATCATTATATTTAAAAATAATTTTATAATTATTTAACATTGAATATTCCTCCCACCCTGCGAAAAGTCTTGATCCCCGAAAACCGGTCATCCCTTTTGCATTAAGACTGAAATCGCCAGCTTCCTTTTTGGGAAAAGAGAAGAAAGTAAATTTGCGAAAGTACAACTTTACTTTTAATAATTTTATTTTATTTAATTTATTATTATTATTATAATCAAATAATTATAATTATAATCATTTTATAAACGGAAATGGAATGAAGCGGGCACGTAAAAGAGAAATGACCCTGTACGATAAAACTACAAGAAGTTGATAATCATTAGATAATAATTAAATAATTATTTAACAATGAATATTCGCAGACATTTTTTCTTTACCTCTATTATTATAATTATTATTGCGATAATTTAACAATTATCATTATAATAATTCAATACTTATACTTATAATAACTCAATAATTATAATTGCAATAATTCAATAATTATTTCTCAATGAATGTCTTACACTCCGCAGACATTTTTTATCTCTAAATGAAAGAGAGTCGGAAAAAAGCTTTGAGCATCCGAATGTGACTTGGTCGATACATTTTCTGATGCTTCGATGGTATCCGAAAAATGCTGATAAAACGATAGCGGAAAAAAAAGTGTTGGCAACGGTATCAGTTTCGGTGCAAATGCGGACGTTCGAAATGAAAACGACGGTGCTATTTTGGTGAAATTGTGAGCAGATCATCGCGCTATACACGTTGCCGAAATCCATAATTCCCCTTCGGCAGGATATTCTTCGTAAACAGGTTCGTGATACCCTCGGCATCAAACGATTATATCGTTTCTTTGATCCCGCCGCAGCCCTGCGAATGGCTGTTTGCCACCTTTTGTCTCTCGGCCTGCTCTGTCTCTCTCTCTATTCTTCAACCTTCTTCCTTAAACACCCCCCCCCCCCCCCCCCTTCATTCATCCGAACACAGGAACTTTAATGCAGAAGAAACAAGAAATAAAAACTAGATTTACTATGATGCAGCCCCATTGTTATCATCAAAATATCAGATACTCTAGCATCTAGCAACTAAATAGATTTTCCATTGCAATTGTTCTCTATGAAGATGAACATTTATTTGTGAGGCCTGCGTAAGAAAAAAGTACGATTTTTTCGGTTGCAAGCCACTCAGTCAATGTCAATCCTAATTATCTCTGCACTGAGAAAAAAAAACCAATTGAATCAAAAAAATATATTGGTTGATCCAAATAAATGTGCTGCTGCGGAGTGCCACCGATACATGAGATTGTTACAATACTATAAAATATTGGAAAATGTGATTGATTTAAATAACATATTATTTTATTTGAAAAAACTCTTCTGTTCTCTGAATATCTACATTATCTATCAAATAAAATTATATTCTATTGAAATCATTCTTTATACAATCCGTAGATGTATTGATGCAATAATTAAGCGGTTGCTGCAACATTTTTTATTTCGTACAAAAATATAATCAATAGAATTAATTATTTCATTTTGTTTTAAATCTTAAATAAAAAGTGAGCATTAGAATGTTAGCAATTAAAAAGTTAAAGCAATTAATTAAGTTAAGTGTTAAAAAGTTAGCAATTAATTAATTATTTTCATTTTGTTTTAAATCTTAAATAAAAAGTGAGCATTAGAATGATCATCCACGATAAGAGTGGAGAGAATATCAGATATCCAATGGAATATCCATGGAGAGAATATCAGATATTCAACTGATATGAACAGATACTACACGTTGATCTTAGCCACAGGCCAAGAACCGATACTCTTTAGAGTTTCTCCGGCGTTGAACGCGGACCTCTAGTTTCTCGGCTGTTTTTTTACGGCTTTTTCAATAATTTTTCACGGGCAAAGCATCAAAATAACCAATCTCATTGTTATTGCATAATCTTTATTAACATTTAAATAAGCTTTACAAATTTTTTGAAGTCAAAATATATAATAGAATAAAGGTTATAGTGGCCGACAGGAAGACATCAAGTAAAAGAGGTGTTTGACGGTGACCAAGATTGCGGCTGTTCTGCTTATCTGAAATCGAAAAACCAAACGGCATTTTAATCTTCATATTTAAGACTAGCGATTGAACTAGAGTGAATTCTAAATTACCAAAATTGACTTTTTTATACACTTTTGAAAATTACATTCTATTTTTTACTCATTTTTTCTTAAGTTTTTCGCTCGTACAAAAAAAAACTATCGAAGCAATCATGATAATCCTAGTTCAATCGCTGGCTTATAACATATTAAAGATGCTGTATAAATTTGAACAAGATCGGTGCGGTAGTTTCTGAATCATCGTGGTCACCGTTTCGAAAAATGGTGTTTCGAGAAAAACGCGTTTGAAAGTTCGCGCTCCCGGCGCGCGCTCCGTATACCTGCTCCGTTCCAGGTCCGTAACTTGTGAACCACTTCGAATATCGAAAAATCATTTGGCACACATTTTCTACACATGTTGTAGATGTGATTTATGAAGAAAAAAAAATCGATTTTTTCGACCCGAGAAACTAGAGGACCGCCTTAAGTAGATTTTAGGTTTGCGCTACGCTTACGAGAAAGGAGCGCGCGTGCGGCTTCTAGCGGTTACTCCGAGAACTACGGGTTTCCTCACACCTATAATTTCGGTGGCGCTCGGCCCTGATTTGGTTGAATTTTTTCAATCAAATGCGCGAGCAACAAATTTTATTTTCGCATAATTTTTTAACCAATTCAGACATTTGCTTAATATTTTTCAATGAAAATAAAATATTAATATATCAACGAATAATGTACTTGGAAATCAATATCGGATATGGTGAAAAAAAAAAATATACTCAATAGAAATTTTATCTCAATGAAACGAGCGAAATTCAATTTTTTTGTGTTTCAACACCAATGATATTGGATCGATGATTTTTTTCTCAGGGTGGCTGAATTTTTTTCCCCTGCCCTAGTCGTCTCTCAAAAATCAACGCGTTTTACGCTTATCAGGCTCATTAATTTTAATAAGCTTGAGCTAACGAGTACCATGAATCGGAGCTAATTTGATATCTCGTCAAGACGGGCGATCTCATCGTGGTCCTTTACACTGTATGCGTCTTCGAGAATGTGAGATTCATCTTCAAAGACTTGCACCCCTGCCCATGTCGTCCCCAGGCATCTCCGCTGCACACGTCCGGATATTTAATGACGACCATTCGCAATGATTCGCCAATTGGGCGTATAATCGATGGAGAGCCTCCTTCAGCGAGGAGTCTTTTTTGGGCATCAACTCAAATCGAGGCGAAGACGAAAGCAGAGCCGGGCAAGATGAGGACTAAATTACACGGGAGCTCAATCCGAGATGGTAGCCACCTTGATGCACTTCGGGTCAGTCCGAATATCAATTGCAGTCCGCGGTGCAATTTTCAGACGCGCCCTGTCATCCCCGTAAATCAGGCGAAACCAGAATGGATGGGACCAGGCATAGAAATGGAAAAGACGAAGATGCTGGTGCGATTTGGCGATTAAATTTGCCAAGCAGCTCGAGGCGAGGAACTGAAGCGATGGTAGGCTTGATTGCGCATCACTTTGATTGCCAGTCGTTCCGCGTTCAGATTTTCTTCAAACTTTGACTTTTCTTGAAATGGCTAGTGGAAAATATATGTAAAATTTTTTTTTAACAATCTCTTATTTAATGCACTGAAAAGTAAAAAATATTTTTTTCTACTAAGTCACCTATACATGACTATAAATAAAAGCTCAGGGCGCTCAACTTTTTAAATTTTCAATAAATTTGATCAGTTCAGTTTCATTAACCGTATTTAAGTTGGCACAATAGTAATTAGAGAAATTATTATTACATGTTTATACACAGTTTCCGGATTTTTATTTAAGAAATCTAAGGTTGTTTTACAGTAAATTAAATACAGTTGATATGTTAACGAATTAATGTAAATTAAAGATTATATGTGTAAATTTTCAGTGCCCCAAGATTTTATTTAGAGTCACATATAGGTGACTTCGTAAACAAAATTATTTTCTACTTTTTAGTACATTAAATGACAGCTTGCTTAAAAAAAATTTAAATATCAATTATTTTCTACTTTTAAGTCTTTAATTCATTTTACTACAGCTCTGAAATATTTGCAAAGAGGGATTAATCCTTCCAAACGAACCGGTGTTATTATTGATCGATTGTTAGGGGCAATCCTGGAGAACTGTGATAGGTGGCATTTATTATAGATGTTGGCTCACCACCTATTGGACCTTACCTTTCAACTTATTTCGCCTATTGGACCCTTTTTACGAGTGTGCTATCCAAGAGCACTCAGAGCCAATTCATATGTTCTCATGCACTTTCCATGTATTGTCACCTCTTATTGTTAGACGCATGTGTGCAATATTTCAGAGCTCTAAGTAGTCGGAAAGTCGGTGAAATATCGATTTTCCGTTTTGCATCTCGCAGAAAGTCAAGTTATCGCACCAAGTCAAGTTCAATAAAAGTTTATAAAAATGGAACGGTTGAAGAGATGAATTTCGTGAATTGTCCAGCTGACGGATTTCGGAAAAATACTGGAGTCGCTGGAGAAACATGAAAATCATTGCGAATCTTTAGTTGTCATTTTATCGTTTGAAAATTCGATCTTTTTGCCTTTGTTATAAATTTAAATTTCCTACGTGGATTATAGTAAATTTGCACAGCAGGAATATTACACAATTCTAATTATCTGGCAACCATAATTTGTTGAATTATTATTTCATCAATAATCAGAAAAATTGAGAAAGAAATAGGAACAACATCGATCTAAAATTTAAAACTTTGTTTTCGTTGTTTTACTGCCATTCCACAATTCTCAACTTTTCTGTGATTTGATCGAAGGATCTCCAAGTATGTTTCTCGAATAAATGAAAACAAGCCTAAGACGCTACGCCTTTTTTAAATTGCAGGGAGGACACTACTGTAGGGGGTTCAAAAAAGGTAGTTTTTTGCGATTTTTTTTGTCAACTAGATTATTCATTTGGGATTGGGAAAAAGGTATGTCATTAAGTATACAATGAACTTATTTTCTGTAATCTTTTTTCAAAGAATAAAAAATTAACAACATTATTCAGGTATATCTGTTAAAAAAAATGTGGTCTAACGGCCGGATCAACAACTGGGCAATGGTTGGATTGAAAAATAAAAATAAAAAAGTTTATGATCTATATTAATGTAGTTCCCGTTGTACCGAGCCGTTTTTCAAACAAACAAACAAAAAATTACAAAATAGTGGGTGTTAAAAAAGTCTTATTTTGGCGAATCTTTTGCTTACCCCCATGGAAATTTATGTATGTAAAATATATGCAGAAAGTAAATGCTACATATATATATATATATATATATATATCGGTCGCATATATAGTGACGAAAAATAGAATAATACGTATATATTCAGTATATATGCACCAAATATATGACGCATATATGACCCATATATTTTCGATATATTTTTCTGCCAAAAAAAATACATGCGACGTATAAACACTATATATGATGCATATATGAGGCATATACGACGCATATATTTTCGATATATTTTCAATTTATTTTTTTGCCAGAAAAATATATCAAAAATGTATGCGTCATATGTGACTCATATATGTGTCATTTATGCGTCATATATGACGCATACATTTTTGATATATATTCCTGTCAAAAAATATATGCTGTGTATAAACACTATTACAGTTAAACTTAATAAAACTTAAAACTTAAACTTAAAAAAACTTAACTTACAGTTAAAGTACACTATTACATATAAACAGTATATACAAATATGCTACGCATATCTGTATATATGTGGCATATATGTACCATTTATGCAGTATATATGTGGTATGTATGCAGTGTGTATGCAACATATATGCTAAATATATGTGGTATATATGAAGGGTAAATGCTCCATATATCATTGATATATGATACATTGATATACAGTAATACCACGCATATACATCTCATATATAAAAGCGTTACGGAAATTAGAATTTGGCACATATATGCAACATATATTTTCAATATATGGCATAGATTTCACATATATTACAATTATTAATAAAATAAATTTGCAGTATATTTTTGCGTATATAAATTTCCATGGGGGTATATTCGAGGCCTTCAAAAATAATATATTTTTTTAAGAGGCTACGTACAACAATAGCTACTGCAATTACCGGAATGTTGGTTTCGCAAAATTGCAAATAGGACAACTATAGTTACGATCACACACATGATTAGGCCAGGTCGACAAACGTTGTTTAAAAAAACGCAATTGGAAGTTTCACTATACGTGAATCGTTGCGCTACCTGCTCTCACTAAATCCTCTGTAACTTGCTCAATCATCAATATTTTAACTTGACATTTTTTTCACATATTCTTAAACTTGTATACTCTGCAAAAACTGCAAAAAAAAATGATTTTGTTTACTCATCACAGTGGTATCAAAATCCTCAACCTTTGATTTCTTTATAAAAAAAACATTTTTTAAACACCTGAAAGACGAAACTCTCGCAGTTTTGTGATTTCCACACACGACTACGTTGATGAAATCAAATTCGAACATGAGGCACAAGGAGTCGTCAGTGAAGACTTTCAGATTGCAGACGTTTACTGGGCTTTTTGATTTTTCGCCGAGCACAACTTTCGTTCTGTCCCTTTCTCCCTATCGTCCTCTCTTTCTCTATCTTTTTATCATGTGCGTTGCGATACGATTCTCGGGGTGTAATGACGCGGAAGCCGCGAGAGACGCTGATATATCCTCCCTTGCACCGAACAGTCTTTATATGTTCCCCTTTATTCGCTTCTTCTTCCAACCCTCAAACCCTTTACTGTCCTCTCTCTCTCTCTCTCTCTCTCTCTCTTTCTCTGTCTCTTTCTTTCTCTCTCTCCATCTCTGTCTCTCAGCGAACTTTCAGGTACTATTCCTCTCTCTCACTCTCCATCCTGCTCTCACAGCACCCACGTAGCTTTATAGCCGTTAACCACCTGTTACACGACGCTTGGGTGTACTCCCGACTCGCGAACCAACTTTTTTCGTTATATTCTTTTTCCCGAAACACGCAACTACATTGCACGATGTATCTCTCTCCCTCCCATCCTGTTCCTATTTTTTTCACGCCCTATATATATATATATATATATATATATATATATATATATATATATATATATATATATATATCGTTCACTCGATTATCCCCCTTTCGTCCTAGTAATACACTTCCGCGATCTTCAGTAACGCATTAATTTTTTTCTATCCATTGAAAAAAATGTATACCCGTATATTGATATTCCTCAAGTTCATTTATTCCTAGCCGATGTGTTGCGGTACTTGGATGAAAGCAACAAAAAGAATATCTCACTTAAGGGCTCACAACTAGTGGAAATTTTGGACAACATTAACTTTTGGGTTTTCATATAGATTTTTAAATTATGAAATTTGAAAAATATTCTCTGAAAATTGCAAGCCGGTCTGTTGAAAATTTAGGGAATTTCCGGGCAGAGGAAGGTTCGACGAACCGGCGAACTTTAAAGGCGTTTTTCTCAAAATGACTTTTTCGAGATCGGTAATCACGAAATCTGAGAACCCACTGCACCGATCTACTTCAAAGTTTACAAGCTTCTTTCACATATTAAAAAGCAGTGCTTTAACAGAGGATTTTTTTCGATGCAAACGTTTTTTCACCGAAAATCGATACTTTCACTTTGAACTGCACTTTTATTGAATCCAGCACTAGATATTTTCACGTAAAAACTAAATACGTTAGATTTTTTTATTCCGCATGATTTATTTGCGAGCAGTAGTGATCACTGCCAGGAACGTTTTTCGAGCATATTTATAAATATTTGTCAATAAAAAAATTGTAAAAGACACTCAAGACCACACTCTTTTGAAAAAAAATTTAATGTTAACCTGCACACGTTTTTCCAGAAGTACGAAAATTTCTCTTTTTTCAGCCACGAGCTAGGTGTGACCCGCCAAATTACTTACACTTCTCATCAGTATGTTTGCAAGAAAAAAAGTGCTCACCTGTATAAGTGCGAGTCAGGGTCCTGCCATGCTCGAGACGTGGCAATGTTCCGCTTGAAATCATCGATGGGGTTTTGATAAGCGAACGCTTCGTTACGAGCTTGTAATGCTCATTCATAAATTCTAACAAGCTTAGTTCGCCAACGCCATCAATTTTTATTCGATTTTCATGCATGATTTATCGAATATAACGGTGATTCAAACAGCACGATAACTGCAGTCGAATTATGTGAATAATTTGTCGATGGGCACAAAATGTAATGGATACTGGATATTTTCCCAATAAGACTGAAAAATTACGATTTCAATAATCCTGCAAGTCGATGTCATTACATTGAAATGAATTTTGATTTTCGAGGGGAGATAAATCAAATTCAACATTGATTGAAATTCTACAATTAGCGTCGAAATAATTAGGTTGGTATTAATATTAGAGTAGCATAATTACGAAATTCAAATTTTATGTAAAATTTGCTTTGGTCTTTGCTTTTTAAAATTTTTTTTCCACTTCGTAAATACCCGCAATTTTTCTACGCCATTCGGTCATTCGTGTCTTCCTTTTACGTGCGAGCCCAAGCATGTTTCTATTAGTTTTTCCGCTCGCCGATTTTCGCACCCGTTTTGAATTTCGACGAGACAGGCATGGAGAAGATTTTTCTCGGTCCGAGGTGAGCTCTTCTCTTGGTAGTTTTGGGCGAGTTGCTTCCGCTACGATTCAGCCTCAAATGTCTGTGGATCAAATCTCTCCAGTTGGAGGGCCAAACGAGGATATCCTTTTGTCGATCACCATTCGCCTTGAAGATTACCAGCGGGGAATTTCGCTTGTAGCGACCTGGAGAGCCTCTCTGCGATTTTTCATAAGAGCTTTCGCGTGGCCGATTTTTCCGTGGATTCTTCTTGTTGGGAGGGTCGATCGAGTCAAACTCATTGATCCATCCAAACGTCGAATCCTCGTAGTTGAAGTCCCCGTCGTCGGTATCGAAGCTCTCGTACATGTGATCGAAGTAATCGGTATCGCTTGCCGTGATCGGTAGTTCGTGGGAGACTTCATCAGCCGTTGAGTCTTGAGTCATCTGATCCGCCAGGTGACTCGCGTCGTCATCAAGATTAGCCACATCTTCGATTCGTATCGTCGAATTTCCGTTCGTCGTTATGGTTAATTTTCTCGGTCCTGACGAACTCGACACTTGGATCGACCGTTGCTCATCCCTTTCGTTCGCTTGGATTTGTTTGGATTCCGAATCATGTTCACGCGGTGAAGATTGATCGACGAAAATGTCCGTCAGGATCTCGCTACTGTCGGCCGTCGGGTCTTCAGCCTCCCGAAAATCAGCTGGATAATCTTCAATCCCTTCATCGGGGATGTCATCAAAGTTTTCCTCAAAACTCTCCGCTCCGTAAGTCTCCAGGTGCGGCGGTATCTCCCGCGTAAAAAGTTTCACGCTCGTCACATTCGCATCGGTGATAATTTCTCGCGAGGCAAGCCAAGTTTTCAACGCGGCTGCTCGCAGCCCCCGAAGACGCTCGTGATACTCTTGCGCTGCCCTCAACCAATCGACCATCTGAACGCTGCGTCTAGACCTTCCAGGTGGATTTTTCACGTCGGTTGGTCCATTTTGGGGAACATTCGGATTTTTGGCAATGGTCTTGGAAGATTTGAGATTCGGTCGAGTGTTGTTCGGGTTTGAAGATCCATCGTCACATTTAGAAGCCAGGGTCTTGCTGCGATGAAAACTTTGCCTCTTGAGGTTGAGTTTTGGTTTCGGTGAAAATGGTGCACTCGCGTCTCGTTTCGTTCTATTGAGGCTCGAATTTGTTGATGCATGCTGGTTAAGATTCGGTGAAGTTTGGCCCAAGTCTGATTTAGCTATCTCGACGTTGTCGTCTTTTGGCTCTGTCCGTTCGGCATAGTCCATATCTCCCGGCAACAGCCAGTAGCTGTCATCAGCATCTCCACTTTCCTGGTGGTTTTCATTTGTGCCTGAACTGTCCATTGAGGAAATCAAAGTTTCCGGATGTTCGGACCTGCCGAATTCGGAATTTCCTTCATGAGCAGCAAAGAGATTGGAAAGGTATGTGTTGGCCCTCAAATTCCAGTCATCATCATCGTATTTGGTGACCAATCTCATCGATCTTGCTTCCATTGGATCACCGATGTAACTCGCATCAGTTGGTCTTGTGGATCTTGGTATTTGTGTCTCCAGGAATATTATGGATTTCTCGACGGCAGGATTGCCCATCTGCTGATGTCTTCTACTGGCTCTGATGTCTTGCTTGATTCGTCTGGTTGGTCGACCCACCGGAAGTGCCCGGGAAAAATCAAACGGTCGCGCTGATCGCTCCTCTGGTGTATTCGAACCCATTTCCAGATCGGATTGCTCGCTCGATACATGTCGAGAATCTTTGTGGCGATCATAGAGATTCGAACTTTTCCAGTCTCTGTTGGATAGAAGTATCGGTAATTTTCTTCTCTCCAGACCTTTTCGTGAATCTTCCATAGAATTTTTTCGCCTTGGTAAATATTTCTGACGTCTCTGATCCGAGCTTTCCCAATCACGTTCAGCTTGGTGGCGTGCTTCATTTCGATGCGGACGACGTCTTCGAGGTTCCGAAACTTTCGGAACGTCCCATAAGTTCTGCTGAGTTCTCCACTGCCGACTCGATCGTGTTGGATGAAATTCGTTGAGTCTCGGGTTTTTTGTGGTGACCTTTTTGTGTCTAGGTCCATTCGAAGATGCACGAAGATTAGTTGCATTTTCATTTTTGGGGTTGGCAGATTTGCTTTCTCGGAACATCTCGTCATCTTCTACAGAAGACTCATCATTCGGATCGGCCATTTCCCTCTGGGCTTCTTCGTACCTACGGCTGCCATCGATCTTGTTTATCATATCATGAACAGCATCCTCAATGACGATTACCCTTGTTTCTATCCGATCTAACTGTGCTCTGATTCCGTCCGTGGTCTCGTTCGCAGCACCATCAGCATCTCGTTTGTTGTCCAAAATGACTGGATACTCCGGGAAGGTAAATTCGTAATTATTGTTGGAAAATTGTAATTTATCATCGAGGCTTTCGGTGATGTCATGATTCTCTTGGTCCTGCAATACGTTGGGAATAGTAAAGTTGGTTGATTTTTCATTTTGGTCTTCTGAAATTCGGATGACATCGGAATTAGCATCATCTTCCACATCTCTTACGTCAAGCTCGCTATCGATCCGCATATCTTTCTTGTTTTTTTCCCCTAACGGAACAGCTTCGAGACTCTGATTCGACAAACTGGGTAGTCCAGTTATGTGAATATTTATTTCGGACTCCGTTTCATCGCTATCCAAAGGCTTGTCATCGGGATTCCTTTCCATTGTTCGAGTCGACAACCACTGCTCAAAATCTTCTATTTCCCTCGGAGTTTTGTTGATGACATCATAAACCGAAATTTCAGGATATTGATCATTATTTTGTTCATTGATTTCCTTCTGATTTTCCTCCACTTTTGCAGACACTGATTCTTTGCCGTCCTCCAGTTCTCGCTTTGCACGAATGTTTCTCGATGACGTTCCTGAATTTAGGACTTTCCAAACGTGAGCACGTGGAACGAAATCTGGCTGAACCGCAATGGCTGCTGCGTCACCTGCTGTTTTTCTCAAATTGGGATTCTTATTTGCGAAAGGAATTTCGATTTTGAAAGACTTCCAAAACGAATTGTACTTCTTGGGGTTCGGCGGGTCTTTGATGGCCTCGGCGAATTGGGCAACCTCTTTGAAGCGTTCG
Source organism: Ophion ellenae (assembly GCA_963210295.1). Classification (NCBI taxonomy): domain Eukaryota; kingdom Metazoa; phylum Arthropoda; class Insecta; order Hymenoptera; family Ichneumonidae; genus Ophion; species Ophion ellenae. The sequence continues at coordinate 61,272,522 of OY723387.1, forward strand.
TAAAGCTCTTCAGTTTCGTTTTTCTTGAGCATCGAATTCGTTGGAGTCTTATCGATCGATTCAATTAGGATATTGAAATCCGCGAGTGCCTCGTGACCGTAAATCAATTGGAGTTCTCTTGCACCCACCAATAAATTAATCAAGTGACCAGAGGGATCGAAGGTGATGTTCTTTCCGCTTTCGATGTCAAGCTCCATTTCTTTGCTAAAAATCTAAAAGGAGAACTAAATTCAATTCTCAAATCCACGTTTCCGTGATATCGGTACGTAGCAAGTAACGCACCTCATTTTCATACGTGTCAATAGTTGTCTTCCTGGACGAAGCAATTGGCAATGAGGCTTCCCTTGACTGCTCACTTCCTTGCGTCGTGAACTCATCCGCACGATATTCGACATCTGGCAATTCGGTGACCAAGGGACTGTGCTCGTTGTACAATTCGGTAAGATTTGCCGTTGTTATTAATTTCGACCGCAGCTCGAAATATTCTTTGTTACTTTTTTCACGGTCCACTGGTTCGTAAATTCGTTTGCAAATGAAATTTTCACAAATTAAATCCTTTTTACATCTCGTCGCAGCGAGAATGGCTACTCGAGGTCGCGAAACTCGAAAATTTTCGGACGAACGAACCGCCAATTGAGATCCGCAGCTTTCTCCGAGATCTGGATAGTAATGAACGGTAAGGTTATAAATCGGTGAAATGGTCAGCTCTGTAATCGGTAGCAGAAGTTTAGTCGATTTTGGAAATAGGTCAAGTTTTTTTTTCATTGATCATATCGGTAAATAGACTCTCAGTATCTAAGATATTTTACTCAATTTCACTAAAGTTACTTTCAATATTAAAATATATGCGAACGAAATATAAAAATCTGATTAAGAATGACAATCCGTTTGAACCTAATTTGAATTCATTTTGGAAATATTGTATGAAATAGAAAAAGATTCGTACAGTTATTCAGGGGTTACGTGGGTTTGAAAATCTCAGGAAATCCATTTTTTATAATTTTATTATCTAATGGTACAATATGTCTAGAAAATTCTCCCAAAGTTTCAAGTGAATCGGAGTAAAAGTATAGGAGAGAGAGAGCCTTTGGAAACTCCCCCCGTTAAGAAAGACCCGCCGGGAGCGACGCAGGTAATCGCATTTTTCTCAAAACACTATTTTTGAAGCCGGTGGACACGATTTCTTAAAAATTAATGCACCGATCTCATTGAAATTTTGCACACTTCTTCAAAATAGCATTGACTAGTGATTGAACGAAGGTTTTTTATTCGATTGCAACTAATCTTACAAGACTCAGTGTAAATTGTACCAAAAATTGAACTATTTTGCATACAACTCTGCCAAAAATTCAAATCTCAATTTTTTCAAAAATTCTTTCAATCACGAACTATACTTATGTCTAGCAAAAAAAATGTTTTTTTTTTTTTAATTTCAGTTAAAGCTATCATGAGTTAACCTGACCAACACGAGGATACTTTTTTTTAGGGGTTTCCGGAAACCAGGTCCCACTGGCTGAATTTCCCAAATTTTTGGATGAATTTCTTTTTGAAATATTGTTGAAATGTTGCTCTTTTATGTGCTTAACATTTTGAATAAAATAATTTATGTATTATATTTATTTAAAAATAGAGAATATATGCTCTTTTTGCTCCGAAACCCACGTAACCCCTTCAGTAAAAATGAAATATTTACCCACGTATTTACCAAAGTATTATCGGGGCTTGGTAAAAAGATGATCGAAGAAAACGGGAATTGGTTCTATCAAGGAGCGATGGCTTCCCCCCCTTAAAATCGTTTTTTCGCCGATAAAAAACGTGTATAATATAGTGTATAAAATAGTTTTAATTATTAACTTTAATTATTAATTATTTTTTAATTATTAATTGAATTTTTAATTTAATTATTTTAATTATTAATTAAATTTCAATTATTAACTTTAATTATTACTTAATAACATAGTTTTAACTATTTTAAACGTGTATAAAATAGTTTTCAATGCTTTATCACACACATGAGTTTCAAAAAAATCGAAAGCAGACACTTGAGTGATGTTCCTTATAAGTTTGAACTGAAAGATTTCCTTCCCTTTCTATATTTGGGGTGCACTCGACGCATTTGACATTACCTTGAAATCGCACGCAAGATTGACAACAGCCGCAGAGATCACCGTAGCGATCGAATATCGCACCGTTGGAGCATTTTAAGATTTCACCACCGGAGCAATCTTCGCAATGATTCTTCGTGCACAAATTAAACGCGATTATTTTGCCCACTGCTGGACGATGATTGTAGGCCAGCGAGAAAATTATCGATGTTTTCAGTACGTAAAATATGCCTGAAAATAAAATACGAAACAAACACTTGTACAGAAAAATTGAAATAGAAATAATAGTAAAAAAATACGTAATTGATTGTGCAATTTATGCTCGTTAATAATTTTTACCCGGTATCAAAAGTACAGAACGCATTTCTTTCAAAAGTGTATAGACCAGACTGATCGAAGCGAATAATCAAGAATATTCGTACGAGCGAGCACAATGGTCGTCGTGTTACGAAGTGTATCGAGAAACAAACCCATTGTTGGCGCGATATGTGGTGTCATCAAATCCGAGACGATCGAAAAAAAAAAATTAAATCAACTTACCCAGCACTGTGAAAAAATCATAAGCCTAGTTGGAAATTTCTTCAATGGGAAAACTTTGCATGATAAGATTGACAACAAATATTGAAAAAAGGAATTCTTCGATATATTTTATTAAGGAGCTAGCGTGAGGAAAGAAAACATTGAATTCCTTTGAAAAGAATAACACAATGGAACTGCAATCATAATTTCCCACGGACATGTTAAGGGGTCTTCCTACTTGAGACACTAAAAAAAGGTTGTTTTCATGAATTTTTTTGATTGGTTTATATTTTAGATATTGCTATAAAAGTTGTTACACTTGATAAATACACTTTCGAAATACATAAAATATTTTTTAATGTATTTATGTAACCCAAACAAATTTTAAACGCGTTTTTCTCAAAACGACGTTTTTCGACGGCTTGTTGATAAAATCTTCGAAATCACTGAACCGATCCTTATGAAATTTTAACCACATATTCTTTACAACTATAGGCACATACCAAGGATTTTCTTAAATTTTGATATTTACATTTTTGCCAAAAACGGTTAAAAACACGTTTTTTTTGTTTTTTCGTAAAATGTCCGCCATTTTGTTATTTTTGCATATATCACAAATCGTATCATATGCGCTATAGCCATTGATTTTATGATTTTTTTGTTCCGTTTGATTTTTGTGTTTTAATTTGATTTTTTGTTTCCATTTGATTTTTTTGTTTCCGATTATCCATCTTCGAGATTTCAGCAACACCGCAGACCTGCAATTTTTTCGGACACTTTTTTAATAACCATTTTCGTCTATAAATAGTGACTTAAATAAATAAATAAATAAAATTTAATGTATTTCGAAAGTGTATTTATTAAGTGTAACAACTTTTATATCGATATCTATAATATAAACCAATTTGATAAAATCATGAACATAGCATTTTTAGAGTCTAAAGTGAGAAGACCCCATAAGAAAATTTCGCGAGGAGTATTATTAAAAGTTTCTTGGAGAAGATCCTAACGTTTTACATTTTTAGAAATTCCGTTCATCGAGAATTACCAGAACAATCGACAGGGCAATGAGAAATAAGTAAACAGAAGAACGACGAAAAATTAAAGTGACAGAGCTTTTGAAACAGTTCGATCAAAAAAATCATTTAGGACTCACATCGTACAAATTTAACAAAATCAAATTCCCTTCAAAGTTGCAACAACTGTAACTAACGTCAATGAATAATGACCGGAAGTTAGGAAGTTTCGTAATATTCGAATGAATCCAGTAATCGACCATTCAAATGTAAATGTGATGATTGTAAAATCGGGATAAATAATTAATGATGAGTGACGTGGAACTGGCCGAAGAAGCAAAAGAGGAAAATCCTTCAGAGCCCCTGCCGGATGTAGCTACAGCCGCGGAACCAGGGCAGCCCGCCGAACCGGAAGAATCGTCATCCATAACCCAGGTATGTCGCGGAACTTTACGTGCCGCCAAGTCAAACATATGTCTCGAGTGCGTTGAAAAATTCAGTCTCATTTTAATCGTTACAACGCGTATTGGCAGGCTTATCGCCGACCGGTGCACTATCAGCTGAGAAAATCAAGAAGAAGAATGCGATGGTGCATCGTTAAAAAAGCTTTACCTATGACAAGCTCTCAAAGACAAAATTTGCCGAGACGCTCGTCAAGTACATGAAGAGTCTGAGCGGCAAACGGTGCATGAAAATCTTCAACATGGAAGTCAATCACGAGGACGAATCTGACGTTCGCTATCAAAAATCAATCAAATTTATTCGCAAGAGCATGTAACGCATGGGAAATCCGATTCAATAAAGCTGCTATGATTTTTTGGTGAAAAGGGACGAAGTGCAATAAAAATTGATTCGATTTGGTTTTAACCAAAGTTGCACATTTTATTTGATCAGATATCTGAGTCTTTATTGGGATTCCATCGAATATCTGGGTCTTTTTTTGGAATATTATCAGATACCTGGTGTCTTTTTGGGATTTTATCAGATGTCTGGATCTTTTTTGGGATTTTATTAGGTGTTTGGGTCTTTTTTTGGGATTTTATCAGACATCCGGGTGTTTTCGGGATTTTATCAGATATCCGGGTCTTTTTTGGGATCTCATAAGACACGCAGGTGTTTGTTGGAGTTTTCTCAGATATCTGGGTCTTTTTTCGGGTTTTATCAGATATCTGGATATTTTTTGAGATTTTATCGAATACCTGCGTCTTTTTTGGGTTTTCATCAGATATCCGGGACTTTTTTGGGATTTTATCAGATACCTGGGTGTTTTTAGGATCTCATCAGATATGTCGGTCTTTTTTTAGGGTTTTACCAGATATCTAGTCCTTTTTAGGGAATTTGAAGAAAAATATTGAAAATATATATTTTGCTCGGTGGATAACGCAGCGTTGGCACACGGAAAATAAGGTCAACGGTGCCATCTTTAGCCAAACATGCGATTCCGTCTCCACCAATTTTTCTATGTATCGCTCTGTTTAATAATCCGCTTGCTGTACTTCGTTCGGTAAAAGAACTTGTTACACTACTATCGTATCTTGGGAGGGATTTGCGGACATTTAAAACTGCGAGTAGGAATTTTCAAAATGGTTCTATCGAAGTTCACGAAATGGCTGAATCGCATCTATGAGGTACTGTATCGACCAGCTCGAGCTGCTTTACCGTCAGGCCTTATTTTAATGCCACATGTCACACGTCCGGTCGGTAAGAGTCCAACAGCCACGTTTCGACATAGACGGCTATATTACCATCGGGAGCTCAGTTATACTGGCTTCCGTTTGATGATCGGCGTGCCATCTAGCTTCGGGCGCAAACAACAGGTCGATCGATGAATATTTTTTTGTAATGAGAATATTGAGATAAGGGTATCGGGCTTTCACTCACAATGATTTTAATATTATTCAAGGTAATCGACTTTTCATAATTTTAAATTTTTTGTGGAAAACATACTTTTTTTCCTCTTTAAAATTAAGGGAGAACACCACGGCGACGAGCCGAAAAAAGATTCTTTTTCCCAAAAAAAATTAGTCTGCTAAATTATTAATTTAGGATTCGGAAATAAGGTATGTTATTAAGCATACATTGAACTTATTTCGTGTAAATTTTTATGTTAAAAAAATTGGAAATTAACCTCCGTATAGAAAATGTGGTCCAGCAGCCGGATCAATAACTCTACAATGTTTGGTCTCGAAGATAAAAATTTAAAAAAATGTATAATCTACATAAATGTAGTTCTCGTTGTACGTAGCCGTTTTTCGAAAATAAAATCCCAAAATGGCGAGTGTTAAAAAAAGTGTAATTTTGACGAAATTTTCACTTACATTTGGGGACCTGAAAAAAAATGAATTTCAAAAATATGTACAACTATAGCTGCTGACATTACGGAATTTTATTTTAATTTTTTCAAATTGAAAATCAAATTGTTTGGTCTGAAAAATAAAAAAAAGGTTTTATAATCTATATAAATGTAGTTTTCGTCGTAGGTAGCCGTTTTTCGAACAAAAAAATCCAAAATGGCGGGTGTTGAAAAAAGTGTAGTTTTGGCGAAATTTTTACTTATATTCGGGGTCTTAAAAAATAATGAATTTTAAAAATAACGGCTACGGAGAGCGATAGCTACTGGATTAAGGGAATTTTTTTATTTATTTTTTCACATTGAAAATCGGACAATTATATTATAATTTTTTGTATTATTAGTATTATTTTATGATTTTATTATTGTAATTTCAATTTTTTCTCACACATCTTGGATATGTCTACATTGGGAAAATGCAAAAAATGGTGTCCGGAAATGGCAAGTTGCAGAAGAGAAGTTCGATTTTTAACAACAAAAAAAAACTTAATAACAGTTAAGTTATTTTGTTTGCACTTAAGGGGGGATTGTCTTTTTTTCGCAAAATTTACCGCTTTTTGGGAATTTTTTTGTGAAGAAAGTATACAACGGAAAACTTGTGAAACTTGGCATATAGTTTTATTGATCTGTTTACTACATACAAAAAAATTTTTAAACAATTTCATCAAAAAATCCGCCTCCCACCCCCCTCGACGCGCGATGGTCCTTTTTTGATGGTGTGCACGATTTCTCAAAAACTATTCAACCGATTGCCTTCAAATTTGGACAGAATGCTCAGCTGACATCCTTTTATCGTTTGATGAAGCAAAAAAGCAATACGTTTAATAGTTTTTTATTTATAACAAAAAGTCGATCAATTTTTTTCGAAAAATCGATACTTCAAGTTCAAAACGTCATCAAATCGTCAATTTTTTTTTCCCCTTCATCGAACGATAGCTATATGTGTCTGAAGTAAAATGCTTTTTGGGTTTTTGTTGCAGGATGAACGTGAAGGCTGTAATCGTGCACACCATCAAAAAAGGACCATCGCACGTCGAGGGGGGTGGGAGGCGGATTTTTTGATGAAATTGTTTAAAATTTTTTTTGTATGTAGTAAACAGATCAATAAAACTATATGCCAAGTTTCACAAGTTTTCCGTTGTATACTTTCTTCACAAAAAAATTCCCAAAAAGAGGTAAATTTTGCGAAAAAAAAGGACAATCCCCCCTTAAAAAAGTGCAAATAATAGTTAAGTTATTTTTTTTTTTGCACTTAATAAAGTGCAAATAAAAGAAGAGGGTTATTTGAAAGAATGATAGAGAATCGACGATATAAGTATACGTATTGCATCGCGTTTATTAAATATTGATTAATACGATATTTTAAGTACAATATTGTTGTGCATTGCAGTTTCATACAAAACGTTATGCCGTAATAATTTCGCATAACAATTAATGTATTTCATTTTGATATATCCATGCCTTTGAAATCGGCAACGTCTGCTCTGTTTTCACTTGTAATCCCTTTTTTTTTCTTTTCGTCTTTATTTTCTTTTTTTTTTCGTCATGCATAGAAATCGCCAGGGATTCACGTCTAGATCACTGGGTTTACGATCATTTTCTACGTTCCCATATTTTTAGCGGTTCTTCATCATCCGCCCGTTTTTCCTTAAATCGACGTCTTCCTCTCATTGCGGCGCTGCTCGTTTCCTTCAATGAACACTTCACAGCTTCTTGTACCAGAAGAGATAGTGCTCGCCTTCGCTTATCTCGAGATCGTCGACCCCTGAAACGAAATGATGAAATTCAAGGGAAATGGCTCAACGCAAGTGAATTAAAAAAATCGACGATATTTCGGTCTCGAATATGGGACAATGAAGATTTTTTTCTCCTCCCTTTTAAGGGGGGCGATACTTTTAAGCGAGGAAAAAATTGCTGATTTTCATGATTCTTTTTTCAAGGAATGATTTTTCCACCATTTTTGAGAGTTAGGGGACGTTTTATTACTACTTTTGGCTGTTTTTTTTTTTTAATCTTCAAAAATGGCGGAGGTATGGCACTGTCGTCTGAACTGCATTTTAAAAACTGGCGTGACGTATAGCTGAAAAACTAATCGACCGATTGTGATGAAATTTGGTATAAATTGTGTAAAACTGACTTCAAATGTTTTTGAAAAATGAAGAAAAAAAGTATGTTTTTATTGAAAAAAGTAGCCATTTTTTTTTTTTTTTTGGAAAATTCAATCTTTTTGTTTCAAAGCGTACCATTTCATCGATTTTTAACATTTCCCACTTTTTCTTGGTTCATATTCGGCGTATGAGTGTTAATGAAAGAAAAATATTCGTGGGTTTTTTCTTTCAGATTAATTCCGCCGACGCTACGTGTCACGCCGTCTGACAACATCCGCCACAACTCGTTCAGAAGACAGTGACATACCTCCGCCATTTTTAAAGATGAATAAAAAATGAAAAATACACTCAAAGTCTAAAAAATGATGAAAAAATCTTTCCAAAAAAAAATTCATGAAAATCTGCAATTTTTTCCTCGACTGAAGGTCGGCGGAATATACATTTACAGCGAAAAAAGTCGATTTTTTCTTCAAGCCATATAACTATATATGTAGAATGTTTTCCCAAAGTTTTAAAGCGAAGTTCGAAAAACTACAAACGTCACAGCCCGTCAACGCTGTACCTCACCGCTCGGACTCGGGGCGGGCATAAACTCCGAACACGTTTTTCTCAAAACTGCATTTTCGATATTGGCGTGCAGAATTACTCAAAAATTATTGAGCCGATTGAGTTGAAACTTGGTAGAAATATTAATAATATTGCTACCTTCTGCTTGACGGAAATTGTTTTTTGAAAAACAAGAAAGAAATTACTTTTTGAATCCAAATCTTACAAAAATTTTGCGCGAAATGTTGATTGATTTTGTAAATGCGTGCCATTTTCTTAAATTTGCATTTTCATTTGAATTACCGTAAAATATAAACTATGCATGTTCTAACTGAACATGTTCTAACTAAAAAAAATGTTAGAACATGTTCTAACTGAAAAATGTCAGAACATGCTCTACCTGAAAAATGTTAGAACATGTTCTAACTGAAAATGTTCGAACATGTCCTAACTGAAAAATGTTCGAACATGTTCTAACTGAAAAATGTTAGAACATGTTCTCACTGAAAAATGTTAGAACATGTTCTAACTGAACATGCTCTAACTGAGAAAGTGTTAGAACATGTTCTAACTGAAAAAGTGTTAGAACATGTTCTAATTGAAAAATGTTAGAACATGTTCTAATTGAAAAATGTTAGAACATGTTCTAATTGAAAAAATGTTAGAACATGTTCTAACTGAAAAATGTTAAAACATGTTCTAACTGAAAACATGCTCTAACTGAAAAAGTGTTAGAACATGTTCTAACTGAAAAATGTTATATGTTCTGACTGAAAAAATGTTAGAACATGTTCTAACTGACAAATGTCAGAACATGTTCTAACTGAAAAATGTTAGGACATGTTCTAACTGAAAAAAAATGTTAGAACATGTTCTAACTAAAAAAATGTTTTAATTTTTTCAGTTGGAACATGTAGCACGCCGATTCGCAACTCCCGCGGCAACCTTGTTGTAACACTCTACCACAACTCCGCCATTTTGATGATAATCGAATTAAAAAAAATGTTTTGTATACTTAAATATACCGTTAAAGTATACCTACAGTTTGATAAATCTAGAATAATTATTTCCTGGTTTAAAAAATCCCTCAAAATTGCTTATTTTTTCCCCGTAGAAATGTATATTCCCCCTTAAGGTAGAACGAGCGCGCGCTCTTCGTTCCTATAGACTTTGTTAAAATTTTAACCCGAAATTGTTCATATCATTGTACATGTTTGAGTGAAATTTCAGAACAGTCGACTATTGAGATTGGCAGATAATGGGTTTTAAAATTGCAACTTTTAACACTGCAGGGTTTGCATTGAAATTTGGACAGAATAATTTTCCGTAGAAAATGTTTGTCGCCTATAATAAGAAGACATATGGCAGTACCGCATCGTTCCACGTATCGAATCCAACACAAATTTTTATTCGGAAGTAATTTTCAATCGAACAAAGTTTTTAATTAGTTATGATCTAGCCAACGCTTTTATTCGTTAATGAGGATAACATAAACAATATAAAGTATTAATATTTATAATGCAAATATTATTTTTATGATAAAACTTTTTAACTTTAGGAGCACGATCATTTTGCTTTTTTTTCGAAATATTCAACAATACTGTTCTACGGTGTTGCCATATGTCTTCTTATTATAGGGAACAAATATTTTTTACGAAGAATTATTCTGTCTTTACTGTACGTTTTTAGCAAAACGGAATAGTAAAGGCAATCCAAACTTTTTTCACTCTTTCTCTAACTAGTTTGCTGTCTGAACATAATTTTTTTTCAAAATTTATAAACACCATAGAACGGTACGACGAATTATGTGACCTGACTTTCGGTCAATGCAGACCCTGCAGTGTTAAAAGTTGCAATTTTAAATCCCATCATCTCCCAATCTAAATAGTCAACTGTTCTGAAATTTCACTCAAACATGCTTATGAACAATGTCTGAATAAAATTTGAACGAAATCTATAGAAATCAAGAGCGAGCCTTCTTTCCCCCTTAATGCTTGAAAATGAGTATTTGAAAAGTTCCGACCTCCCGGAGCGACCAATTGATTGCCAGGCGGAGATGCCAGATCGGGTGGCGACGGTAGTCTGTACAAGAGCCAATAGTGATACGACATGGGCTCCTCCTTGTAGCCGGCCAATGTGTGCACGTAATGGCCGTTCGGCCATTCCGAGGCGGAAAATTGAAAGTGCGGTGACATCTCAGCGGCAAGCATCATGACGCCGTAAAACGTCTCGTTCTTCGGGGCAGTCACAATCAGATGATACGTCTCGTTCGTACCGACCCAGAGTGTGTAAGAGACGTTCACCATTTGAGGAGTCGAGGTTGCGACAATTGACGATTCCGTGCTCGCGTTGCTCGAATTCCCACCTACAGTTGAAGGTATGAGATTTTCGCCACGATTGTCCGGTGACGTGAGATCTTGAAAAAATCATTCGACATCAGTGAGCGTTTTTGGTCTTTTCGACGTACGGAAGAACGCTGATGACACTTGGGTGGTTGTCAATTGTACTCAAAGCGAAAGAGCCTTACCGATGCTCGTGGTCAATCTAGGGGGCGAACTATCCGTGAGACCTTGACCGCAGTCGAGTGTTCTGATGCTGGCGAGACTTCTAGGTGCGACACCGAGTACCGCTTCCGCGGTGGCGTGAACGTTACCGTCGAAAGATCCGTCTGGTCTCTGACGACTCGTCAGCCAGCCGAGAGCTGCTGATTTGTTCCAATTGTCCGCGGGCTCATTTTCCACCTCCTCGAGGGCCTGCATCGCCAGTGCAGTCGTGTGCAAATCACCGAAACTACCGTCTAGCCTCTGCTGATGGGCCAAGTCCAAAGACGGCTTTCTCACGAAATGATGAAGATTTCGGTGTCTGTGATCCTGAACGATGCAGCGCAAAGCCAGGATCACCATGGCCACCGTATCTGGAAAGTCATGAGTTGTGCTTTTCAATTCACTACGAGGAAAAAATTTGATGATTTTCATGATTTTTTTTAACCCTTTGAAGCATACATTTTTTTTTTTACGTGCAATTGGCTGGAAATTTTCTACTCAGGGGTTTTCGGGGTCGCTGCTTACGAATCTGCACTCAAAATTCGGAAATTCAAGATGGCAGATCCAATATGGCGGACCATAAATGCAAAACGTCGTTTGATGACAGCGAAAGTTGGTACTCGGGGGTTTTCGGGGTCGCTGACTACGAATCTGCACTCAAAATTCGGGAATTCAAGATGGCGGATCCAATATGGCGGACCATAAATGCAAAACGTCGTTTGATGTCAGCGAAAGTTGGTACTCGGGGGTTTTTGGGGTCGCTGATTACGAATCTGCACTCAAAATTCGGGAATTCAAGATGGCAGATCTAATATGGCGGACCATAAATGCAAAACGTCTTTTGATGATAGCGAAAGTTGGTACTCGGGGGTTTTCGGGGTCGCTGATTCCGAATCTGCACCCAAAATTCGGGAATTCAAGATGGCGGATCCAATATGGTGGACCATAAATGCAAAACGTCGTTTGATGATAGCGAAAGTTGGTACTCGGAGGTTTTCGGGGTCGCTGATTACAAATCTGCACTCAAAATTCGGGAATTCAAGATGGCGGATCCAATATGGCGGACCATAAATGCCAAACGTCATTTGATGATAGCGAAAGTTGGTACTCGGGGGTTTTCGGGGTCGCTGATTACGAATCTGCACTCAAAATTCGGGAATTCAAGATGGCGGATCCAATATGGCGGACCATAAATGCCAAACGTCGTTTGATGATAGCGATAGTGGTACTCGGGAGTTTTCGGGGTCGCTGTTACATGAAATAAGCTCCCCAAAAACAAAAATAGATAATCAAATTTGGAAACAATCCCATAGTTTTTGCCATTTACAACCGCCATATTGGATCCACCTTTTTCAATTTGACGATTCAGTGGATCAAAGATCAAGTTTTTACGTATTTTTTGGTTATGGTTTACCCGTTTGATTAGTCCTAATCAGATTTATGATGTAAAAAGGTCATTTTTTTTGCACTTTCGTTATCGATGACACCCGCTACGTGAAAAATAAAAATTGAATAGGTATGTTTTTGTAGTTATTGAAGTCCTAAAAAACCTTGAAACGCATTTACAACTGCCATATTTAATTAAAAAACACTTCTGAATCGTCAAAATCTGAATTGAATTAGGTTTAACACCAGTGTTACACTATGCCACAAAGGGTTGAAGACAATATTGCTTCGCCTTTTCTGAGACTTGGGGTATGTTTTATTACTACTTTTGGCTGTTCCATGGTCCTTTTTTTATTGATCTTTAAGCATGGCGGCGGTATGGCTTGGTCTTCTGAACTGCATTTTCAAAACTGGCGTGATGTACAGCTGAAACACTAATCGACCGATTCTGATGAAGTTTGATATAAATATTTCTAACCTCATTGTCTAAAATACGAGCCTTAATGTTTTCGAAGATTAAAAAAAAACGGCAAAATGTAGCCGGTTTGTTCGGAAAATTCAATCTTTTCGGTTCAAAGCTTGCCATTTCATCGATTTTCAACATTTCTCACTTCTTATTGGTTAATCTTCCGCGTATGAGTGTGAATGAAAGAAAAATCTTCGATGGTTCTTTTTCGGATCAATCCCGTCGACGCTACGTGTCACGCCGTCTGACAACGTCCGCCGCAACCCGTTTAGAAGGCCGTGCCATAGCTCCGTCATTTTTTAGGGGAAATCCCTTTAGACGCCCGAAAATAAGTCATTTTTCATGAATTTTTTTAAAGGTGATAAAATACTCGCATCATTTTAAAATGTTGACATTTTACTTTATTACGACTTTCAGTGTTAAAAAAAATCTTTTTTAACCCCCCGTGGTCAGACTTTGGTAGAATAACATAGTGGTCACACTGGGTAAAATGTACGCGGCAAAGTTCCAAATGGTATGTTACTGTCTCAAAACTATCAGTCCGATCGGGATTGAAAAAATAGCATAAAATACTTTGAACGATTTAGAACACGCGTAAAAAGTTGGTATGTCGCAATATAAATAACAACATGTTTTTAAAAAATCGCGAGTAAGTCAATTTGTCAAAAAAGACACCTTTTCACTAAAAAATCACAACTTTCTGAATTTTCGATATTTTCAAGTAAAATTGGAACAGGATACTAGTCAGACATGGCACTTCGAGGGAAAAAATAGTGGCATAGTGGCACTTCAAACCCTCGCCTCCTGGAGGGACGACCTTAACTTAAAACTAGGACCCATAGATATTTAAATCCAAAATTAGGTCTGGGTAAAATTTACCCACGGTGACGAAGGAGGGTTAAACGAAACAAAATGGCAGCGTTATAAGGTATTCCTTTAGGCGTCTTATGAAAAACTGCTCATGTTATAGCTCGAAAAGTTATTGATCGATCCGACTGAAATTTTATGACATTTCTCACTATAACACTGTTGGAAGTATATACCTAAAGTTTTAAGGTTATGACGTAAATGAATTAATTTTTAGGGGTAAAAATGGTCGAGAAAATTGTCAAAAAGATAAAAATTTGATTACAAGGCCTACTTAATTTTTAATTTCATACTTTTTCATATTTTTATAGGTATATCCTTCCAATAATGTTATAGTGAGAAACCTCCCAAAATTTCAGCCAGATCGATCTATAACTTTTTGAGCTATAACATGAGCAGTTTTTCAAAAGACGCCTGAAGGAATACCTTATAATGCCCCATCTTGTTTGGTTTAAAAAAGAAAGAAAATAACACTCGAAAGTTGTAATCATATAATATCAAAGTTAGAAAATGATGCGATTATTTCATCACCTTTAAGGTAGTACCTCCACAGAAGAGTTGAATTAAGAAATGGTTGAAATTTGACATATACGTTATTTAATACATTATCCAAACATCTGTGCAATTTGAATAAGTTTGACCACCCCAAACCTGAGATATTTACACTTAAAGTTGGCTTGGTTTACACGTAACAAATGCGTTATAATGGGCAAACAGAGCATCATTAATTCTACCGTCAAAACTGAAATTAAGAAATTGATCAAAAACGAGGATAAGCTACAGTGAGATATCACGAATAATGTGAACAAAAATGAGAATGATTCACCATCTAGTTTCCAAGATATAACCATGAGAAGCCTTCACAATTTTTGTGCAAAGCCTGGAAAAAAAAAACAATTGGGGCAAAGCCTGGACAGTCCCGGCAAAAATTTTACTGGCAATGGTCGATCAAAAACACAATACAAAATATATTTCACGGCAATAAATGATATCCATCGTATTATCCACTAGTACCGAGTCAATATTGCGTAGTTTTTTATTTTATTCATTACTAATTAAACCAATTATCAATCTTTCAAACATGAACATGGTATGTAAACTTTTGGTTGAGATTTTCGCAGAAGACCTTAAAAGAAAAAAGGAAAAATAACTCATTTTCGGTTTTCTAAAGGGATTTCCCCCCTTAAAGATTATTCTTAAAAAATTCCATGTAACAGCCAAAAGTAGCAATGAAACTTACTCTAAGTCTCAAAAATGGTGAAGAAATATTTCCTTGAAAAAAAAAAACGTGACAGCCATTTTTTCGTCCCCTGAAGGTATCTTACCTCCCCCCTTAATGTTTTCTTTCAAGCCAAATTGTATTTTATTTTTTGCTAATCGTCCAGTAGCTTGATCCCAGTAGCATGCACCAAGAAAATGATCGAGACCCCAATAACTACGAGAAGGGTTCGTGTCTCACCGACGTTGTGATACTGAGCAGCCCCCGCTATGTCCATGAGTCTGCCTATCTGTCTTTTCCGCACGTGAGCTTGCGCGCTGCACGCAGCGAGAGTCGTAAGGGCAAATTCATAATCCGTCGTTGGCTGATGATGTTGCAACGTGCCGATCAAGTCGTGACCGTGAAACTGCCGGGGGTCCATGCACAGGGCGTTAAGCGCCAGGGTGTACCGAGCCAGATGAACAGCTGCAAATCCTACCTCGTGGTGCCTGAAAAATTATCCGTTGCGTGGCTACGAATTGGCAAGGTCGCGGGTTCGTTGAACTAAGAAATTCCTTCGGGTAATCTGGTTTTTCATCAATTACATTTGATTCGGAGTGAAAAACGTGCAACAGGTCGTGAAGACGTGCCTCGGAATCGGATATGCTCACGATATTGACGTTTGCATCGTTGGAATGCAACGAAACTTTTTTTCTTCCTAATTGCAGGGTTTTTTTCACCGTCGTCGAATATCCATAAGTACGAACATCCATGAGTCGAATATCCATAAGTCGAAAATCCATAAGTGAGTATAGAGTAGAAATGAGTAGCCGAAGATGAGCATTTTAAGACATTTTTCATAATGAGAATGCTCGGTAAAAGTTCAAGTTTGTTTGGGTTTGTTTGGGTTGTATGGATATACTTATATCCATCCACTCACTTATGGATATTCACTTATGGATATTCAACTTATGGATATTCAACTTATGGATATTCAACTTATGGATATTCAACTTATGGATATTCAACTTATGGATATTCACTTATGGATATTCAACTAATGGATATTCAACTTATGGATATTCGGTTTATCGATTTTCGACTTATGGATATTCACTTATGGATATTGGCACTTATGGATATTCGACTTATAGACATTTTACCCAAATCGTTTTTTTGCCAGATCAAAGCGACGATACAATTTTTTTAACAGGCTACATCTACCTAGGTGAGTCGAAAAATTGCATTTTCCAAAAATATTTTTAGAAATAGTATCACCCTTGAGCTATATTCCCGGAAAATTTAATTGAAATATTTCCAAAATTGAATGAGCTACAGCTTTCAACAGTCAACTGGGCGAGAAGTAGCAGCACCATTCTTCAAACTTTGAACGCGTTTTTCTCGAAACGCTGTTTTCAAACTCGGTGGACATGATATCTCGAGAACCACTTGATGGATTGTTTCCAAATTGACAGGAGATACGATGAGAAACATTCAAAGGTCGTTGATGATCTTACTTTTTCAAAATCGATCGTCATTTTTTAATAGTTGAGTAAAAATAACGACTTTTTTCATAGATTTTGTATGTTCGAGGTTCAAATTGTCGCCACGTTGTTAAAATAAATTATTTTGAAAATCGACGATCGTCAACGACTCGTATTTATTGTTAACTTAAATAACCCGTTTGGTTTTTCGATTTCGGATGGACCGTTTAAGCTGGAAAGTGTCCACCGCCGAACGTCGCGACAGAAATGTTGTCATCTGTGGCGGTTTTTGTTGTTTTTCTGTATTTTTTGGTGATTTTTTCTTTTAAGGGGTCTATTCACTTTGGATGCTAAAGAAAGGCTGTTTTCATGAATTTTTTTGATAGGTTTATATTATAGATATTGATATAAAAGTTGTTACACTTGATAAATACACTTTCGAAATACATTTAAATTTTTTTTATGTATTTATGTAAGCCAAACAAACTTCAAACCCGTTTTTCTCGAAACAACGTTTTTCGACGGCTTGTTGATAACCTTCGAAACTACTGAACCGATCCTTGTGAAATTTTAACCACATATTCTTTACAACTATAGCTATAGCGCATGTCAAGGATTTTTCTAAATTTTGATATTTACTATTTTTGGCCAAAAACGGTGAAAGAAACACGTTTTTTTGTTTTTTCGAAAAATGACCGCCATTTTGTTATTTTTGCATTTATCAAAGATTGTATGATATGAGCTATGGCCATTAACATACTGAATCTAAAACCGTTTGATTTTTTTGTTTCGGACGATCCATCTCCGAGATTTCATCAACAGCGCAGACCTGCAATTTTTTTAGGACGTTTTTTTAACTACCATTTTCGTCTATAAATAGTGACCGAAAATAAATATATTTTTTTCGAAATGTATTTTGAAAGTGTATTTATTAAGTGTAACAACTTTTATATCAATATCTATAATCTAAAAGTATCAAAAAATTTGATGAAAATAGCCTTTTTTTAGCGTCTAAGGTGAGAAGACCCCTTAAGGCTCCGAATATACCTTTGTGTTAAAAAAAATACGTTTCTTTTTCACCAACCATTTCCCAGACGCATAAATTCGAAATTTGGTCATTTTTTCGCGCCTCTCGGTAGATGTAGCCCCTTAAGATTCTCATGAGAAACCTACAACCTAACTCTATCGAAAAATATTTTCCGTAACGATGACACCGGAGAAAAAGGAAATTAAAAAAATTCCATTGCATTCCTTGACATTGACGTTTGCATCATTGGAATGCAACGAAAGTAATTATTTTTCAATTCCTCGAATTTCTTTTGGCGAATCTTCGTTAGGAAAAGTCCTCAATCATTTTTTGAGTCGCGCATCTAAAGATCAAGAATTAAGATCTGCAGAAAAAGATTTTGTGACATCATAAAAATAAGATAATAAAAATATAAAAAAGAAGTTTCGTTAAAATGAGTTTCAAGACCGTTTCATGCCATAAATGCAAATTTCACCAGTATATATGTTTTATTATGTAAAAATATGCATTAGCCAATCTGTAGCTTTTCTAATAATTTGCCAAAAAAACTGCGCAGATTATGTAAACATTTTCAAAAATATCCATAATCGTTCTAGACTCTGTAGGATACGCGAATAAAAATTATCGGGCATTCCCGCGTATAGGACATCAATCCAATTTCACTCAATCACGAATCGAACTTCCGTCCCTAGAGGCCCGTTCTGTTAATCACGTTAGAACGATAACCGCAAAACGGCTTCGTTGCGTAATTCATCAAACTGCTATTACGAAGACTCGATCTCGTGATTTGAAAAAAGCCATCGGTCCGCAATCCATTCCGCATCATATACAACGTTTATTCAAGACCGTAACTCGATTGAACAGAAGTTACAACTTTTCCAAAGACTTTTAAAAATTGAGAAATCGAGCCTCCTATCTCAAAAGTACCCCAAACGGAATCAGGATGGAAAACCAAAAATATCTTTTTCGGAAATAAAAAGAAATTCCAGGGGCCTTTAATGTTAGGAATTCGAAAAATTGAGATTTGCTATTTTGAAAAAGGTTATTGATTTTTTTACAAACAAATCGTTGATTTTGGGTGCACAAAAGTCCTTGAAAAAATATTTATACAAATATGCTGAGATTTATCCAAAGGTAATTTTGTAGACACTAAAGTTTATAGTGTATAGGGAAAACTGGCGTTGGGTTGATTTTTTCAATAGTGGTGATAAAAGTGAGAATCGCGAAAAAAATGGTCATAAAAGTGAGAATCGCGAAAAAAACCCTATACACTATAAACTTTGTTTATAGTGTATAGGGTTTTTTTCGCGATTTCCCCATACACTATAAACAAAGTGTATAGTGTATGGGGAAATCTGGGGAAATTTAGTGTGTAGGGGAAATATAGTGTATAGGGTTTTTTTTCGTGATTTCCCCATACATTATGAACAAAGTTTATAGTGTATGGGGAAATCGCGAAAAAAAACCCTATACACCATAAACAAAGTTTATAGTGTATGGGGAAATCTGGTTTATAGTAAAACAAAGTTTATAGTGTATGGGGAAATCCTATACACTATATTTCCCCATACACTATAAACAAAGTTTATAGTGTATGGGGAAATCTGGGGAAATTTAGTGTGTAGAGGAAATATAGTGTATGGGGAAATATAGTGTATAGGGTTTTTTTTTGTGATTTACCCATACACTATAAACAAAGTTTATAGTGTATGGGGAAATCGCGAAAAAACCCTATACACTATAAACTTTGTTTATAGTGTATAGGGTTTTTTTTCGCGAATATAGAGAATATATTTTTATATATTTTATACTATAAACTTTGTTTATTATTATAGTAATTATATTTTATACTATAAACTTTGTTTATAGTGTATAGGAAAAACATAATAGAGTATAGGGAAAACTGGCTAGTATCAGGACGATCCTTGAAGTTAAGTGTCTCGAAAAAGACTTTTCAATATACGTTTGGATTACCTCCAAAGCAGTAGAACTATTTCCAACTCCATTTGCTTTCCACTGAGCTGCATTTCGACTGCGGTTGGCGAGGGTAGATTCTCGTCACGAGAAAGATTGGCCAGTCTAAGAGCAAGTAGTACTCTGTGTGTATCGTTTCCCCATCCGGCATCTTTGTCACGTTGATTCCACAGCCACGTAGTGGCACGTTCCAAAATTGCCTCTGATTCGATCTCCACCGCACTTGGCTCCGGTCCTATTCCTGCATTGTATCGATTTATCGATAAAACATTGTTCGTTATAGTTGTGTTTACAACGAATAAATACGGCACGAATTAATTCTTTGTTTTTTTTTGCTTACCCTCGCAACGGGGAAATAAAATGCACGCCCATCCTGCGAGCAAGAGGATGGACTTTGCTATGCTCGCTTTGGCCCACATTCTTTAGGGTGCTTTTCGCTGAAAGAAAAAATATCGAATTTAATCATTTGGCTTCTTATTATTTAAAAAAAACATTGAATTAATAATCATTAAAAAAATATTATTAAAAGGGCATTCAGCTGATTATTTTTAAAAATGTTTATTGAAAGAACATTTTATTAATATTAGATGTTTTTTTAATAATCATTTTGTAATCACGCATAAGTGCTCTTTTTTTATGCATTTTCATATAATATTGATTGAATGTTTTTTAAAATAATAACTCTTTATAATTTCGAATTTAAATTTTATTTAAATTTAATTGATTTTTATTGACATGATTTTTAATTTAATTGTAATCTTATATATTTTCAATTTAATTTTAATGTAATAATTTTTTATTTAATTTGAGTTTTTAACTGAGTTTTAATTTAAAAACATTTTAATTCATTTTTGTAATTAAAAAAATTGGATTTGCCGTTCGTGATGCTCCTGATCCTCGATACTCGAAACTAAAATATTCCGTTATGAGATTCACGACGCGATTAACATTCAGACAAACTTTGGGAACTACTGTATCGTTGGCTCTTGCGGAGTGTAAGTTGACCTATGCATTGGGAGTTTCAGAGAGGTAATCTAACAGCGTGGGCTATCATGAAAATCGATCTGACCTGGATGTACACCAAAAGTAATCTAACTAATTGTCTCGGTACAGGAAAATCAACCACGAGCAGCCCCTTGTGACACTTGGGGCTATGCAATTGACAAAACGATCCGAAGCGGGAGCTCAACGGTGTTTCTCCGCCAGTATGTTGTCGCTATCTCACTGATAGCGGTGCCCACTGTGACAAGAATATCGAGAATCGTTACCGAACAATGCAACACGAAAGACGATATCTCGCTTCTCCGCCTCTGGTACTTTTTTGCTCTTAATTACGAGACTCACGCTGTGCTGTCGGGTACAGAAAGTCTAATGGCAGTCATCAGTCATTTGGAAGAATGAGGTCTCTTTTCGGATCTATTTTAGTCCTAGTTCTTGTGAAAGCTTTTTTGGCATAACATTTTTATTGTCATCGAAAATCATATTTTGCAGATTTAGCTGGTCCCTAAATGAGGATCCTAAATGGCATCAAAATTAGCATCGTTGGAATGCAACGAAGTTATTTTTTCTCTGTATTGCACATTTTATTTCTTTCCACATTTAGTTTGGAAGTTGAGATAGGAATAAAAAATGAACAAATGAACAAATAAAGAAGGTTGCATGCCAAAGATGCAAACTCCAATACCATGATGCTAAAAAATGTTCACGTGGTTTTCGAGGCTTAAATATGCCAATACAAATTTCGAAAATTAAAAAAAATATATTTCGTTGCCTTCCAACGATGGAAACTTGAAAGTTTCCATTTATTTTCCGACAATAAAGTTTTTATTAGGTTCAAGCTTGCATCGTTGGGTCGAAAATTCTTTTCAATTCCGTACATTTATTGTTATCGAAAATCATATTTTGCAGATTTAGCTGGTCCCTAAATGAGGATCCTAAATGGCATCAAAATTAGCATTGTTGGAATGCAACGAAATTATTTTTTCTCTGTATTGTCCAATTTTTTTGCACATTTAGTTTAGAAGTTTAGATAGTAATAAAAATGAAGAAATAAAAAAATAAAGAAAGATTTTGGTTGCATTCCATTTATGCAAACTCCAACACCATCATACAAAAAAATGTTCACGTGATTTTCAAACTTCAACGTTGTCATTTTTGTTTCCAATAATAACTTCGTACGGAATATTTATAAAAATTTTTAGAAAAACTTCGAACCTTATCGAATTTTCCTGAATGTAAATTTTCACATCGAGAAACTTCCGTAGTAGTCTGCTTTAGAAGCCGAAAAAAGCGTTTTTTCAGCAATTTTTTCGAAAGGGAAGGAAATGATTGCGGTAAACGAAATTTTGAGACGATAGTGTATTATATTCAAGCTTTAAAAAACAATTTTTATTATTAAAAAATATTGAAATTTTTCAAAGTTGTAACGATTTTTCTGGAGCGCCTGGAGTCTGCACTTGTAAATCGGTGCCGGTGATGGAGGTCGTGCGATGCATCTGAAACAGTCGAACCAAATTTTTTTTTTAGTTTTTATAAATTCCTTTTCTATATGAACTAAAAAAATACCGAAGAAATGATGAAATGCCAAATTTTTTCGAAGTTTGAAAAAAAAATTCACTTTTTTGAAGAAAAAAAAATTCACTTTAAGTTGCAAAACAAGTAATTTAGATAGTACTTTTGTCCAACTTTTTTAGTTCAAATAGAAGATAATTTAATACTGGAGCTAGATCACTTTGATTTTTTTTCGATCGGACATACATTGTTTTTGCCATCGCCGGCACCGTTTTCTAAAACTTGTGAAAATGAAAACTCGAGAATACGGGCTTTAAAGTTTTCGGTCCAAAAAAATATAAGTTTTTGGATACTTACACTAATTAGATGTTAATCAGCTATCCCCGGGCCATACAATAATCCTTCCTCTTCTTCAAATCGATTTTTTGAAGCCTGCAAAGCAGACTACTGCCTTGATTTGACGCAAAAGTGCCTCTCAATTCCGGCAACTCGCCGCCGCGTGAACTACGACAATTTTGATCCCTCCACCCTCGACCCCGTAAATCAATTTGTCACCCGATTTACTTGATTTCCTCGTCACCCGTCTGTACCAAAGTTCTCGGCCTGTCCGCATAGCTTCCACCGGGGGTAGAAATTACCCCATTACGAACGAGGGTGGAAAATTGAAGAATGTCCAGATTTCGGAAAATCCGCCGACCTCGGACAATCCGGACTTGATTGTTCGTCTTTTTTAGCTCGTCTTCGCGTCCAATTTGTGTGGAGATCGTGAAAGCAAGTGGAGCACGAGGGGAACGTCAGGACGTCGAACACACACGCGGGCCCATGCGATATTGCGTAGGATCGATATCACGGGCGCCTACTGTCGCCCCTCGCGACTATACACACGTACCCTTACTATACCCGGAGCTGCATTGTACGACGGTACTACAACGCCCTGCGCGCCCTTACTCGCGTACGCGCCTGTTTTAAGGCCTCAGGCCACAGTGACAGGCACAAAATCATGGGCGAATTTAACAATTTTTTTTCGTATGAAAAAGTGACTCACTCATCAAATTAATTACACGTCTATTTAGTATCAATATCAAGCTGTTAGAAAAAATATATATATTTTTTTTTCGATGTACAAAATGGCCGACTACTAATGTTTTCTTTTGTTATCTTTTTTTTAGGCGCTTTTTGAACTTAAGAAATGAATTTTCAGTGAAAAATTTCGTCATAACTGCTCATAAAATGATAAGTTTTCGATTAATCAGACATTTCGTACGTACTTCTCTGCGAAAAGCAATTAGGCTTATAAGTTTTAAATTTGAAGTAAATCGAGTGAAAATTGTTGAAGTTATTTGACACGCCAATTGGAAAAAAGCTGTTTTGAGAAGTTTCGAGTAGTCGGCAATTTTGTACATTAAAAAAAGGCTAACAGCTTGATATTCATACTAAATATATGTGTATTTAATTTAATTAATTTTATGAGTGAATCAGTTTTTCATACGAAAAAAATTTATTGAATTCGCACGAGATTTTATACCCGTTTCTGTGGCCTAAGGCCTTAAGGCGATAAACGTGTAGATATACATTTAGACGAAAAAAAATTAAGCAATTTTGACGGATTTTTTAAACTAAGAAATAATCATTCTACATTTATCAAACTATAGGTATACATTAATAGAATATTTAAGCATACAAAACAATTTTTTCAATTCCTTTATCATCAAAATGGCTGAGCTGTGGCAGAGTGTTACAACAAGGTTGCCGCGGGAGTTGCGAATCGGCGAAGTCTAGCTTCCCGTAGACTTTGATTTGCAGAAAAATTCAAACATTTTCCAGTTAAAATATGTATAGTTTCCATTCGACAGCAATTAAAATGAAGAAAATGCAAATTTAACAAAATGGCACGTATTTACAAAAAATCAACGTTTCGCGCAAAATCGCTGTAAAATTTGGATTCAAAAAGTAGTTTTGTTTTCGAATTTTTCAAAAATAATTCTCGTCAAGTAGAAGGTATATTATCAATATTTTTACCAAGTTTCAACTCGATCGGTTTAAGGGGTTACGTGGGTTTGAAAATCTCAAAAAATCGTTTTTTAAATTATTTTATTATCTAATACTACAATATGTCTAGAATATTCTCCCAAAGTTTTTAATCAATCGGAGTAAAAGCCTAGGAGGCAGAGCCTTTGGGAATTCCCCCCGTTGAGAAAGACCGACCGGGAGCGATGCAGGTATATCGCACTTTTCTCGAAACACTATTTTATTGATCTTATTGAAATTTCGCACACTTCTTCAAAATAGCATTGACTAGTGATCGAACGAAGGTTTTTTTCGATTACAACTAATTTTACAGGGCTATACGTAATGTAAATTATACTAAAAATTGAACTATTTTGCATACAACTCTGCCAAAAATTCAAATTTCAACTTTTTTAAATCCTTCGTTCAATCACGAGCTATACTTATCTACTAACAGAAAAAAAATGGTTTTTTAATTTCAGATAAAGCTATCATGAGTTATCCTGACCAAGACGAGGACACTTTTTTTAGGGGTCTCCGGAAACCAGGTCCCACCGGCTGAATTTCCCAAATGTTTGGATGAAATATTTTTTAAAAATCGTTGAAATGTTGCTCTTTTATGTGCTTAACAATTTCGAATAAAATAATTTGTATATTGTGTTTTTTTTTAATAGAGAAAATATGCTTTTTTTGACTTCGAAACCCACGTAACTCCGTAATAGTTTTTGAGTAATCCTGCACGCCAATTTTGAAAATGCACTTTTGAGAAAAAAAAATACGTTTGAAGTTTACACCCGCTCCGAATCCGAGCGGTGAGGCACAGCGTTGACGGGCTGTAACGTTTGAAGTTTTTGGAATTTCGCTTTGAAACTTTGGGAAAATATTATACATGTATAGTTCTATCGTTTACAAAAAAAAAAAGAAATCGATTTTTTTTATCGTTGCGAATGTATATCCCGCCTTAACACGTACCTACAGCTCAACACAGCCAAGAGTTTCTATCGCCCTTGTTATCGGAACGTGTGTACGTATCGACTGCTAGCGTGCAGACGCACATTAAAAACACCATGTAATGTCTAGCGTCATGAGCATTGAGTCTTTTTGTCCGCCAGTCGCCGGCCCATGGACACTTTTCTATCTACTATCGGAGTATCTTATGTACATAGGGTTTTCGAGGCCCGTTGGCTCGGAGACGAAAGTTATCATTTTTGAAAAATAGCAACTTTCAAGATCAAAAAGGCAAGAGGATAAAAAAATTCGGTTGCCTTTTTGAAACATCGTTAAGGGGGGAGATACCTATAGTTGAGAAAAAAATGTGCCGATTTTCATGATTTTTTTTTAAAAGGAAAGATTTCTTCACCATTTTTGAGACTCAGGGTATGTTTTATTACGACTTTTGGCTGTTAGATGGTATTTTTTATTATTATTCCTTAACAATTGCCGAGGTATGGCAGAGTTTTCTAAACTGCATTTTTAGAATTGGCGCGACGTTTAGCTGAATAACTAATCCATCGATTCTGATGAAATTTTGTATAAATCTTTCCACCCTTATTGTCTGAAACATGATCCTCAATGTTTTTGAAAATTAACAAAAAAGTATTTTTTTTATTGCAAAATGTAGCCACTTTTTTTCAGAAAATTCGATCTTTTTGTTTCAAAGTGTACCATTTTATGGACTTTTAACATGTCCTAATTTTTTTGTTCGTATTCTGCGTATGAGTATTATCATACCGCCGCTATTTTTAAAGATCAATAAAAAAAAATACCATGAAACTGCCAAAAGTAGTAATAAAATATACCCTAAGTCTATGATATGAGAAATAAATCTTTCCTTTTAAGAAAAAATCATGAAAATCAGCAAAGTTTTCCTCGCCTAAATGTATCTCTCCCCTTAAGTAGTTTTAACAAGGCTGTTACTCTTTGGATTCGCGTAAAATTTTCGAATCCCATTTAGACAGCGGGACGTGAATGAAAACTTTTTTTACTTCGTTCTCGGACTTTACAGTTTTGTCTCCTTTTTTTCTCGATATTTTGAGTCATGGGCGAAAATATTTTCGTACTGGAAACGTGGGTACTCGTGGGCACTTGTGGGTACCAGATCGATAAATTAAGAATACTAGATCTACAAAAGTTAATTTTAATAACTTAAATTCAATAAATTAATTTTAATAAATTAGTTTTAATTAATTAATTATGAGAAAAGTTAATAGAGTCAATTCATAAAAAATGTCAAATTTTTTCAAGTTAATTGGAATAATGTAGCAATTTTTACCAATTGACTTCATTAACATTCACCCAAATTAATTCATTAAAATTAAGCTTTAGTCAAATTAATTCATTAAGATGAACTATTATTCAATTCAATTTATTAGAATGAACTTTTATTCATTTGACGACTAGAAAGAGGGGGCCAAATTCCGAAAGGCACAATTTTAGTGTTTTGTTGGGCGGGTTAAAAAATCACGGGTGCCACAAGACACGAGAATTGGGAAATACTGTTTTTATTTGTATTGCTCGGTAACATACTCGAAGAAAAATAAGGGTTGCGATTCTTTTGTGCCGGAATGTCCCATATATGAACGGTGGATGTTACGTGTAATAATCCATGTGAAACGTATGCACGTGTATACCGCACATGTACGTAGCGTGTAATATCCGAGATACATGCTATTCCCTATACGTATATATATATATACGTATATATATATATACCGACAAGATCGAAGCCGCGATGTCTGGGATCTCAAATTCTATAAAATCACGTAAACCATGCGATGCATATAGACAGAGAAATAAGAGCCCATCGCATAAATAAATGAAGTATCTCGGATTTGTAAAAACCGGAAATGGTGCGATATATGATTGTTAATCAGAGCTAGACGAGCAGTTGACGATTTTGTCAAAAACGAAGAAAAAAAAAGATTTTATATTCGAAGCGCTTTTTTAGCTATTTTTAGACCTCGTGCCGCAATAATTGTTTATTTATAGATTCACTCGGCCGCACGCTTAATTGAAACCGGCGTGGTCTCACGTGTAGCAACGCTTCGAATCTCACCCAAGAATTGTCAAGTGAGGGCGGCCAGGTGTCAGATCGTGACTAATAATCGCTATTCGTGCTAGTAGATTTGAAGACAATCAACAATTTTTTTATGAACTCGTCTCTCTCTTGTATCGACTGTAAAAGTCAGACGAAATTAATGCACCGGTGGATGCAATGAGATTCAATCGGTGCAGTTTCCATAAACTTCGTTGCAACAGAGACAAACTTTTATGTTTGGAAACCCACGAGGAATTCCGCAAGGCGGAGTCTGACCAGTAACTGCCGTGACTACTCATCATGTCTAATCTGCAAAAGAAGATACCATACAAAGTGAAAGCTCCGTCTATTGGTTAATTTTTTTCCACCACAATGATACTATTCCAGACTACGATAATTACAAAAATTTGTTACAAAAGTCACGAATAATGTATAAAAAAAAATTAATGAGATTCAAATGATGCTGTGCAATTTCTATAACCTTCGTTGCAACAGAGACAAACTTTTATCTTTTGGAAACTCACAGGGAATTCCACAATGAGTCTGACCATTTACCACTGTAATTACTCTTGATGTGAAATCTCCAAAAGAAGTTACCCTACCAAGGATACTCTACCAAGGGTTTACTCTGTTTATTCTTTAATTTTTTTCTACCACAGTGACCCTATTTCAACCTACAATAATTATCAAAAATCGTTACAATAATTGCAAATAATGTATACGACACAAATTTATGAGATTCAAATGATTCTGTACAATTTTTATTAGCTTCGTTGCCACCAGAACAAACTCTTCACCTTTGAGAACTCCCGAGGAATTTCACGAGGATGAGTCTGATTAGTTACCGCTGTAACTACTCATCATGTCTAATCTGCAAAAAACGACACTCTACGAAGTGAAAGCTCTGTCTAACCGTCAATTTTCTTCTAACACAATGATACTATGCCACCCTACAATAATTATCAAAAATCGATACAAAAATCACAAATAATTTATATGAAAAAATTTAATGAGATTCAAATGATTCTGTGCATTTTCCATAAACGTCGTTTCAACAGAAACAAACTCTTATCTGTTGAGAACTCCCAAGGAATTCCACGAAGAGTCTGACCAGTTACAGCTGTAACTACTCATCATGTCTAATCTTCATAAACCGACAACTTACGAAGTGAAAGCTCTGCCAAACCGTCAATTTTCTTCTAACACAATGATATGATTCCACCCTACAATAATTATCAAAAATCGTTACAAAAATCACAAATAATTTATACGAAAAAATTTAATGAGATTCAAATGATTCTGTGCAATTTCCACAAACGTCGTTTCAACAGAAACAAACTCTTATCTGTGGAGAACTCCCAAGGAATTCCACGAAGAGTCTGACCAGTTACAGCTGTAACTACTCATCATGTCTAATCTTCATAAACCGACAACTTACGAAGTGAAAGCTTTGTCAAAGCGTCAATTTTTTCTACCACAATGATACTATTCCACCCTACAATAATTATCAAAAATCGGTACAAAAATCCCAAATAATTTATACGAAAAAATTTAATGAGATTAAAATGATTCTGTGCAATGTCCATAAACTTCGTTTCACCAGGAACAAACTCTTATCTTTCGAGAACTCCCAAGGAATTCCACGAAGTGTCTGACCACTCACCGCTGTACCTACTTATCCCCTCTAATCTTCAAAAACCGACACCCTACGAAGTGAAAGCTCTGTCAAACCGTCAATTTTTTTCTACCACAATGACCCTACAATAATTCCACCCTACAATAATTACCAAAAATCGTTGCAAGTGTCACAAATGAAGTATACGAAAAAAAAAAAGAATCGTAAATTCGATTCCCGCCGTGTCCACCCAGCATCCACGACGAAATGAAAACAAAGTGAACTCACAACTTTCTCAAGACTCCTCGAAGACAAGTTGATGACGAATCAGAGCAGTCGACGACCGAACGTTCCAACGAGCCCTTCAGCGAAGGAGACTTCCGGCCCGAGTATACTTGGCAGCGGATCGTGAATATTGGCTCACAACACTCCCCCCGAGCCCGTTAATTTCGTCGGCTACACGAGTCCCGCGCGATGTCCGTCGTTCGACGATACCGGGCAGAATGGAAAACGAGCTTCTCTCGTGATATGGATATGTATAAAAAAAGACGGTACTCGCTGATAGTGGCTTCGATCACCGCGAAGGGGTTACGGACGTGATGTTAACGCACCGGGTCGATGTACAGGTATATACGTTTTAAACGTACATTTGCCTGTACACTTGTACGCGGTGATATGTATAGACGTATGTGTGCGAGAGACAACGTATGGGTTGTGCCGATGACAAAGGACGAGGGATATGTAGTAGCGTACGGTGACAGCGCGTCACGGGCGTCGCGGCGTCGTCACGATGCGCCTGACTCGTGAATGCGCAATGCAGACTAAAACCCAGGGAACTCCAGCCGAGGGGTTCGAAGACCTCCCTCCCTTATTGTTGAGGCGCGCGCGTCTGCACCCTTCGCAAGCTCTCTCTTTTCCACCCTTCTCACTATTTTCACCCCTCTCACCCTCTTTCTCTCTCTTTCTCACTTTGCACGCCGGAGGTTTGCGATTTTTCTCCTTCTACCTTCCGCCTTGATCCAGCTTTTCCTTTTTCCTACCCTCTATCGTTCTTCCACCCTAACTTTCTTTTTGCACCCTTTTTGCTCTCGCTTGGTCTCTCGCAGTTTGACTCGCTCTGTTCTTTTTCATCATGCGAGTCTTCTTCGCTTCCTCTTTCGCTCAACTCCGTACCACTCGGGATTCCTTCCACCCTTTGGCTGGCCCTGATCCACGGTCTGTCTTCGTCCCACCGCTTCGTTGCCATCGTCAGCTCGGTGGGATCGCGCGCCACACACGAGTCGATTCGACCGAGCGACGACCCTTTTCTCATTTTTCCATCCGGTTTTCCCACACTCAAGCCACCCCCAACTTTCATCCCTCGCGACTCTTCCGTAGTACACCAGACGCGGAAGGGTTGTTGGGCGACTCTTGTTCATCTTTTTTTTTCTCTCGTCTACCTTTTTTCCAGTCGCTCTTTTTTCGTCGCGATACAGGAGAGACTCTATCTCTGCGAGGGACAAAAGGGGATGGAGCCGTATCAAGCTCAAGCCGTACTCCGCTTTGCCGGATTCACGATTTTCACTGTTACATTTTCCACTTTTGCTTCTTTTATTTCTGTCGAGCTTGTAGCATGGAGCGGGCGGTGGTGCAGCGTCGCTTTCCTGTTTTCACTCTCATTATCCCTGGCAACGAGGCGAATGGTAGACTGTTTCGACAACACAGTACGGTCACGCGATAAAGCCCGGGGGCGAAACAATCGAGGAACAATTCTCCAATTCAGACAAAGCCTATTTGTCGTCTCGTGGCTTCACTCGTTGTATCATTTGTGTGTTTTTTTTTTCAATAGAACAATTTTGACGAATGCAGGTTTTTTTAAATTCATTTGTCCATCGCTTGATGTCGGTCTGACACAAGGATTTCTATTCGTCGTTTTTTCTTTCTTTCTGGATTTTAGAATGGAACAATATTCCCGGTTTTTGTTTCATAAAGAGCCGCCTTTTTCAAAATTCGTAATCAATTTCGTGAAGTCGTTTGTTCAAAAAATTCCAATCACCTTTTTCGGGATAACATTTTTTTATCCGCTGACGTGCGGGCCCCCATGGAAATTTATGTATGTAAAATATATGCAGAAAATATGCTACATATATATATATATATATATATATATATATATATATATATATATCGGTCGCATATATAGTGACGAAAAATAGAATAATACGTATATATTCAGTATATATGCACCATATATATAACGCATATATGACCCATATATTTTCGATATATTTTCCTGACCAAAACATATATGCTACGTATAAACACTATATATGATGCATATATGAAGCATACACGACGCATATATTTTCGATATATTTTCAATCTATTTTTTTGTCAGAAAAATATATCAAAAATGTATGCGTCATATATGACTCATATATGTGTCATTTATGCGTCATATATGACGCATACATTTCTGATACATATTCCTGACAAAAAATATATGCTGTGTATAAACACTATTACAGTTAAACTTAATAAAACTTAAAACTTAAACTTAAAAAAACTTAACTTACAGTTAAAGTACGCTATTACATATAAACACTATATACAGATATGCGTAGCATATCTGTATATATGTGGCATACATGTACCATTTATGCAGTATATATGTGGTATGTACGCAGTGTGTATGCAACATATATGCTAAATATATGTGGTATATATGCAGGGTAAATGCTACATACATCATTGATATATGATACATTGATATACAGTAATACCACGCATATACATCTTATATATAAAAACGTAACGAAAATTAGAATTTGGCACATATATGCAACATATATTTTCAATATATGGCATACATTTCACATATGTTACAATTATTAATAAAATAAATTTGCAGTATATTTTTGCGTATATAAATTTCCATGGGGGGGAGGTGTCGTTCTGTTCGTGGACGACGTTTTGGTCTGAAAGTGACGCGAGAAATTTTCAGACATGGCTTGAGAACTATTCACCCTTGTGAAAGATGATTGTTGATTGAAAATATTTTTTTGAATAATGAATTGGAACGTTTGGCGCAAACAGTGAAAGATGAGTTAATTTTTAGTTATTGGGTTATGCATAGTTGTAACAGTCGAAAACAGCTCATTTTTTGGATTTTTTTTAGATGGAAAATCGTGATAATACATTTCTACAAAAATTAAGTATTTGAAAAAGTATCATGTGATACTCTGTAATTTTTTTGTGTGAAAATATTAAATTATAATCGATTTACAGCCGATGTCCGGGAAGCACCTCTTGAAACTTTGCCATTGTGAACCAGGTTATCTAATACCAAAAAATCAAACAGCTTTCGTTAGTATATTATTTTATCCTATGATTAATCGAAGGAATTTCCGAAATATCAAATTCATCCGTCTGTAAAAAAATATTTTAAAAAATACAAGCTTTTGTATAATGTACTAGAAAATAGAAAATAATTTGTTTACCAAGTCATGTGTGACTATAAATAAAAGCTTAGGGCACTCAACTTTTTAAATATTTTATAAATTTGATAAATTCAGTTTCATTAAACGTATTTAATTTGGCATAATAGTAATTAGAGAAATTATTATCACACGTTTATTCTCAGTTTCAGGTTTTTTTATTAAGAAATCTGAGGTTGTTTTACAGTAAATCAAATACAGTTCATATATTAACGGATTTATGTGAATTAAAGATTATATGTCTAAATTTTGGGCGCCCAAAGCTTTTATTTATAGTTACGTATAACGACTTGGTAAAAAAAATTATTTTCTACTTTTTAGTACAGCAAATAAAAGCTTGTTTTTTTCAAATATTTTTTTGCATGTAAATTATTTTCTACTTTTTAGTCGTTAATTGATTTTACTAGTTAGTCGTGACTAAAATTTTACTAGTTTACGAGTTCGTACGTTAGGACCATGGAATGCTTGTGAAAAATAACAAAGATTGTAATTTGAGGTGACCTTACGACTAATTGCTGCATATAAACTTTTCACATACGAACACAGTTGGTTACAAATTTGTTTGTATGTGTTAGTGAGATTTTACATGGGTGATTAGATATCGCTAATTTTACATGAAAAGTTAAAAATGTTATGGATATTTTTTTAAAACTAGAATCATGCATTGTCACCTTTTAAATGCATGTTTGCACAATTTCAGAGCTTTAAGTAGTCGGGAAGTGGGTAAAATATCGATTTTCCGTTTTGCATCTCACAGAAAGTAAAGTTAAATGAAAGCTTGTAAAAAATAGCGCGTGTTCAAAGTGATTGATTTTTGCGAAACAAAAATGGGCATTTTTCGTTCATTAAGGGGGGATTGTCTTTTTTTTCGCAAAATTTACCGCTTTTTGGGAATTTTTTTGTGAAGAAAGTGTACAACGGAAAACTTGTGAAACTTGGCATATAGTTTTATTGATCTGTTTACTACATACAAAAAATTTTTTAAAACAATTTCATCAAAAAATCCCCCCTTAAACGCGTTTTTCTCGAAACAGCTTTTTCACAACTGGTGTGCACGATTTCTCAAAAACTATTCAACCGATTGCCTTCAAATTTGGACAGAATGCTCAGCTGACATCCTTTTATCGTTTGATGAAGCAAAAAAGCAATACGTTTAATAGTTTTTTATTTATAACAAAAAATCGATCAATTTTTTTCGA
The DNA here is from genome assembly GCA_963210295.1 of Ophion ellenae. Classification (NCBI taxonomy): domain Eukaryota; kingdom Metazoa; phylum Arthropoda; class Insecta; order Hymenoptera; family Ichneumonidae; genus Ophion; species Ophion ellenae. The sequence continues at coordinate 61,305,956 of OY723387.1, forward strand.
AAAATCGATACTTCAAGTTCAAAACGTCACCAAATCGTCAATTTTTTTTTCCCCTTCATCGAACGATAGCTATATGTGTCTAAAGTATAATGCTTTTTGGGTTTTTGTTGCAGGATGAACGTGAAGGCTGTAATCGTGCACACCATCAAAAAAGGACCATCGCGCGTCGAGGGGGGTGGGAGGCGGATTTTTTGATGAAATTGTTTAAAAAAATTTTTGTATGTAGTAAACAGATCAATAAAACTATATGCCAAGTTTCACAAGTTTTCCGTTGTATACTTTCTTCACAAAAAAATTCCCAAAAAGCGGTAAATTTTGCGAAAAAAAAAGACAATCCCCCCTTAAATCGAAAGTATACATCGGGAAAAAAATCCCTCGATCTAATACTATATTTTTACATCTAGAAAAAGCCCTAAAAATTACCGAAAAATCGATGCAGTTATTTTTTTAATATTTTGCTCGCCGACTTTGGAAACGTACTTTTGAGAAAAAATCGTTTAAAGTTTCGACCGACGCTCTGAGCGTTCCGACGGGCGTCAACATGACAGCCTGTAAATCTGTCAAATTTGATCCGATCACCTCGAAATTTTCGGGAACATTTATAACATAATATATACTGTCAAAATACATGGCTTTTGAAAAAAGTGATTTTTCGACTTCTACAACTCGGCATACCTCAAGTTCTTCAAAGAGGAAATAACTGGAATATTTTTGTTTTCAGGTTAATTTATATCTAGTCCTGCCTCGTTTGAGTTGTTGAAATACGTTGTCTCATCGGAGGGTGGTTTTACCGTCGCGCGACCATGGGCTCTTCTATTAGTCATACGTACAGCCGGAAAGGCGTCGCCGAGGGGGTTCTTCGCGTGAGTCATTGCATATTCCGGGAGAACGAGAAAATCGAGTGGCTATCCACATCGCTCGGCGAAGTTCGTCACGATGGGAATCGGCCCTTCAATTTTAGCCCCAATCATGCCAAAAACTGTCAACATTTATTCAAAGAGTGAACTACTTTCGACGTAGGCTCGATGATTCTTATCGGCTGGGTCGAGCACCGGAGGACTCAATTGAAATGAATAATAAAAAATGGACTCCGAACAAATGCAGGCTGAGCAATGATGGGTCTCTCACTGCCACATTCAAACCTAACGAAGGAATTCTAGCCTCGCAAAAGGCATATAACAAAACGGCCCGTAGGGTGCGAGAGCTGCGAAGCATCATGGAAGATGAGGAATTCGTAGAAAATAGCCAGGAACCGGAAGGAACCTTGCACGAAGAGGACCAACAGTTGAGTCCCGATTGGACTTCCGGGAGGGGGGAGAACACCGTGGAACTCTTCCCGGAGGACATAAATCCTTGAGAGTGTCACAAATTGTATATTCAGAGGGAGAGAAAAAGAGAGGGAGAGGTTGAGTCTCCTCGACGAACACAAGGCTCATCAGGCATCCAAAACTATCCACGATGTTCGTCGTATATATTTACAAAGTGAATGTTTGCTACGTAGGAGACCGGAAACGGAGATATTGTCATTTTTCAAGAGGCTCCGATACTTTGGCAGAGTTTACTGGCGCGCTATAGTTTCTATTGGATGGCCCATTGTACTGCTGCCAATTTTCTTCGTGACTGATCGTTCGGTACGTCGGAAAAGTAACAAATACGAACTAAATAAATTTCACTATTCTATAGTTATGTAATTTATGCTTGTACAGTTTCGGGGATTCGTGGCAAACAAAAAGAACAATCCGAATTTTTATTATAAGAATTATATACATTGCAATGTCAGTGGACATAATTATCGTACTGAATTTAATGCTAAATGAAAGTTTGAAATTTTACTTTGATTTTGGGAAGTGAAAGTGGTCGGTTGAAACCTACCTGCATTTGTAATCGAGGTGTATCCACTATAATTGTAAAAATGATTATAGTTATGAGCACGGCCGAATTTAGGGGGGGGGGGGGCAGGACCTCAAACCCTGGAGCCTCCACAATTAAAATGTTTAGATAAAATTTGCTGACGATTGGTATGCAATACTTACAAGGAATCACTCAAGTGTCTACCTTCGATTTTGTCGAAACTCATATATGTGATGAAGCATTGAAAACCATCAGACACATATTTTTTTCTATCGGCGGAAAAACGATTTTAAGGGGGGAAACCACCCCTTAAAGAAAGGCGTGTCAAGGGGGCGATTTTACAGTTTCGCCCACAAGCAGTCGACCGATCTGAATGAAACGAAAACTAAAATTCTTCTAATGTAAAGCGATAAAAAATCCACTATAGAACTGTCTAAAATAAGTGTCCAATACGTGTCTAATGGTTTTCAATGCTTTATCACATATACGAGTTTCAACCAAATCAAAGGTGGACAGTTAAGTGTTCCTTGTTAGTGGCTGAAAAAATCTTTCCGGAGATTTTACGGAAAAAAAAGTTGTCACCCTTTCATGAAGCACTCTAGTTTAATAACATTATGAAACGCATTTCTGCAGAAAATAATGAAAAACACGATGAATTCTCTATAAAAGAATATATCCCATGGATTATAATTTCTAAATGTCGCGTAGTTCGAGCCAAACATACATTTTTTAAAAATGCAAATTTATTATATGAAAATTAAAATATCTGTTTACTCATATTGTTTTTTACCACTGCTAAAAACGCCTATGAAAATTTGAGTACTTAGCGCCAGACGCTTACACTGGCCAGTATATGCCAATTATCAAGATATAGTTTACTTTTAAATGGGTTACATGAAAAGAGGAAAAACTTTTTAAGGCGGTCCTCTAGTTCCTCGTCTTTTTACGGCTTTTTCAATAATTTTTTACGGGCAAAGCATCGAAATAATCAATCGCATTGTTTTTGCATAATCTTTATTAACATTTAAATAAGCTTTACAAATTTTTTGAAGTCAAAATGTATAATAGAATAAAAGTTATAGTGGCCGACAGGAAGACATCAAGTAAAAGAGGTGCTTGACGGTGACCAAGATTGCGGCTGTTCTGCTTATATGAAATAAAAAAACCAAACGGCATTTTAATCTTCATATTTAAGACTAGCGATTGAACTAGAGTGAATTCTAAATTTAAAAAATTGACTTTTTTATACACTTTTGAAAATTACATTCTATTTTTTACTCATTTTTTCTTAAGGGGGAATTTTCTTTTTTTTCGCAAAATTTACCGCTTTTTGGGAATTTTTTTGTGAAGAAAGTATACAACGGAAAACTTGTGAAACTTGGCATATAGCTTTATTGATCTGTTTACTACATACAAAAAAATTTTTTAAACAATTTCATCAAAAAATCCGCCTCCCACCCCCCTCGACGCGCGATGGTCCTTTTTTGATGGTGTGCACGATTACAGCCTTCACGTTCATCCTGCAACAAAAACCCAAAAAGCATTTTACTTTAGTCACATATAGCTATCGTTCGATGAAGGGAAAAAAAAATTGACGATTTGGTGACGTTTTGAACTTGAAGTATCGATTTTTCGAAAAAAATTGATCGATTTTTTGTTATAAATAAAAAACTATTAAACGTATTGCTTTTTTTGCTTCATCAAACGATAAAAGGATGTCAGCTGAGCATTCTGTCCAAATTTGAAGGCAATCGGTTGAATAGTTTTTGAGAAATCGTGCACACCAGTTGTGAAAAAGCTGTTTCGAGAAAAACGCGTTTAAGGGGGGATTTTTTGATGAAATTGTTTAAAAAAATGTTTGTATGTAGTAAACAGATCAATAAAACTATATGCCAAGTTTCACAAGTTTTCCGTTGTATACTTTCTTCACAAAAAAATTCCCAAAAAGCGGTAAATTTTGCGAAAAAAAAAGACAATCCCCCCTTAAGTTTTTCGCTCGTACAAAAAAAAACTATCGAAGCAATCATGATAATCCTAGTTCAATCGCTGGCTTATAACATATCAAAGATGCTGTATAAATTTGAACAAGATCGGTGCAGTAGTTTCTGAAATATCGTGGTCACCGTTTCGAAAAATGGTGTTTCGAGAAAAACGCGTTTGAAAGTTCGCGCATGTGGAGCAGCCCGGCGCGCGCTCCGTATACCTGCTCCGTTCCGGGGCCGTAACTTGTGAACCACTTCGAATATCGAAAAATCCTTCGGCACACATTTTCTACACATGATGTAGATGTGATTTATGAAACGAAAAAAAAATCGATTTTTTCGACCCGAGAAACTAGAGGTCCGCCTTAATGGGGAAGTCCAACTCATGTGTTGCGTATAGTATATAAACACACTATGCTACACTGTCAATTATATAATTACACCCTAAAAAAGGATTTATTCACGTGAAAAAAAAAAGGAAAAACTTTATAACTGTAATCGAAATTGGCTGATGTCAATAAACGTCTTCTCCCTAAACTTCAAACGTATGTTGATCGAAGGAATCTTGTTTTTTCGCACTAAATTATTAAGGCACTTTAAAAAAAATGTTCATGTTTGAAAAATAAATGGGCGCCTTACGAGAGTGCATTTGGACATTTATTTGTATGTACATTAACAAAGTTGTGTACCAAATTAAATTTAAAAATATTAATAATTATAGAAGTTATGAATAATCTCGTGAAGAATCCTTGAACGTTAAGGGCTCAACGGCGTACTTGATTTTGGCCACCCGGTTGGTCTGAATTTTGAATAACGAGTTTTTTTTTCTCAATATAAATAATATTAGCTAACCTCGACTGAATTTTTTTATGGTGTTTCAATAATCAAAGTTGTTTTCTTTTATGAAGAATTACATCATTATTGTTAATAACTAATGGAAAAAAAATGTTCAGAAGAAAAACGTCGGTTAAGACTGAACTACTATTACACTGGATAAGTGTACAAAATTTCAAGTCAATCCGTTCATTAGATGACGATAAATCGTGAACGTCATTTAAAAAAACATATTTTCGACTAAAAACGGGTTTAGTGCTACTTTAACTAGCAGTTCTATCGTTCTAATCACAAGTTTACCTTCAATCTGCGATTCCTGCACCATATGTTGGACCGTCCCCTTCAATTTGAGTTGCCTCAAGCGACGAACGAATATTCGACATTTTCACTTATTTTCATTAATTGAAAAAAAATACACTTTTTTTTTCAATTAATTTACACTCGCCATCGTTGCTCCAGATGAAAATTCTTCCAATATATTTGACAGATGTTGCGTTTGAATTAAAAAAACTAATCCATGATTTGTTTTCAAGGAAGTCAAATGTGCCTACGTAATATCGATAATGGCGATGTATTGGGTGACCGAGTGCATACCCCTACCGGCAACGTCACTCATACCCGTGGTACTGTTTCCCTGTTTCGGTATACTGAGTACCGAGCAAGTGTGCGTCTGTTACATGAACGACACGATAATGGTTTTCATCGGTGGCCTCGTACTCGCGATAGCCATCGAACACAGCAATTTGCACATGAGAATTGCTCTGAGAACAATGACAATTGTCGGATGCAGTCATCGAAAGCTTCTAGCCGGTCTATGCGCCGTTACGACTTTTTTGTCAATGTGGATTTCGAACACCGCCACCGCGGCACTGATGATACCGATTATCCTCGCCATACTCGTCGAACTGGAGAAGGTTTGATATTTTTTTCTTCCAGCTGGCTGCTATTGGTTGCGAAAAAAGGAAAACCATCTATGCTTTCAGCAAGGACTCTGTCGAGTATTCGTCGAAGGCGCTGTACCCGATCCGGAAGATCCAACGCAACCGTAAGTGGTGACTTATATGGCGTATTTTTGTTTAAGGGGTTAAGCCACAGTAACGGGTATAAAATCATGTGCGAATTTAACAATTTTTTTCGTATGGAAAAGTGATTCACTCGTGAAATCAATTACCCATCTATTTAGTATGAATATCAAGCTGTTGGAAAGTTTTTTTTTCTATGTACAATATGGCCGACTACTCGAAACTTCTCGAAAAAGCTTTTTTCCAATTGGCGTGACAAATTACTTCAACAATTTTCACGCGATTTACTTTAAATTTTTAAGTTCTGTTCCTAATTGCATTTCGCAGAGAAGTACGCACGGAATTTCTGATTAATCGAAAACTTTTCATTTGATGAGCAATTTATGAGCAGTTATAACGAAATTTTTCACTGAAAATTCATTTCTTAAGTTCAAATACCTACAACTTTTGAATAAAACAATATTTTTAAACTCCGTACGTACTTCTCTAGGTATGCTAATGTAGATTGACGAGAATTAGTGTTTTTTGTTCTAGGTAAAAAATTGTGGATGTTTAATGTCATGCCGCCGAACGCTAAAAAAAGATTTAAAAAAATATTAGTAGTGGGCCATTTTGTACATCGAATATATATATATATATATATATATATATATATATATATATATATATATATATATATATATATATATATTCTAACAGTTTGATATTCATACTAAACAGATGTGTAATTAATTTTATGAGTGAATCACTTTTTCATGCGAGAAAAAATTGTTAAACTTGCACATGATTTTATACCCGTTACTGTGGCCTAATCCCTCAAAGCAGGATTCTACTTTGGACGCTCGCAAAAAGCTATTTTTGTGATTTTTTTATGAGATTACTAATAAAAATATTGATGTAGTGTTTGTTAGGCTTAATAAATACACGTTAGGCTTAAAAAAATGTCATGTATTTTATGCACTTTTTATACACAAAAACATCATTTGAATACAATGCCTCGATTATTAGGTGGGTCTGCGCTGGTGTTAGAATCTTGAAAATGGGCCATCTGAAACAGAATTTTTTCTACGTTTTAGGTTCAATGTAACACTAGCAACCGACTGAACTAAAATTGTTAATGTACATACAAAAATAATAAAATGGCGGCGAAAAAATTGTATTTTTTTCACTGTTTTTTGCAAACAAATATATAGCAAAAATAAAAAATTTTAAATAATTTTACTTCAGTCGATTGATATAGGTGTGCAGAGTACGCGGTAAAAAATTCATAACAATCGGTTCAGTAGTTTTGGAAATTGTAGCACCGAGCGGTGTAAAAATGTGGTTCTGCGAAAAACGCGTATAAAATTTTTTTAAATAAAATATCGCAAAAAATTAACTAACGCTTAATTAGCGATGCCTGCATCATACAAAATGCGTTCAGACTGTTCCAGAAGATCATTTTCTTCCAATCTAGCCTGTTTCCGCTTCTTTCCGATTTTCAAAGTTCCAAACTAGAATCCTGCCTTAAACAATTTGTTTCGTTTCGGGTCACTTTGATGTTAAAAGAAAAACATTTCTTCGCCCCGTTGATTGTCGTCCTTTGTGTGACCAACTATCATCGCCCTTCTTTCCAACGGCTGTTCCCCATACTTGTAAAATTGTTCGAAATAACGCGGCAGAGTCAAACAACCGACGAAAATAACGAAGGCGTATCTTCTGGGCACGGCGTACTGTTCGACCTTCGGCGGTGCCGGAACTCTGGTCGGTACCGGCACGAATCTGACCTTCAAGGGGATTTACGAGACGACCTTTCCACGAGCCGATAAAATAAGCTTCTCTCGGTGGATGATATGGGCAACACCGCAAATGTTCGTTAACGCGTTTCTCACGTGGCTTTTTCTGTTGTCCTTCTACATGGGACTTTTCAGACCTGCAAGCGAGGACGCTAAGGCCGCAAGGATCGGTCGAGAAGGCGAGATCATTGCGACACGGGTACGAGGCGAAAAATCAAAGATACCGGTCATTTGTACGTCCCGAAAATTTAGGGATATTTAAACAGCGTGTGACTTTGTTTTTAGATAGTATCTGAAAAGTACAGAAGCCTCGGATCCATGAGTTTCCAAGAGATCGGGATTTCCGTTCTCTTCGTTATTTGTATTTTTCTCTGGTTCTTCGAGGCGCCGGGATTTGTTATGGGATGGGCGGAAGCGATCACCAAAGTGTAACAAAATTAAATAATTACGGTACAGATTAGAGTTGACTATAGTCAACCCTAATAAAGTTATGACTTGATAGTAATAATACTAATTATAATATATTTAGTAGTATACTAATAATTGTAGTAGTGGACTTAATAGTAATAATCATAATCATATTAATATAATTATTTTTTCTTTTTCTTTTGTATTGTGGTAAAAATCTTTTAGAGACCATGGGCGCCTTCGCTGCACCTGGAGTTAGGGGTTGCCCCGTAAAACCCAGAGCACCGTCGACACCCGTGTGCCGCACTATCATCCCGCTTCATAGGGTCGGAGGGGGTCATCCCTCTCGGCCAGAAGTTTCCATGAGATGCATACCGGCTAAACCCCCCCCCCCCCCCGGCCAAAAAAGGGAAAAAAATTTCGTCAGAACGGGGGAAACTATTTCTGTCCGATGCCCGGCCGTGGACTGCGTTAGCATAACCTCCGGCCGGGCATCCTGTCCATGTCCTCTTATCTGTTTCGTATCGTCTCGTCAGGTCTTGGCTACTGAGTGCCGTCCCTTCGCATTCGCTCAGTCCCCCAAGTCTTCATTTTTTCCCCCTAAGGACAGTCTCGACGAAGGTGGACACGAGGGTCCACCGTTCGCTGTTCTGGATCATCACGCCAACGATGTTATCTAGCGTGATTTCTCCGACTATCGCCCCTAGTCTCCGTCTCGTTTCCGTCCATCTGTCGCATGTAAAGAACATGTGTTCCGCGTCATCTCGGTCGTATCCGCAGTATTTGCAGTCTGCAATTCGTACCCTTCCCATGTTGTGCAAGTATCGTCCAAAGTATCCGTATCCCGTCAGGAATTGCGTGAGGTGGAAGTTCACCACCTCGCCGCTCCTTCCGATCGAGGGTTTCAGTTCATGATTATAATATATTATATTATATAATTATATTATAATAATTATCATATATTGTCTTATATAATTGTATTATAATATTAATTATGCATTATATTTTTCATAACATAACGGTCATTATAATGCAATTATAATTATCATACGATTATGGGTATGATTAAGATTATAACCATTTTAATAATACATTGTTAATATGATAATGATTACTATCAAGTCTATTAGTGTAGTAGTTTATTACACATGTATACCCTTGCGGGTTTTTAAAACTTCCCGTCCGTTCTTCCGTTTCCTTTTTACATTACAACTTTTACAAAGATCCGTCTGTCTTTGGCCTCTCCTCACTGTCCATGGTTCCACTTATTCCTATTCTTTTCTTCTATTTCTTATTGCTTCTCGCTCTTCTTCTCGCTCTCTCTCCCCTACCCTCTTCCTTGCCAGCCTCTCAAACTGTCTCATTTTCTCCACACATTTCTTCCACACACCTCAACCTTCTGATGTTCTGCCCATCGTTGGAGTTTCTTTATCGCTTCGTCCTCGATTTGTGACTTTGCCTTCTCACATTCCCATACGTGCACCAGTGTTTCCTCTTCTCTACTGTACTCTACATCTCGTATTCCTGAAACCCTTCTCCTTCTCCTTTCCCACACTTTCACACCTCACCCGTGCCCATATTTCTCTAGTTTCTCCCCTCATAGTTCATTTCCCTCAGTACTCCTCCATCCCCAGCTCTTCCTGTCTTTATGTTCTATGCAGTATCCTGATCTCTCATTTGCTCTCAGTTCCTCTTAATTTTCTGATCCATCACGTCCATTATTATAATTATTACTATCAAGTCATCATTTCACTACGGTTCACTATAGTTTACAATATCATCAAAGTGTACTATACGATCATTAATTTCCTGTCGGCTGTTCAACGTATAACAGCGTTTAAACGATCTAAAATAATTTGCATGTCTTTCGTGAATATTTTGAAGGATGACTGAATCAGAACGTTTTTACGGATTTTTTTTAACGGAATTGCAGACGTTAGAAACTTTAAGGACTTGATTTAATTCGGTTTGATCTCCAGAGAGATCAAGGATTCGACTCCCGTGATACTCATCGCGATCGTGATGTTCATCATCCCGAAAGAGTGTGTTTGCAAGTACGCCTTTCGTCGCAGAAGTGAGTCGAAAAATCGTGTCCTCCGCGTACGTTTTTTTTCCGTTTTCCGTCACTGTCTTTCAATATTGCCACTCAGCGAGTAAGAGGCCGGTTCAGGCGGGGGAAGCTCTGATAACGTGGAAGATCGTCGCTACGAAGATGCCCTGGAGTCTGATGTTCCTGCTGGGGGGCGGTTTCGCCATCGCCAAGGGAAGCAATTACTCCTGCCTGTCGAAAAGAATAGGGGAGTCTTTTGCACCAGTCAAGAATTTACCACCAATCGTCATACTTATAATCGTGTGTCTGTTCATCGGGACCGTTACGGAAGTAACGACCAACGTTGGCGTCGCCAACATCATGCTACCGGTTATCGCCCAAATGGTAACTAAAGAACATCAGCGTCATTTTCAAACTTACGCGATTAAAGTTCATCTGCAATTCTTCTCGATATCCTCCGTGTCTTCGTGAAGCGATTGATGATTTTCTTTTGAGTCCAGTGCGTAGCCATAGAACAACACCCTCTCTATTTGATGCTCCCGGCAACGCTCTGCTGTTCGTTCGCGTTTCGTCTTCCGGTTGGGACGCCGCCAAACGCCATAGTCGCTGTCAGTGGCAACTTGTCAATGAAGAGCCTAGTCATCGGTGGCTGTTTTCCAGCTATCTACAGTATGCTCGTCATTTTCGTTATGTTTCCGACCTGGGGGGTATACGTATACGATATCGGCGAATTTCCCGAATGGGCGAAGAGCCCGATGAACGAGACCTATCGGGAATGGCACTGCGATTGAAGCCCGAGCAATGTACCACGTACATTACGATATGAGCTTGGCGTTCAACACTCACTGATGTTAAATCGATGCTGAGAAAAATTGTATATAATATTCCAATGATAATTAACGAAAGTCGAACTGATCGCTCGTTATTGATAACGCGTGGGCGTGTATAATTAAAAAAATGCGTTCAATTTATATATAATGCATACATGAATATATATATATATATTTTTTGTTTTGTTTTGACGTAAACGTTTTCTTTGTACAATAGTTAGCTTACAGCTGGGGAAGATCGATCGTTTGATCGGCCGGATTTAAACGAGTATCGGAAAATGATGAAAAATCACTCGGCCTCGAGGTAATGCGGAATTCTCATTCAATCGAAAATTTTACGTTCCGAGCGCGATCGATCGATTGCATCCTCACAGAGGACAGGGACAATATATACCTTCTCACAGGTAACATTTCGAATTCTCATGCACGCGACAAAATGTTCTCCGTATATATCTGTATCGATGAAAAAAAAAAAACAGGTGAAAACCACCGTCTCGAAAAACTCCACGCTCCGGCACAATCTCGAAAAAAAAAAAAACTAAATTAACGCGGTCTTTCCTTTGATATATTACTCTGACGTCGGTTTGGCGAGCCAACGCGCGTTCCTTCCTTTTTCGTATGTTGCTCCTCTCGTCGCTGGCGCGTCTCTCCCACGTCTCTCTCGCTTTCCTTTAAGTCGGCTGGGGCTTCATGCCTGGCGAACTGGGCTCGCTCTTCTTGGGGCTCGAGTTTATCTCCTGCTGCTCCAACCTCCGATGACGTCGCATCGTCGAGAGTACTCCGTTGAAGCTCGCCGTCTTCTTCTTGGCGCTGCCCTTCGGCGTGCTCTCGCCCGTTCTACGCACCGGCAATCTCGGCGACGACATCTCGTCCATAAAGTCAAAGTCCGATTTTTCCTCGGGCCTGTCGCAAAACGGTCACCGTTAATGGCGATGGCACGCCGTTAAAATTAATTCTGGCGCGAGAGCTGTCTCTAGGAAGATGTCCGAGGGTACGGGGAATAAATGAATACGCGAGGAACAAGGAAAGACGTCGACGATTGCTGAACGACGAAAATCTGGACGAAACCAGACGAGGGTAATAATGAAATAGTCACTTGTAATCCTGCAAGCCATGGTCCTGTAACTGATTGTTGGTTGGTAACGGCGAAGGCCCCCTTCTACCCGGACACTTCCACTCGAGTTCCAAACACCGATTATTGCACTCCAATCCACCTAACAAAGCCACTATGTCGTCCGGCTTGAGCAACCATCCTTCCTGCAGAAAAAAACAAAAATCACCATCAATCTCAGATTACAAACGAATTTCGTGGTATGGCATAATCGACGCGCGAATCATTCCAACGAAATTATTGACATTCGTAGATTGGTATAGGAGTAAATGTTGTTTTATGGAACAAAGGCACGATAATGCGTGAAAAAACAAAGCGACGAAACGATTCGTCCATGTACAAACCTTCGCGTCAACTTCGTACTTTTCGTCGTCGGAACACTCAACCGACCAGTCCTCCTCATTGCGTTCCATTCTTGATTTTTATTTACAAAACAAGCGGAAATAAATACGAAACTATTCGACGAGGTTAGGTCGGCGGCGTATCATATTGAGGTTATCGCCTGTAGCCTCAAAACTTTTGACCAATCAACGACGCGTGAATTTTTGTATCAAGTTGCACCTCCACATTGAAATACTCTCGAAACTCGCCACGAAACACTCTCGTCCAGCCGTTTAAACGAAGATATCATAAATTTCGCGAGGGCGGAGTGGTAAATTTTTATTTAAAAAAATGATAACAAATCATATCTCATTATCGCGTCGTTAATGATAACGAAACATTTCTAGCGTCCTGTTTGCTCAACAGATGCGCTAGACGGCGCACATCTTTCGCGCTGGCCCTCTAGCGGAATTTCGGACAAGCGATGATGCATGTTTTTCGCGAGGGCGCGAACGAGCGCGATTTGAAATTCTGAATCCTTATAGCTTGCATAAACATTTAAAAAATTATTTTTTTGTTGTTTATGATTCAATCATGATAATAAAACAGCTCGGTCAAGTCTTAGCCCGAATTATCGATTCTTTAAAAATATTTTTTTTGTTTACGATCAACCGGGTGACCAAAATCAAGTGCACTGTTAAGCCCTTCACGTTGAAAGGTCTTTCACGAGGTTGTTTGTAATTTCTTTAATTATTAATATTTTTCGATGAAATTTGGTACACAACTTTGTGAATGTACATGCAAATAAACATCCAAACGATTTTTCAATCATCCTACTTATTCCTTTAAAATTATTTTTTTATGGATAAAATAAATTTACGCATGTCACGGGAGAATAGCTGAAATGACTCAGAGCCTACGGTGCGTAGATTCAAACCACGGTCTTATATACAAACACAGATTTCATTCGGAATGCGATAAATCGTAATTATATAATTTTAAAAAGGCCATTTGACATCCATAATAAGGATGTCAAATGGATGTTCATTAATGGATTGTTGAAAAAATGTATGTTTATTTATTAAAAATGCCTTTCCAATGAAAAGTAAAATCAATTAAATTTGTCCAACTCCACATATTCAGTACGGCGTACTGGTACTGTACCGGTACGCCATACCAGTCAAACTATCAGTACATATCTAGTAATACGTACCGGTCACGGTCTCACACAAGGAGACTATAGGGAAGGAGTCCAATCACCAAATTAGGGTTCCGCATAAGCGGCGCTGGGAACGTTAGTCATTCGGTTTGTTCGCGCTAGCTACACTTTCTACACTTTTTTAGGGAGTGTGCACTTTCGCGTTCGTTTTAACGGAAATGACGTCACGCGCCGCTGTTCGCGTTACGAGTGTAGCTACACTTTCGTGCCACTAAACCCAGACTTTCAACACTCGATGTTTACGAGGTGTAAAAGTACACGAAAAGCACGAAAAGCACGCTGCAAGCCACGTGAAGTTGGCTGCATTGCCACGACGGTTGAGCACGGCTTTGCCCATGTGACTCCTCAATTTCAGAAAAATGCTGATTATTTCAATCCTACTCGATTGTTAGTCATCTGTTAGTGTTTGTTAAACAATATCCAGTGTTTGTTAGACTTTATTTATTCAATAATCCGAAAAACAAATTTTATGTCAAACTTATAAGTTTCATTTCATTTCTGTCAGTCTAACAAACACTAACAGATGACTAACAATCGAGTAGGATTGAAATAATCAGCATTTTGCTGACATTGAGGAATCACGTGGGCAAAGCCATGCTCAGCCGTCGTGGCAATGCTGCCAACTCCACGTGGCTTGCAGCGTGCTATGGGAATGAAACGTTTTTTAACGATAAAACAAAAATTAAGCTCTAACAAACGATACAAATTGACTAACAATCACTCACAAACGACTAACAAACGATTGGTTACAAAGAAAAGTTCGCAATCATTAGAAAACCATTTTCCCGTGGCTAACTTTGACATGAAATTTGTCGTTCGTAAATCGCGTTGTTCGCAATCATTAGAAAACCATTTTCCTGCGGCTAACTTTGACATGAAATTTGTTTTCCGTATAATTAAATAAATAAGGTCTAACAAACGCTGGATTTTGTCTAACAAACACTCACAAGTGACTAACAATCGAATAGCATGAAAAAAGATTCGAAATTTTCCTAGTCGGTGCCTAAGTTTATTGAGCTCAGTATGTAAGACCGCGAGTCTCTTGACACCCCCCGATCACAACGACACACGGTGGCGACGATAAGTAAAAAAAAGTTTGCTCCCTAAGGGAGAGCGCCCACTGGAAAGTCGAGGAGGCGGAGCGGCGTCGAAGAAGCGCGTCTCTTCTAGATATTCACGTCGAAGCAGTGCCGAAGACGCGCGTCTCTTCTAGATATTCGACGCCGCGCCGTCCCGATTGTACCGTACGGATACGCCGAGGGTACAATCTCGATACACCGTACCAATAGTACGCTTGGCTATCTGGGTGCTCCTAGACCAGAGGTTCCCAAACTTTTTTTTTAACACCCCCTTTCTGCGAAAAATGAAATGACCGCGCTGCCCCTGTCACATCTTTATCGATATTAGGGTAAAAATGCGCACCCCTGTATAACGTGACGGCCTCCTAGGAGGCGCGCCCCACGCTTCGAAAATCAATGTCCTAGACGCTTCGGGCCCCCTCGGTACGGCAGTTACCGCCGTTACCGACGCCCCCAGTAGCCACAATTGAAAGACTTGCAGCAATACTATCCGAGATCTAATTTTTTTCGCTGTGTACAATGTGACGAGCAAGAGTCATCGTCTGCACTTGAAGATAAGGCGATAAATTCGAACGCCACACCCCCGACCTTTGTTTACGTAGCCTTCGATCGCGCTATACGTATATATGTCTCGGGTCAAACGGGCGCACGATAAAATTGCTCCCACGACCCGCATCAACATACGACACGTTATTTTTCGTATCCGCACATATATGTAAATTACCGCAAATAAAACGAATAGGTCGATATATTGCCGTCGCGGATCTCGCCTTTTCCCACTGAACATTCCGCAATAAAATATGAATTGCGCGTATCGATTGATGACACTTTTTACCCTATTGATAAAAATAATTCTTTATCTTCGTACGTAGCGTTCGAGGCAAACTTCCGATGGAAACTTTGCAGACGATATTTACGCGTAATATTGTCATTCAAAGAGAATTTGCGAACGTTGAGTAAACCTCGCACGTTTATATCGATCCATATACTCGAGTACGCAGAGTGTACATATCTATTGGACAAACAGTGGCAGCTTCCGGAAAGCTCAAACTGCATATTCCTTTCTCGGTCGTCCATCGTCAATTACGCGACAAGAATGAGATCCTTGTTGGTCGTTCGTTCGCGGAGCGTCCTTTCGTTAAAATTGACAAAGTGCAGGCCGCGTTATGAGGGCTCAGGATAAGGATCTGCGACACTCAAGGCCAAGCAGAAGCTGTACCACGTGACGTATGAGCGCGAAAGAGTTGGTTGAAATTTTTTAACAGACGTGTCTCCGATATTCATAATATTTAGGGCGAAAGAAAATCGTCATGCTTTGCGTCGATTAAGGAGTGAGATGCAGTCAGAGGCGTGAAAAAACGAGCATTTTCAATTATTTTTTTTTCATAGTAATTAAGTTTGTTTTACAAAAGTGGTTACACGGACTTTTTATGTTGTATTTCAAGTTGACTTGTATAAATTTTGTTAAGAAAGATATTGATTATTTATAATAATATCGCCATCTTTGTCGGACCCCTTCCGGCATGTGGTGCTTTGCGGTGACCATCATGAAATTTTATTGGATCATCTGAAATAAAAAAAAACCAAAAAAATAATCATTAGTTTAATAATAAATCTAGTCCTTAATCGAAGCTTTTTTTTTAATTAACAAAATGGCGGCTTCCGACAGATAACTTTCAATTTTCGACCAAAAAATCGGTTGTTTATTGTTTAAAAAAATAGAATTTTTTTAACAAAAATGAAAATTTTATTAACAAAAATGAAATTTTTTTTAACAAAAATGAAATTTTTTTTAACAAAAATGAAAATTTTTTTAACAAAAATGAATTTTTTCTTAACAATCATGAAAATGTTTCGATTAAGGACTAGTTTTTAATGCTATCAATAAGCACACCAAATTTCATGAAAATCCATGGAGTGGTTTTTGAATTATAGTGGTCACCAATTTGAAAAACATAGTTTCGAGAAATACGCGTTTAAAGTTTTTCGACGTGGATACGGTATTGTATGTTCGTAAAATTTTGAGCTCGATGGATGAAGCTAAACTGTTTTTATGTATTTTGACCCGCTGAATACGAATATAACAATTTTTTGCCGAAAAGTCGAGCATTCAATTGTTTATAGCCAATTGTTAAAACAATTTTGCAAAAAATAAAAAATTTTCGGGGTGAATTATTATTTTTTAAAATATTTTGGGCAATTTTAAAACGAAAGTATTCCTGATAAAGTTTTGCTAAAGTTCATAGTTTTTGAGTAATTCATAGTATTTAGTTCATAGTTTTTGAGTGAGTAATCAAAAAATTGATTTTTTGAAAATTCTGACTACATCTCACTCCTTAATTCTACTGGGCCTGATGCTTTGTTTGCCTTAAAAACTTAACCGGTTGCGAGAAAACTTTGTTCGAAAATTTGTGAGGTTATGTTGACTTTGTATATGCTCTTAGGGTAATTCTATCGCCAAGCTGCAATCCATAGGATTTTAATTTTTTTGAGCTTCGCTAAATATATTAATAATCGTCTCGGTAAAATTTCAGGGTCGGTTATCGGCCTAATTACAGAGAGCAAGAAATATTAAAATTGCGTATTTTTGTGAAGGAATTCCGAGACGACATACAAAACCCAATTTCCGGTCGCTACAAAAGTGTATATACTAGGGGGAATCCGTCGGATTCTTAAAAACATTCAAATTTACATACTTAAGACTTTTAGTAATCCAACGTTCTCAGAAAAAATTACGCCCATTGACCTAATTTTTATGTAATATCAAGTTTAATTTGAACTTCCAGTGGTGGATTTATTACCACTTGTTACAATAAAAAGACGTGGCAGCAAGGCAACAGCTGACTGAAGGGTACTAGGGCTCTTCTGCTAAAACTACAGTGCTAAAAGCTCTACTGCCAAAACTGTAGTGCTAAAAGCTCTACTGATAAAACTATAGTGATAAAAGCTCCACTGCTAAAATTGTACTGCTAAAAGCTCTAGTGCTAAATGGACTCTAGTGCTAAAAGCAGCACTGCTGACGTCAAACTAGAATCAAGAAAAATTGAAAAATAAAACAATTGTTGCGATCGAAGGGGACTTTTGGGTTTTTAACTAAAAAATTTGCAGTTTTTTGTTTATAAAATAAAAACGTTTGAATATTTTTGGATAATTCTATTTCAACTAATAAAGACGTTTGTTGCACACGGGCCAGCCAAATTTAATAACGATTGCTCATCTAGGGCGAGTAGACTCTCGCAAACTTGGAAAACGTGGTTACGAGAAAAAACGCGTTTAAAGTGGAACCGTAGTTTATGTGCGAATAAAATTAAAAGTTTCGTACTAACACCTATGCCAGGGCGATCGAGTACACCTCCCTTTTCCTTGGCTCTTTCCGATACAGCAAAATTAAAATTTCTTTTATGCTCAACAAAGTAAAAATCTCCCTTAAGACATCGGGACGTTTAGAAACTTGAAATATATTCAGACTCGTTTTGCTTTTCTTCGCAACATATTCCTTGACATCTAGAATATTTTACTGGCTACTGTCATGTCCCAAAAATCAAGGTCATCAAAAATTATACTTTTGAAGGAATATTGGTAAATATATTTGAATACTTATTTGTATGAAAAAATACTAATAATTAAAGAAGCTATAAACAATCGCGTGAAGGAATTTTGAACGTGAGGGCCTCAACGGTGTACTTGATTTTGGCCACCCGGTTGCTCCGAAACAAAAAAAAACAAGTTTTTTATCAAAATAGATAATATTTGCTAAGACTTGACCGAGTTTTTTTTTGTTATCGTGTTTCAATCTTCAAAAAAAAGGTTTTTTTTTTAATTTTTCGACGATAAATGAGATTATTGTTATAAACCTTATGAAAAAAAAATTTAAGAAGAAAACCGTCGTTCAAGAATATATTACTGTTACGCTGAATAAGTGTACCAAATTTCAAGTCAACCTGTGCATTACATGTCGAGAAATCGCGAGAAATCCCTCAAAATTGCTTAAGGCCTTAAGCCACTCTAGAGTCCGAAAAAATAGGCTTTCTGGGGATTTTTTTTTCAGAAAAAGTACAAAATAAATCGAGATTACAAAAAAGGGTGTCTATCATACATATTAATGACTGTATACAATACATTTTTTCAAGCGATTAATTTCAAAATGGCGGCTGTGCAGCGTTTATCTCAAAACTGTATTTTTTTAGTTAGTCAGAAACATAACTCAGGCAATTTTCAACCGATTCACTTGAAATGTTGAATATATCTTGAAAAATACATTGTCTATGGGAGTACGTAGGATTTTTTTTATATTGCATAGTGCATTTGTTATGAACAATTATCTGACGATTTTTTAGGCAAATTTTTGGAAAGTGAAAAATTTGCCTAAAAAATCGTCAGATTATTGTTAATGACAAATGGTTGAAAATTGTCTGCGTTATGTTTTCGGCCAACTTGGAAAATGCAGTTTTGAGATAAACGCTGCACAGTCGCCGTTTTGAAATTAATCGCTTCAAAAAAATTATTGTATACAGTCACTGATATGTATGATATATACCCTTTTTTGTAATCTCGATTCATTCTGTAGTTTTTCTGAAAAAAAATCCCCAAAAATCCTATTTTTTCGGCCTCCAGAGTGGCCTAACCCCTTCATTTTTCCCGTACGAATGTATATCCCGCCCTCGAAGTTTTACCACCAGTTATATCGTTGTAACCATAAGTTAACCTCTAAACTGCGATTCCTGCACCATGTTGGACCTTCCTCTTCAATTTTAGTTGTCTCGCGCGACGAACGATTTCCAAAATGGTCACAGTAGCCCAACCCCTTAAGGCGCGAAATCCCTTTAGAATTTAAAAAAAATCGATTTTTTTTACATATTTCGAAAGTATGATACCCAAAGAACATACTGACCAAAGGAAAACTCGAAATATTGAATATTTGCGGAGTTATCGCATATAGTCTAGAGCGCGGGGACAGCATGCGGTCAGGTAGCGAGTAAACTTTAAACCCGATTATCTCGAAACTACTTTTTCAAAAACGGCTCGTGTTGTAGCTCAAAAAGACATCGACCGATTGGGATGAAATTTTTGGAGGATACTCTCAGTAATATTATCGGAAGGATATACCTAAAGTTTGAAAGGTAGCGTGTAAATAAATAATTTTTTTCGGGTCAAATATGTCGAAAAAATGGTCGAAAATTCGAACTTTGGAGTAAAAAGGCACCCAAATTTTAAGTTTTGCACTTTTTCATCATTTTTTAGGTATATCCTTTCCCTTAATATGTCAGTAAACGAATGACACATTGAATTTCTTTCAGATCAACAGAAAAAGAGTGACAACTGCAGCACTTTTCGATTAACTTAAGGGGGGATTGTCTTTTTTTTCGCAAAATTTACCGCTTTTTGGGAATTTTTTTGTGAAGAAAGTATACAACGGAAAACTTGTGAAACTTGGCATATAGTTTTATTGATCTGTTTACTACATACAAAAAAATTTTTAAACAATTTCATCAAAAAATCCGCCTCCCACCCCCCTCGACGCGCGATGGTCCTTTTTTGATGGTGTGCACGATTACAGCCTTCACGTTCATCCTGCAACAAAAACCCAAAAAGCATTTCACTTTAGACACATATAGCTATCGTTCGATGAAGGGGAAAAAAAAATTGACGATTTGGTGACGTTTTGAACTTGAAGTATCGATTTTTCGAAAAAAATTGATCGATTTTTTGTTATAAATAAAAAACTATTAAACGTATTGCTTTTTTGCTTCATCAAACGATAAAAGGATGTCAGCTGAGCATTCTGTCCAAATTTGAAGGCAATCGGTTGAATAGTTTTTGAGAAATCGTGCACACCAGTTGTGAAAGAGCTGTTTCGAGAAAAACGCGTTTAAGGGGGGATTTTTTGATGAAATTGTTTTTAAAAAATTTTGTATGTAGTAAACAGATCAATAAAACTAGATGCCAAGTTTCACAAGTTTTCCGTTGTATACTTTCTTCACAAAAAAATTCCCAAAAAGCGGTAAATTTTGCGAAAAAAAAGACAATCCCCCCTTAATAACGCCGCCATTTTGTTGGTCATCCCAAAAAAAAAATGTTTTCTAACTTGACAGTTATAATAAACTCATGTCCAAATTTGAGAATGATCAGATTATTTCATCCCCTCTAAAAAAAATACCTATTTTTCACGCTCTAAAGGGATTTCTCGCCTTAAAGGCCTTGGTGTACATCGTCAAGTTTTACAGTCTAGGGTCTCAACTTGAAAGTGCATAAAGGGCTTTGTAAAAAATCCTAAATCAACTGAGTTATGACTTTGGTGAGCTGCGCTATGACAAAACGAACAAGACCAAAAGATAAACAAATGACAGCGTCAAATTATAATTATAAGCGTCTTGAAAAGTCACAATCGCACTCAACATGTATGCACGAAAAACTATCAGCCGTGTAACCTTGACAAGATACATCAAGGTCAAAGAAATCAAAAAGGTACTCGTTCTAAACAATTTTTATGGAATCTCCTCTGCAGAAGAGAAATAACACTATTGTTACTGTTATTTTTAATGCTCGTACTCGAGTATTGATTCATCCACGATTATTACGAGAAACGTGATGTGCACATATTTAACTCCCTCTTTCGCCCTCTCTCTCTCTCTCATCCCTCCTGGAGAACTGGATGTTTTCAATGGATAACGATCGCTCGCGCGTTGGATTGTCAACAATAATTATCCACGTTTGAATCTGACAAGTATGAATACCACGTATACGCTTATACTGCATCGTGTGTTAAGCACCTGCAAGCACCCGCGCCTTTTTTTCACCCGTATAAAAGCACGAACCTCCCGAAGATTCCGGCTCATTTGAACACCGGGTTTGCCGAGGCAATGTCTCGCACACCTGAAAATCGCTGTGAAATAATAATCGTGTTTTTCGCGTAATCTTGAGAAATTCGCCGTCCTTCCGTAATCTTTCATTTTGGCGAAGCTATAGGTGGTAAAAAAAAATGAAATGCAGGGTACATGGGTGGCGCTAAAACAAGCCATACCCAAAGCAAGTGAGTCCGCATTGACCTGTGTTCCTATTGTTTTCAATATTATTCGTCATTACGATCGAGACATCTGCGTGTCTAAAAGTACAATACGATCAATTGGTACTGACGGATTTTCCAGAAAGCTTTCTCGGCGATAAAGAATGCAATGTGAATATAAGCAAAACTGAGACGATGAGTAAAACGATCAAGTCCGATCTCTATCACGCGCTCTTCCCGATTTATTATTTGAGTAAGATATTTGGACTACTTCCGGTGAGATTCGTCGCTCATACGACCGGCCGATACGTCGGTCAAATCCAAGTGGCTCATGTGTGTTATAGGTAAACAAGCTTCTCTCTTTTTCTTCTCTCGAATGAAATTGTACGTAGATCTGATGCTGGACGATTTTTTTACCCGGATCACGATGTGTGCTTTTTGCCGGTTTTGAAAAAATATTTTTAAGTCGCACCCCAAGATTGAACTTTGCAATTTCGGTTCATTAAAATAGCAATGTTTAATTTAATTCATTATTTGATATATAATTATTCATTGTATTAATTAATACTAAATAAATTAAAAAGAATTTATTCTTCTATTAATTAAATTAGCTATTTAATAAAATAATTAACTATTACATTAATAAAAAGTATTGTGACGATAATCAATTATTTTATCAATTTGTTAATTTCATCAATTAATGAAATCATTATTTATTTGAATCCGACGAATAATTTATTATTAAATTAATAAAAAGTATTATCTCGATAAGCAATTCTCTTATCAATTAGCTAATTTCATTAATTAATGAATTAATTAATTATTTTAATCCGATGAATAATTAATAAATTAGTAGTATTATTTTATTCTTTGTGTACCCTTTTTGAGGGTGTTTACATAAATGCCCCTCCCTTTTCATTTACATCAATTATTTCACAGTGGTTGTCCTTTATCTATCATATTTGCTAGTTGCTGAAATTGTCTGATGTTATCGTATAGTTACTTTACCGGTTGCATTTTCAGTTGCGTTTCTATTTTTCAGTCGATTTATAACCCGCTGCTATTTTCAAACCATTGCTCTAGTTTATTTACTATTTCTTGGTTTAGTTTTTCCTTAACTTCTGTACACTCGCGAATGTGTCTCAAATTTTCAATTTCCTGCTTGCATATTCACCATTTGGCGGCCACATGCCCCTTTTCCGTCTTACCCGACATTTCCACATCTTATCCTCGCCCACGTTTCTTTTAATTCTCCGCTAATCATCCCTTAGGCATTTTATGACTACCTACCATCCCAAAAATAACATATGACTTGCCATAACTAATTAGTTTGTTAATTGATTTTATTGATAAATAAAATAATTAATTTTAGAGATGACACTATTGCATGCTCGTTTTTAGGATTCCGTACCCAAAGGGCAAAACGTAACCCAATTGCCGCCACTCTGCTGTCTATCCGTTTGCATGTTACGGGTCTCTAGCTCGTAAACGGAATGAGTCACAGACTTGAAATTTGGATATTTTGTGCAGAATGTTGAACCAAAACCGAATATTGAATCAGAAATTCAATTCAATTATTTTTCATGGAGGTGCCATACATGACAAAGGAGCAGAAAAATATTCTTACCCTGGCATGCGGGGTGTCATTGTATAAAGCTCATTGAGTAGAGTCCAAATATGTTTTTTTTTCCGTCTTCAAAAATAAAGAAATGAGGCGGCCGTCAAAGTTGTCAGTGTTGGACTATTTTTGGTACGAGATCTATCTCCAAAACTAAACTGGTTAGAAATTTGGAATTTCTGTATATTATGTATCATATACTGTATTTAAACAACGAATACTGAAAACGCCGATTTATAATGTGGTAAATATAATCATATATTGTGTACATAACATAATTAATTTATAATGAAATAATATAAAATTATAGTTATTTAAGTATTTACAATACCGAATAACTTATTTTTGGAGTTGGTGCTAGCCAAGCACGAGAGATTCACGTCACGGAAAAAAACGAGATTGTAAATTAAAAAAGACTGTAGATCGTATGTTTCATTTATGTTTCTTCGCCTCCTTTTTTCCTGCGAAAAAGTGACAATAATGGCAGTTGTCTGGTACCGACTCCAAAAATAAGTATTTTGGTACTGTAAATATTTAAATAAAAATAATTTCATATACACTCAGCAAAAAAATAAGAGGAGCAGCAAAATTTCAACAAAATTTCAGTGATTTTTGAAAGAACTTTTTTATTTTTTTGTATTTTTTGACATTTTTTGTACTTTGTCAAATCAATATTGAGCTTAAAAAAATCCTCTAAAATACCAAAGGAACATATAGAGCATTCATTCAAGTTACCGAAACCCACTTTCCGTTCGCAGTACGATCCCTAGCTCAAGAGATATCGATGATCAAAGAAAAAAGTTGACTTTCAATTCAATCGGCAATATCTCAGCGACAAATGGTCGTACAGAGAGCAAAAAAATACCAAATTAAAGCTAAAGAATCAGGTTAAAACACCCCAGCATTGATTCAGTCAAAAGATGAATTTTTGAGCCTATGGACGATTTTGAAAAAAAAAAATTGAAAATTTTTTACTCTCGCTATTTCTTATGCCAGCACCGAGCCCAATGCTCAAAAAAGTTTTCACCGCGACATTCTTAAACTAGAGATTTCAAGCTTCAAAATTTTTTTTTTTCCCCGATACGACCATTGTTCACGAAGCTACGGCCTTTCAAAAATCACTGAACAAAATTTTGAAATTTTCTTGCCCCTTCAATTTTTTTTGCTAAGAGTATGTTCGTTATTAGCTCTCAGAAGGTGTATACAAAGTTTTCTTTAGCTATCGTCACCCCACATTATTTCAGTTTAGTACTACCTAAGAACTAAGACAGTAAAAAAGCATTACCAAATTAAATATCTAGTTTTAAAAAAAAGTTAATTTGTCATATGTACGGAACCCTAATAGAGCAAGGCCCCACTCGCACTTGGCCGAGTTCGTTCATTTCTGTTTTCTTATAGAGAAGATATCGACACTTGCGCCAGATAGCACGAGCAATTGATACCTCCCAGATTTGATTTAGCCAAAACAATATATGTACGATCGTATTTTGGCAGTGTGGGTCTGCTGTTTTTCCTCATGGGAGCCGAGATATGGGGTGTCTGGAGGGACATGAAGGACGGATGGGCGAACAGTACGAGGCTCAAGTCACAAACGGCAATGATAGTTACCATCGGTGATGTACTGGCTGTGGTACTTTTGGCTTTCGTCGGTGTCATTGGGGCACCGTCGAGATGGAAATTCCTTCAGGATATTATGGCGCGTATGATCGAGGTTGGCCACATAATAGCTTTTTCGCCAAATGAAAAACATTCTATCTGGATAATTCTTGAAGCAATGTGGTGATTCGTAATTATGGCTATTGAATGGCTATTAATGGCTATAAAAACTATTCTTAGCAATATGGTAAATCTGTTTCGAGAAGTTTCGAGTAGTCGGCCATTTTGTACATCGAAAATAAAGTATAAATATTTTCTAACAGCTTGATATTCATACTAAATAGATGTGTAATAAATTTTATTAGTGAATCACTTTTTCAGACGAAAAAAAAATTGTTAAATTCACAGGGAGATATTCCTGGCAATTTTAAATTCTCACATGATCATCTTCCAGATGAAAAATCAGATCGGTCGTAAAGATTTTTTATAGTCGTTTAAAGAAAGTCTAGTGGAACATTTTACTTCATCGTATTTTTCAAGAAAATTCCACGACCCTTGTAACAGAAGCGATAACGGGTGAAAATTCCAACAATAATAACGTCGACGTTAACAGGCGGACGAGCGACTCGGTTTCATCAATCCAAAAAAGACGCGGAATTTCTCGATCATCGTAAGCTCCACCATTCTCACTTTCCTCGTCACACTCTCGATCATCGATTTCTATACGTGGAACATACAAACTAAAACGAATAGAAAAATGGCCGACAAAGGGCCGATAAATTATTCCCCCATTTACATCATGTACATGATCGCCCTGATGATCGAGATTCAATATACAGTATCGACCTACAATCTTGGCGAACGCTTTTCTCGCTTGAACAAAAATCTCGAAGGCCTACTGAAGGACGGCAAATTTTACGACTACGCGAGAAAGGAGTACGCTCCAGGTGAATAAATGACTATTTACAGACTCTGAGATTTTTCGAATTGTAAGACCGTTAAGGTAGCTGGCCCAGTAATTGTCACTTCAACAGGGTCATCCCATGTGACTACTATTTTTTTGTTGCTTTTTTGGGAATATTTTTTTTATGAACCATTGAACCATTGAACCATTTTTTATGAACCATTGAACCATTGAACCATTTTATGAACCATCTTCGAATTTTTACTACACATTTAAATAACATTTGTACAGTCCCTCGGAATTTTATCAAACAAAAAAAATGAGTTGCATTGACTTTACACCGTTCGGAAGACACTCGTGTGTAAAAAAAAGTTCGTTGACGGCTGCCATGATTCCGGAGGTTTCGATCATCTAAAAAAAAAAATTCAAATGGCATTTTTATTGGAAGACCTGAGGCCATCGCCGGAACTAGAATAAAGTAAAAATATCGAAAATCCAATTTTTGGCACGGTTTTAAAAATTTAGTTCCAAATTTTGTTATTTTTTTCGACTTTTTCAGCTTTAAAAAAGTTATGGCAGATATCAGAAATATTCTAGTTCGGGTGAGAACTACAGATGTGCTGACTATACCACATAAATTTGAGCCAAATTCGTTCAATAGTTTTTGAGATATTAAGGAAGCCAATTTGAAAAATAGTTTTGAGAAAAACGCGTTTAAAAATTCAAGTACGATTTAAAAAAATTAAATGATGACTCACCATTAGTCTGCCGGGTCCATATAACACGCACTCATTTATAATATAAAATCACCTCTCACTTGCGCAGGAGCGACTTACAGACAGATCCAAATCTGTCAGCATATGAGGGCGGTGCTAATGCGAACGAGATCTACATATATACGTATCCACTTCTGAGAAACAGAAAAGTTTCAGTGTACCCACTGCGTTGTCACTGTTCCCACTTTGACCCCACTTATGAGTGTGGCAATGTAATACAGTATAGTCCCCCTGGATGCTAATATATCACAGATCTGCACGAACGACTGATTCTCACTGATCACTAGGACCCTGACGGACACTGGGCCGACCACCTTACAGGCAATATTATAAGACCCAACTTTTTGAATAATCGTCTCTAACGAACGAATTCTTCCGAAGTTGCCGATCCGAGAGACCAGACGAATGTTACCGCTTACATAAGACCGGAAGTGGAGTACAGAACGAGCGTGCGGGTATACAGAACACCGAAAATTTCCGACTGGTTGGTCAACGACGGAGGTAATGATGAAAACAGAAACAGTTGAAAATCAATATAACCGATTAGGGGGCGTACACAAATTACGTAACGCAAAATTTGCCAATTTTTTACCCCCCCCCCCCCCCCGCAGGGACCGTAACGCTTGGCCAGACCCCCCCCCCCCCTACTCCGTTACGTAACGGGTGCTCTGTCTTCAATAATTGCAATTTTTTTCATAGACATAACTAATTATGAAAGGATCGGGTTTATACTCATTTTATGAAGTATACATTCATCTAGTTTTGAACCAATTTTTATGACAAAATCTTGAAAATTAACCGAGATATATGCCTTAATTTGATAACGAAAAAAAAATTTCTTCATTGTCCCATCGATATCTTTATGAAAGGTTATGTGTAAATTGAAAGTCAACAATTTGTCGATATCTATACAAACGTAGCTATCGTTATGCGCAGCCGTTTTTTTATTTTGGTTTTTTTTTACAAAATGCCGACAGTTTGGACTTTTTTTCTATTTTCAAAGCCGGTTTTCTGTATTCAAGCAGTCTTTTAAGGGGGGATTGTCTTTTTTTTCGCAAAATTTACCGCTTTTTGGGAATTTTTTTGTGAAGAAAGTATACAACGGAAAACTTGTGAAACTTGGCATATAGTTTTATTGATCTGTTTACTACATACAAAAAAATTTTTAAACAATTTCATCAAAAAATCCGCCTCCCACCCCCCTCGACGCGCGATGGTCCTTTTTTGATGGTGTGCACGATTACAGCCTTCACGTTCATCCTGCAACAAAAACCCAAAAAGCATTTTACTTTAGATACATATAGCTATCATTCGATGAAGGGAAAAAAAAATTGACGATTTGGTGACGTTTTGAACTTGAAGTATCGATTTTTCGAAAAAAATTGATCAATTTTTTGTTATAAATAAAAAAACTATTAAACGTATTGCTTTTTTGCTTCATCAAACGATAAAAGGATGTCAGCTGAGCATTTTGTCCAAATTTGAAGGCAATCGGTTGAATAGTTTTTGAGAAATCGTGCTCACCATAAAAAAAGGACCATCGCGCGTCGAGGGGGGTGGAGGCGGATTTTTTGATGAAATTGTTTAAAAAATGTTTCGTATGTAGTAAACAGATAAATAAAACTATATGCCAAGTTTCACAAGTTTTCCGTTGTATACTTTCTTCACAAAAAAATTCCCAAAAAGCGGTAAATTTTGCGAAAAAAAAGACAATCCCACCTTAAAATAGTAATTATCCAATGTTAAAACGCGGATACGTACAACCTTAGTCACTGCAATTACAAAAAGGTTTTTAAAAAAATTGAAAATCGGTCGACAAGTTTTTAAGTATTCGCTCGGACAAGGTCAAAAAAACTAGTTTCGAGAAAAATGCGTTCAAAGTTTTCGTTCCGTGTTTCTTGATACAAAGTTATGTTTTTACTAGAATATGGATACTTACATTGACGTATCTAGTCGCGGGCGATATGACGGTTCTTCATCTTCCTGACAATTCCTAAAATAATAAGAGCCTGTACTTTATCGATTGTAAATGGTGCCACACTTGTAGGGACTGAGAGCACTAACCGGTCGCGCTACCTGTTCTCACTAAAGTGAATACAACTCCGGCAATTTTCGGACTTGTGAATAAAAATGTTGCCGACATATTTTTCAATACATGTACATTCAAGAATTATTTTAAAAAAATAGTTCCTTCAAATTTTGCTTGGGGGATGTGGGAAAGCTACTGCGTGAGTTCTTGCACAGTGACTTTCCCCCT
The DNA here is from genome assembly GCA_963210295.1 of Ophion ellenae. Lineage (NCBI taxonomy): Eukaryota > Metazoa > Arthropoda > Insecta > Hymenoptera > Ichneumonidae > Ophion > Ophion ellenae. The sequence continues at coordinate 61,334,592 of OY723387.1, forward strand.
TTACTGACATTGCGGATAGAAAGCTGTGAGCTGTCCGCGGTAAAGATGCACGCGAGGTTTGAATAAAAAACTTGAACATGCAGAAATTTTCCTATTTCTGGCAGTTTTAAAATCGTGACGTAACGCAAACCATGACCCCCCCCCCCCCCACATGTACGTAGACCGTAACGCCTGGCCGACCCCCCAGTTGCGTTACGTAATTTGCGTACAGCCCCTTGCTTGCGAAGTTTTTCGTTTTTAGGAAATAAATGAACGCCTTCGTTTCTGCATCCAATTGCACAACACTGATGCATTTTTCACAATTTATTCACGACAAACGGACTATTTACAGAAAATTCAACAGTAGTCGTAGAAACACCTGCAAAGCCAAAGAGAATCTCACCAAACGTCATGTTTTGTTTACGTTGTAATGCAATGTCCCCTCTAGCGGGCGAAATTGGCAGTAAGGTTTCCTATTACAACTCCTTTACCTTCAGAAAATCATTTCGAAAATATCCTCATGCTTTCAGAAAGTCGCAATATTGCAGACGCGTTATCCCAGTTGATAACGGTGCACTCGTCCCTCTGCGACGTAGCTCTCCTCATTAACCGAGCATTCGGCGTGCCGATTCTCGTCGTCGCGATAACTTGCCTCTTCCATTTGATCATAACCCCGTACGTTCTGTTGGTGGAGGCGAACGGCGACCGAGAGTGGTTGTTCATCATGGTGCAGTGCCTCTGGTGTAGTATTCACGTTATCAGGATGCTGATAGTCGTCCAGCCGTGTTATTCCACCTCGACTGAGGTACGAACGATCCAACGGCTCGTCGGTGCTTGACCGGCCATTGATAATTCAAATGAAACATTAGCTCGTGCTCTCTCAGCTCGATGCTTCGGCTATTTGCAATTTTTCCTCAATATGCCCCGGTATAGAAATATCCACGTTTTCGACAAATCAACGCGTAACATTTCTTTAACGTGCAGGCAAAAGGAACGGCGATCAGAATTGCCCAATTGCTCTCAACGAATTCCGAACCGGAAGTGCGCAAGCAATTGGAAATTTTCTCACTTCAATTGCTGCACAGACCTCTGGATTTTTCGGCATGCGGTATGTTCTCGATCGACCGAGCGTTGGTAACTTCGGTAAGTCGGCGATAATCGACTACGGTATTGGGCAAATTATTCATTATGGAAAGCACCCAGGTAGCAAAATGTTATCTATATGGTATCCGAAAGATATCCCAAAACGGATATGGATAACTTTTTGGTTGTCCAAAAAGATGCCAGTTTGGATTACAAATAGTATCACTAATGACCCATAGGTTAAGTATACAGCAACTTTCAATGGTTGACAAATTGACAACCAGAGGTTAACTTTTATCCGTCGCTGGTACGTTAGCGTTAAGTCATCAAATCGACATATCCGAAAGATATCCTCTCAAAGGCATGAGAATGCCAAGATGCCATAGGCATCTAAAATTTGTCCAAAAGGCATCCATAAAGTTGACAAAACGACATCCAAACGGCATCAAAAAGTCCTTTCGAATGGATATCTATTTATTGGCGATATATATATGTATATATATATCAATTTCTTGATCAAAATCAACTTATTAATAGTCTAGGATATTCAACATAGCGCAATATTACCTATTTTTAATTATTAGATGGTAAACATCGTTAATAACCAAAAATAGGTAATATTGGGCTATATTAAATATTCTAGACTATTAATAAGTCGATTTTGATAAAGAGATAGATAAGATAGTATTAAGACGGGTTAAAAGAGGGTCGAGAATTAAATGTTAGCTAGTCAATGAAAAATAAAATGTAATTTAATATCACTAAATAATGCATTAATTGTTTGTAACGAATATTGTAAGTGGGAAATGTCAATGCAACGGCAAGACATGTGGAATAAATCTATTTTATTCTATTCTATATTCATTGTTTTTCATTGTCGTTAGGGGGGGGCAGCTTTTGTCAGCCACCAGTTGCCTAGCCTTCAACCGGTCGCCCCCACGGCGAAGCCAGTTCGGAATGCGATTTTCGATATACTTTAGTCGCATCGCGGAATGTGCTTCGTACGACATCTGAAAAAGAAAATGAACAAATATTATAAATAGAATTTTATTAAACTTGCGATGACGTCTTCACAGCGAATGACTTTACAAAATATTGAAACAATAAGATATTTACTTATACGTCTAATATATACGTACCGATAGTGTACTTACTCAAATTTTGGCATCTCCTCGAAAAAAACTGCCTGCGCTGTAAATAATTATCTCTATAACCTAAAAATCAAGCGTACGCTTTTAGAATACAAGAAACGTACATTAAATATACATATATCTACTTACCGAGGTATATAGACTCGCGTGTATTTCTTTAAACACTTTTTCGTTTTTATTTATTATTTTTTCACACTTTGCACTATACCCCAGTACGCGAGCCGGTGAGAATATAACAGTCATCCGTTAAGTGTCATCTTTCGGTCAACATTTGGATGCCTTTTCATTATCTCCAGCCAATTCTAAATACGTCAAAAAGACAGCATATTACCGATGTCCGGAACATATCATGAAAAATACATCTTATGTGATTATTCTTTAGGATATTCTTCGGAAAACGTTTAATTAGATACAATAGATAACAGCAGACAGATAACTTTTTGATTCCTGAAAATAATCATCAATTGGATAACAGCTTGTGATGCCTTTAAGACATCCGTTTTCACCGCTAAAAGATATAAAAAAGATAACTTCACAACAGTTATCTTACGGTAATGTCTTAAAGATAACCTGAAAATGGTAACTTATCGGCGTCAATTGGACATCTCTGCTACCTGGGCACTGCACGGAAGTAATAACAGAAATGTTACGAATAATAATTGAAGGGTTAGGCTACTGTGACGACTCGAAAATTAGGGTTTGAAAAAAATGATTTTGAAGGTACAAGATTATTGAAATATCGTTTTGACATTTATTTGTATGTACATTAACAAAGTTGTGGACCAAAGTGCATTAAACATTTTAATGATTAAAGAAGTTGCAAACAATGTCATCACCTTTGGACGTTAGGGGCTCAAGGGTGTACTTAATTTTGGCCACCCGGTTGATCTGAAACAAAAAAACGAGTTCTTTTATTAAAATAGATAATATTGGTTAATAACGAAAGATCGCGAGGTCGAACTCTCCGATTTCGATTAAATTTGGCATGTTTGTAGAATGGGTAACAATAGGCGTCACGTATTTTTTTATGTCTGCGGAATCCGATTTTTAAGGCATGAAACGCACCCTCGAAAATAGGGGTGTTTTTCGTTTTGTGTCGATAACGCTTAACGGTACGAGATATGAAGAAAAAAAATCGAATTGCACCGTTTATTTTTCCTTGTACTATACATGGGAGATAAATTTTGTTATCGACGAAAAACACCCCTATTTTCGAGGGCGCGTTTCACCCCTTAAAATCGGATTCCGCGGACATAAAAAAAATACGTATCGCCTATTTTTACCCATTCTACAAACATGCCAAATTTAATCAAAATCGGAGAGATCAACCTTGCAACCGGGCTTCAATTTTTTTTCGGTGCTTCGACGAAAAATTACATTATTGTTAAAAACAAATGGAAAAAAATGTTAAGAAAAACGTCGGTTAAGAACAAACTACTATTACATCGAATAAGTGTACCAAATGTCAAGTCAATCCGTTCATTAGATGTCGAGAAATCGTGTACACCGTTTTGAAAAGCATAATTTCGAGAAAAACGCGTTTAAAATTTTACTATCACTTCCATCGTTGTAATTACAAGTTTACCTTCAATCTGCCATTCCTGCGCCATATGTTGGCCCTTCCCCTCCAATATAGGTTGCTTCAAGCGACGAACGACCGTTCGCCATTTTCACAGTAGACTAACTCCTCAACGAAGGAAAAAAGCGCGATTTTTTTTTCCCTCGTCTCGCTACTGTTTTTACGCGTCCGAAGGTTTTGTATATTTATCCATTACAGATGGCAGGTGCGGTCACGACGTATTTAGTGATATTGATACAATTCCAAAAGGCCGACGACACCGTCGACGCCAGTAACAAGCTTAAAAACGCGACTCAAGAATTACTGAGGAACGCCTCGTCACTCGCCAATTCCACGGGCTTGAAGTTGTTTCAATGAAGGGTGAAGAGAAACCGAGAGAATAAACAGAGACTTCTCGACGAGTCACGAATTGCCGCCATGATTTTAGTTTCCCCCAAAATAATGACGTTGAAGTTCGCATCGTTGGAATGCAACGATTATGTTTTTATTTATTTTTACGCTTATCCAAAGTTATTTTTGCCCAAATTAGGGTCGTAAAACTCTAATAAGAATACGTAAAAACGTTTGAGTGATTTTGACAGCGAAAAAAAAGTCGAACAATCAAAAAGAAATGATAAAAAATTCCAACAATTAAAGAGAATAGATTTTCGTAGCGAAAATAAAATTAGAACAATTGAAAAGAATTGGTTTACACAGCGAAACAAATTGGAAAAATGGAAAAGAATTCAATTTCACAGCGGAAAAAATTCGAACAATTAAAAAGAATTGATTTTCACAGCGAAAAAAAAGCGAACAATTGACAATAATTCATTTTCACAGCGAAAAAAAAACGCACAGTTGAAATGAAAAGCTTTTCACAGCAAAAAAAATCGTACAATTGAAAAGAATTGATTTTCACAGCGAAAAAAATCGAACAATTTGGAAGAATTGATTTTCACAGCACAAAAATTGAACAATTGAAAAGAATTAATTTTCACAGCGAAAAAATTCAAAAGATTAAAACGAATTGATTTTCACAGCGAAAAAATTCAAGCAATTGGAAAAATTGATTTTAACAGCGAAAAAAATCGTACAATTGAAAAGAATTGATTTTCACAGCGAAAAAAAATCGAACAATTGAAAAGAATTGATTTTTACAGCAAAAAGATTCGAACAATTGAAAAAATTGATTTTCACAGCTAACAAAATCGTACAATTGAAAAAAAAAATTGATTTTCACAGCGAAAAAAATCGAAAAAATGAAAAGAATTGATTTTCACAGCAAAAAAATCGTACAATTGAAAAGAATTGATTTTCACAGCGAAAAAAATTGTAACAATTCAGAAGAATTGATCTCCACAGCAAAAAATATCGAACAATTAAAAAGAATTAATTTTCACAGCGAAAAAATCGAAAAATTAAAAAGAATTAATTTTCACTGCGAAAAAATCGAAAAATTTGAACGAATCGATTTTCACAGCGAAACAAAATCGAACCATTTAAAAGAATTCATGTTCACAGCGAAAAAAATCGAACAATTTAAAAGAATTGATTTCCACAGCGAAAAAAAAGTTCGAACAATTAAAAAGAATTAATTTTCACATCGAAAAGAATTCGAACAATTAAAAACAATTGATTTTCGTTGCGTTCCAACGATGCAAACTTCAACATCATCCGAAATAGCCCTACGTGGACAAAAATAATCGACGATTATCGTAATTACCGTTACATCGGCATGTATAACTAATTGATAGAAATAACATACGTAATGTAAGGACAATAATAACGATTTCACTTTATTCATTCCGTCGATGCCAGACGTGCTTCGTTTACACGTCAACGATCGATCACAAGAGAAAAGAAGAAAGAAATAAAACAAAAACCTATGAAAAAGATTCGCTCTTCTCCGATCGTTCCGTGCTAACGCGAAAAATATCCTTCGTCCATTTCTCCAACTACATTTGGTTAGTCAGCGATCAACTGAGCTTTTCACCTCCGCTTCGAGTGACACATTTCGTTCGTTCATTACATTATATACAGTTCGCGGTATCGAGCTGTCGATCCTCCTTCTCTTTCGCAAACCCATGTAACTTCCGGTCGCGCGTTGCGATCCTACGATTCTCCGTAATCGTGATTACTTCTCTCCTTTTTTCACCACTTGCCGCGATTTTCGAGGAAAAAGACAACAATCTCGCGACGCGCAATCCAGACTAGTACTCATTCGTTCGCGCGAGAGCGACGTCGTTTCGCCGAAACGTTTTCTCGCGAAACAATCGCGCGCGTCGATCCGAATAGCGTAATATTCCATATTCGTGTTATCGTTCGAAAGGACGATCGAGAGAAATACGCAGAGGAAAAAATTCGCGATAAATCGCGTATACTTTGTGAAACAACGGAATCACATTTTTAATTTACTCGCACATTTCGTCACGCGATTGTTACATCGTACACGTGCGTGATTTTCTTTTTTTCTGATATTCTTTTCCTCCAATTCTCTCGTCAAATGTAGTCATGCCGACGAATTTACAACGATCAATAATAATAAGTTCAACCATTAGCCAATTTCGTTTCGCCCCTGCACGTCCTCGAAAACGACAAGTCGCTCACAGCCTAGCCAAAATAAAAACGAGCTCAACCGGTCTCGTCGCTATAATTCCCGCTTCACGCTCACCCTCAATTTTTCCATGCTCCGCGCGATCGTCATTTTCTTTCGTTTTTTTTTTTTCCGATATAATTTCGTAGTCGTAAGCGCCATCTCCGTTGACGTTTAGCCCCCCCCCCCCCCCCGTTTCGATTTATCAATCGCCCACGGGGTGTAAGGGGCTTAGCGCTCAAGGTTTGTTATGTACAACCTCTCATACTGATATATTTCGTTTCTCCTCTCGTAATCCACCGCGACCTCCTCTCGCCTTCTCTCTGTCTATACACACATCGTCGTACAAATCGTTAATCTATCAATAAATATTAGATCGCTTATTAAAGAATATCTAACGCCGTATTCGCGCGTACGATACATATACAATTATCATGAGTGCGCGTCTGTGTATAAACACACGCGAACGCACGCACTCATATGTACATACATACATATGCATATGTAGGATGAGGCAACGACTATCGGCAGTACGAATATTTTTAAGCCCATCAGACTTGGGACCAAACTTCGCAAGTTGCACAGTTCGAAGCCATTCGGAGCGTTGGAAATTTCAAGCTCGTCACTTTTTTTTTGTTCACGAACACTATTTTTTTCGAATTTTATCGAGGAACTAGAAATATTTTCACGCGCCAAATTTTAAGATTGATCAAGATTTAACGTGAAAAATCGATAAAACGGGAAGTTTAAGGGTTTTATTCTAAAATCGATTTAAAGTATGCAAACACTTGTCGGAGATTCTCAAAGTGATTGCCAACACTTTGTTTGGGACTTTGAAAAACACGGTGTACAATGAAGTACCGAATACTCCGCAAGTTGTGCAAAAAATAATAGAGTCTGTTGGTTAATACAAAGGCGATCAATAAGACGATCAATGAGAGTCTGATTGCAAGCGTGGATCGAAAGTGATGAGCACTGTTTTGTTTTTCGATCTTTTTTGGCTTGTAAACATTAAAATTCTTGTATAAATAGATTTTTCATGTAAAATCTTGATCGATCGTCTTGAAATTTGATGAACTTATCTTTAATTGGGAATCTTAATTGGGAAAAAAGCTAATGGTCGCCTTTAGTAAAAGCGATCTCGAAATCTCCGAAGCGCCTCCACCTGGATGAACCTCGCAGTAACCGCTCGACGGCCCTGTCCAAACTGTGCAACTTTTGCCGGAAAAGTTTTCTCCCAAGTCTGACAAGGTTTGAAAATATTTCCACCGCCAACAGTCGTTGGCAAACTCTGTATACGCACATATATACATACACACACTCTCTAGGGGTCTAGCATACATATATGCGAGTGTTTCCGCTGTGTATGTTTGAATGTACGAGTTTTTTTTTCGTGTATTTCTCTCTTTTGTTTTTCATCAATATGTATGCTGTTCTTCACTTACAAATTATGTATAAATCCACCATCGGCGTTTCTCTATCCTCACGTCGATATCGAGGGTGGCCATTTTTTTTTTTTTGTTTCACGTCGCCAAACGGACAATTATTTCGCGTACCTGATGTTTTTCTCGGGGAGTGGGTATTTAATTGACGACGCTGGTTTCCGGCGAAGGTTGAGGTCGTTTCTGTTGCGTCGCTTGCATCGATGCTTCGCCACAGCCACTTTCCTTGGTCGGCAACGTGATTTTCGGCTTCGAATAAATGAGGAGGGCGCTTTCGACCGTGCCGGCAATATCCAAATCGTTCTCGGTGTATTTGTTGGCCGCTTGATGACGTATGCTGCACTGACAGGGACTAGTGTGATGATGAAGACGGGAGAAACAATCGCTGCACACTCGCACGGGATTGTACAGCTGCTCGCTCGGCAGAGGCGTCGAATGCTCGGAACAATCGGCACAAAAGATCTTGCCGCAACATCTGAAAGCATGTTTTTCTTTGGATGATTGGATAATCGTGCACATAGGGACGGGTGTGAATCAACCTGACAGTCGGTTGGAGAATATTCTCGAGGGAAGGTTTTTGTTTACCTGCAATGATGCTTGCGCCTTCCCAGCCAGAATTCCGTGTTGCAACCCATACATCGATTGACAGCGTGATCCGGCACCCATAGTGTAGGCGCTGGACCCAATTCCTCGACGGCCTCCCACGACATGTCCGAGGGTACGGACTCGCCGTGATCACCGGCACTACCGACGGAATCCGGCAGAGAACCCTGAAAACGAAACGTACCATTTCTTCGCGTTGTCAATCCGTCAACGGTGAAGACTTTCGAAACATCGGTTGTTTTTCGCCGTGCTAATAATCCGTAGCAACGTTTGGGGAAGCTGGCCGTTTAGTATCATTGATCAACAACGTATGATGCACATGCAGCGAATCGTGTTTTTTTTTAAGGCGTTAGGCCACGGTAACGGGTGTAAAATCATGTGCGAATTTAACAATTTGTTTTCGTTTGAAAAAGTGATTCACTCGTAAAATTAATTACACATCTATTTAGTATGAATGTCAAGCTGTTAGAAAATATATATATATTTTTTTTTCGATGTACAAAGTGGCCGACTACTCGAAACTTCTCGAAACAGCTTTTTACCAATTGGCGTGACAAATAACTTCAACAATTTTCACTCGATTTACTTGAAATTCAAAAGTTACGTTCCTAATTGCATTTCGCAGAGAAGTACGTACGGAATTTGTGATTAAGGGAGACTTTGTCCTTGAAGTTAGCGGGAGTTGTTAGCGGCTCAACGTGAGCAGCTAGAAGAAGAGGAGGGATGCCTCTATGGACCAGGCATTGCCGATTAGCGGTAATTATAAACACATTTGTGTAAACACATTACAAAACTTTAAACGCGTTTTTCTCGAAAACACGTTTTTAAAAATGGCTGACATTCTCCTGACCGCTGTAATTAACATATCGACCTGAAATTTTGAGAGGATACTCAGAAAATATGTCTTCACGGAATGACGGATCGTTTTTTCGATAGATACATTTTTGCATTTATTATTTATCTTTTTATGCGAAAAAAACGCGAATATTCGATTTTTTTTTTAATTGCCGCCATTTTCCGAAATTTGTACTAAACGAAAAACCCATCAGTCATTCCATGACCAAAGGGTCACAGATTGATAATATGCTTTGAATTTGTGTTTCAGATCAACAAGGAGGGGGCAGTGATGTCAGCCGTTTACCTCCCGCGATTTGAGGACCTGTTTTCGCGGAGCTGCAACGGCTGCCATTTTGGTTTTTTTTTTTCAAAAAAATTTTTTTTAACGTTCTGTATATCATGAATAAAAGCAAGAAAAAAAACCGCACTCAAAAAGCTTTACTCGTTTCCTTTAAAAAAAATAAAATGTAAACACCTGAAATATGGCACTCCAAGGAGAAAGTCTCCGTTAATCGAAAACTTTTCATTTTATGAACAATTTATGAGCCGTTATTGCGAAATTTTTCACTGAAAATTCATTTCTCAAGTGCAAATACCTACAACTTTCGAATAAAACAATATTTTTTAAATTCCGTGCGTACTTCTCTAGGTATTCTAATGTAGATGAACGAGAATTTTTGTTTTTTGTTCTAGGTAAAAAATTGTGGATGCTAAATGTCACGCCGCGGAGCGCCTAAAAAAAGATAACAAAAGAAAATATTGATAGTCGGCCATTTTGTACATCGAAAAAAAATATATATTTTTTTCAACAGCTTGATATTCATACTAAATAGATGTGTGATTAATTTTATGAGTGAATCACTTTCTCATACGAAAAAAAAATTGTTAAATTCGCACATGATTTTATACCCGTTACTGTGGCCTAACGCCTTAAATATCGTTACGGAATCAATCACGGGGTGCGTTCGACTTGGGCGCTTACGCGCTTTCAGCATTTGTGAGCATCGCTCACGACTTGGCGCTGTGCGCGCTTACCGAAGCATTTATTACGTCACGCGTGACGTCATTACCGCCGCCATGTTGTGCCATATTGTCAAAAATGGCGGCGACAGCCTCACTGTTTTCCCAAATAAACTGTTTTCAGTTTCCCAAATAAAATGTTTTCATTTTATTTGGGGAACCCTATTTCTAATAAAATAACTTTTCCAACTTAGTTCTGTATCAGAGTTAGGGGATTTCTTTGAACACTTCCTTGACACGCTGGCTCATTTTGACCCGGACGAATTTGAAATAAAATGCACGCTTTCCCAAAATTGAAAGTTTTCAATATTTTTTTACAATTCAATTTTATATTTACCGAATTCTAATTATGCAGACATATTAAGAAAGGTTTAAAGTGTACCTCGGATATTTTTCAATAAAAACCAACCGACGGGTTGTTAAGGGGAGGTGGATGAAGTTCTATCCGGCAGCGCATAAGTCGCTTGGATTTCAATATTTTTCTAAGAAAAAATTATATAATATAGGTAAAATATAGCCAAAAATATTCTTAATTTTACGAAACATTTAATTGAGTACTTTTCTTCCAAAAAATTCCCGAAAATAACCCAAATGTTCAGCGCACACACTGGTAGAGCCCCTCAAACAACTCGTCTATAATTTGAAAATCGACAAAAACTTCCGCTGCGTCCGCCATCTTGATACTTATAATGCCAACCCGAACGATTTGAATTCCGGAAAGCGTGCGCTCGTAGAAGCGCGCAAAGTTCAACCCGAACGTGCTACACCGTCGCTAATAAACGTAAGCGCCCTAACCGTGTAAGCGCCCCGTCATCGTGACCCGGTAACAAGTTATTTTTCACGCTATCTGAAAATTTCTTCATAAAGATTCAATCGAGTCAATCGTGATCTCTCGAATTTTTTCGAAAAAAAAACCACCGTTTTACGATTACGACGATTTTTCGTACTCCTTTGCATTTTGGCAATAACGGCTTGGCAACGCGCTGAATAATTTGAACTTTTTGTTTCGATACTCACGATATCATCGATGCGATCATTGTCCGCGTTATGATTGCAAACTTGCTTTATCAGAGCCAGTCGTGTCGTATGCAGCTCCTTTTTCAGCGCCTCTTCTTTCAGCTGAATTCAAAAGAAAACGAACGTCCCGCCAGCTTGAGTATCTTACTTTTTCCAATTCATCGAAAGTTACGATTATCTCGAGAGTACTACAATTGCATTGTCAATTTAATCTTCTTAGCTAGGGATGTGTACGAGGACTAGATTCGCGAGTCGCATCTCAGTGCAGGCTACTCGACCTCAAAGTAACTCGACGTTTCCGTTAGTATGTTGCATTCTGTATTTCTACTTATTTTGCTTTTTTTTTTTCCGTCGCTTCGGTTTCTTTCTCTTTGTTTTTTTGTTGTTCCAAACGCTCGTAATACGTACTTCCGACAAAAATGTGAGTCATCGCAGAAATGGCTTTTCGCCCGTGGATATTCGAAATTTGCTGAAGCTCTCTGTCCTGCGCAATCTCCATACATGCGATCTATCACAGATTTGAGGAAAGCCAAATGAGCCACGATAATTAAGGAGTTGATAAGACACGAGAGTTTCGATTGCACGGAGCCCCCAATTGTTAACACACGAACGACCATTAATATCGATTGATCAATAGGAATATATCACGAAACAATTATCGTTAATGGATGCAATCATTATTGTATCTCATTTGCTTCTCTTTTCTCTGGTTATCATGCGAGTAGCCGGTGGCAGTATCGACGATGGTGAGGATCGGCAGCCGACTGAGATGAGCGTAAACTCCTTGGGAAAATAATTGTGCAGTAACGAATGATTTTGCGTGACAAAGTTAAACACTTTCGGGTGAATAAACGTGTTATTTTCGACCGGACGATAGTGAACGCCTGTCCGGGCGATCCCCGGCGTGAATTCTTACATAGCCAGGATCTAAAAAAAACCATCTCAGTCGTGGCAAATCGCGCGGAACGTTTTACTGCTACAAAGGCAATGCGAACGAGGACATTCGGTGGAATTGTTGAAATTTACCTTGTGCTCGGTGATGATCTGCTGTACCCTCAATTGCACGTCGCAATGAATAACGGGCAGACCGTCAACGTCGTCCAGTCGATCGGGACTTTCGGGAGAGATTTCTTGATGTATCGGCGAAGCTGGACAAACGCTGCTGGGTGTTTGCGACATTAAAGGCAAACTCGAGTCACTTATGTCACTGCTGCCTTCTTGTTGCAAACTGCTGCAGGTACACGGTGGACGAGCCAAAGCAACCCCGCCATCGATCCAAGTCGCAGTCGACTCCTCGTTCGAAACATTGTCCATTCTGTGGATGTTTTTGCAAGTCGTATACTTCGTACAGTGAACGTCGATTGAGGTATTCCTTTCGCGGGGGGGGGGGGGGGGGTATTTTGCGGGGGCACAAGACGAGCCCTTCGGAATTATCGGTAAATTATAGTGGCGCTTAATAAAAAATAAGGTACTGTCAATTATCATACGAAACGATAAACTGGAATAAAAAATGTCGCGTAAGTTTTGTAAATTTAGACATTTTTAACGTTTTTCCTGAAAAGTCGCCGCTACGAAAATCCTGCTAGTCACATTCGTCCACATTTTATCATCAATATTTTCTTTAAACATCCGGTGAACCCCTGCTTTTATTGTCGTTTCAAAATATTTCGATTTTTTTATACGCGTAGAGCAGCTTATATTAGGCATCTAGAGTTATTTAGTGTATAAATTGTTGAATAAAAATGTGGCCAGCATGTCATCTCCGTAAAGTGCCGTATAAATTAGACGATTTTTCAAGTCGTAATTTTTTGTTAAGGCGGGAAACCAGTTCGGGGGTCCTTTTTTTAGTGATTTTCATGATTTTTTTTACAACGGATGATTGAATAGAATTCATTCAAACTTTGGGAGTATTTTATACACATTTTCAAACAAATATTTCAATTTTTTCGAAGCTTTTTCTCTGGTAATATGGAGCGTATAACCTGCCGCCCATCGAAAGGCAATGTTGAAGTTTGCATCAATGGAATGCAACGAAAATTGAATCTTCTCAATTATTTGAATAATTTTTGGCTGCGAAAATAACCGAAACGTTTTTACGTATTCTTATAAAATATTTGCGACCTCAATTTGCAAAAAAAAAGTCTTTGGATGAGCGTGAAAATAAAGAAATGATGAATGAACAAGAAATCGCTGCATTCCAACGATGCAAACTTCAGCGTCAGGGAGGTCGCTATCAGACTTTGCTGTTTGTGTTCACTCTGGAGGCGACAATTTTAATCGAAAATCAATACGGTTTGAAGATTACTTTAAGAAGATGTTTTCCTTCTATACGAACCTAACTCTGATAAAGAAAATTGAAAAATGCGTTTTTTAGAGGTGTTTAAACAAAAGGGTATAATTTTTGCCATTATTTCATAACCTTTTTGGCATGGAAAAATATATGTTCAATAATGTTACCCCAAATTCAGGTTCATATAGAGCGTAATTATATGAAGAAACTGTCACTTTATAAAATTATACGTTGGAAACTTTTTGAGCTAGAGTGTACACAAATTTAAAGAGAGTCCTTTCGAGGAAAACGCCTTTGAAAGAAAAATTACCGAAAACAAAAAATTCAAAGCAGTAATGAATTATTTATACTGCTTACCGGTTAAGGCGGGATATACATTTACAACGATAAAAAAAATCGATTATTTTTTTTTCTTCTTTAAGGGGTTACCCCCACTTGCGATTTTGAAGAAATCGATTTTTTTGTTATTGCATTTTTTTGAAGTATGAATATCTGAGAATATGTCCTGAAAATTTCAAGTCGATCCGAACAAAATTGACTGAGATATGAGCGTTGAAAAAGAAGAATCCGCGTTGAAAAAGACGAATCCGCGTTGAAAGAGAAACTTTAAACGCGTTTTTCTCAAAATGGCATTTCTGAAGTCGGTGACCAAGATTGCTCGAACACTAATGAACCGATCTTCTTGAAATTTTGCAGGCTTATTTAATACATAAAAATGTAGTCTTTAATCGTTTGATTTTTTTTCGAAAAAAAATTGCAGTTTTATAGCCAAAAAACGGCCGTTTTTTTTTCGTTAAAATCGAACCATTAACTTTGACTGTCCGCCATTTTGTGAAAAATGAATATTTTTTAAAATCCTTCGATTAAAGACTAGTTTATACTTATATTTGACTAAATCCATCCGCATTTTTTTCAGATGATCCACTTCGCCGCAATGTTGGTCACCGCAAACCGTGTATATAAAAACATTATTTCATTGACGGCCATTTGCCACTAAACAATGTAATATTTTTCAATAAAAAAATTACTGAAAGTTCTTCAAGATGTGTTCTTTAAGATGGTATATTGATCGATTAAAAAAGTTTTGTAGTTTTCTTTAAAAAAATTCATGAAAAAGGCCTTTTTTGCGCTACAAGTGGGGATAACGCCTTAAACGATGGAACTATATAAGTAGAATATTTTCTCAAAGTTTCAAAGCGAAATTCGAAAAACTTCGAACGTTACAGTCCGTCAACGCCGTGCCTCACCGCTCGGATTCGGAGCGGGCGTGAACTTCAAACGCGTTTTTCTCAAAACTGCATTATCGAAATTGGCGTGCAGGATTACTCAAAAACTATTAAGCCGATTGAGTTAAAACTTGGTAGAAATATTGATAATATTGGTACCTTCTGCGCGACGAAACTTGTTTTTGAAAAATTGGAAAAAAAAACTACTTTTTTAATCCACACTTTACAGAAATGTTGCGTGAAATATTGATTTTTTTTGTAAATGCGTGTCATTTTCTTAAATTTGCATTTTCTTTATTTTGATCACCGTCACGTAGAAACTATACAGGTTCTAACTAAAAAAAATGTTTGAACTTTTCTGCAAATCGAAGTCCACGGGAAGCTAGACTGCACGCCGATTCGCAACTCCCGCGGCGACCTTCCTGTAACACTCTACCACAGCTCCGCCATTTTGATGATGAATTAATTTAAAAAAATTGTTTCGTATACTTAAATATACTATCAAAGTATACCTGAATTTTGATAATTGTAGAATAATTATTTCTTAGTTTAAAAAATCCCTCAATATTGCTTATTTTCTTCCTGTCTAAATGTATATCCCGCCTTAATCGGCGAATAGTTTTCCTAACAATTAATGGAATTCAAAAATTCGATCATTTTAGTTCTAAACTGGTTTCCCGCCTTGAAAGTTCAGTGACTTGGCTTGAATATTTACCAGTATGCTGAGATGTATTATTTCTTGGTTGTAGACGAAAATCCTTGAATTGTCAAATATTCGAGTTCGTGAAAGGAATACCTTAATAGGGAGCGATGAATCATGGGCGAGGATACTAACGTCTCTTCGTCGCCGTTAACGGCGACGGTGGCCGGTTCGCTGGTCGGTATGAGGGTATCCGTGGAGCTATCCACTGACGGATTTGCCGTTGCATCGCTCGACAACTGATTGATGCTGTAACCGTTCATTCGCAACTCAGTCTCCGGGCTACTGTCGTCGTCAGTTTGAGCCTTGCTCTCGTCGTCCGTGCCATTCGTTTCAGTCTTTTCGGATTCGTTCTCGAGATTAATCGAGTCGAATTTTCTGCAATTTGTATCACACAACGCGATCTCAGTGTGACTTTTCACAGCTTTAGCTTCGCTGAAGATATATCTTTTTGAGAATACGCATAAGTATATAGACACATTTTTCGTACTTTTCCATTGAAATACTGGGATCGCTGAGTCTACGATGTAGATAAGCGACGTGATCCTGAGCGTGGATGAGATCGCCGTAGGAACGTGTTTTCGTCATTTGCCCCGGTGGCTCCTCGTTATCGCCAACCTCGATATCAATCAGCGATACTCTTTGCTTGTCGCCGCTGTTCTTTAGCGATACCTCCAGAGAGCCGAGATAAACCTCGAACCACAACACGAGATCGCGCACGTTGCAACTTGGCCATAAAACCTGTGGAAGCCGTTTGGATACCCTTTTAATGAATTCAATGTTTCGACAACTTTGCCTCGACGGGAAAAAGGAAAGCAAGGAATAATGAGATATCGTACCGGAGACGGAATCAGGCGGAATTTAAATTTTGGGATTTTATTTTTCAAGCTCGAACGTTCTTGAAATACATTACGATGTTAGAAACAACGCGATTGAAAGAACTCCAGGACGAGGATAAGTATGCTCAGACTGCAAATCTCTAATTTAAGGAGCATGGTGCGGTGCGATTGAGTTAAATGATGATTTGTGATTTTTTTTTCTCAATGAACTTTGAAAAAATGCATACGATGTACAGATTTATTCCGTAGACGCTAAATCTTCATAAATATATATAATTAAAGGGCAAAATTATGCATTTTTATATTTGTATCACGTGAACAAGAGAAACTTTTATTCTACTACCAACTTGAAAAAGTATAACATTTTTGATGATTATTATGAAAAAACTGCGTCAGTGAATGCCTCGTACAACTTGGCAAGGAATTTTGAGTCATTTATAATTGTCTATTTATATTTGTCACGAGATTATTTATTATTACCATTAATTAGTATTAACTGTTGCCGAGATACGGCAACTTCGCAAACATTGAGGTTGGCAGCAAAGCTCTTTATGCGCCAGCCAAGATACGTAATCTTTTATCAAACTTTGATGGTTCAATATCGAATATATATGGTTTACGATCGATAGAATGGGTTTTTCTTTTACTGTTGTTTACTTTAAATGTTTACGAAGGTTGAGTTTACGTTAATCCGTTGTTAGAAATGTTTTACCTTGGTATTAAATAGCCAAAAACATTACATACATTAAACTATTTGTGATCGCTGGAAGATTGTGGTGAACATTTTTTTTTTTTAATCGCAAAGACTCGGTATAGTCTGCACAATTACATATATATCACTACCGGCAAAAAAATTCCGGACACAAATTCAAAAAAGTTCCGGAACGATTTTTTATGCCATTTCGCCGATAGTTGACATAAATGAATTTAACAAACGGGATTTTTCAGGGGAGAAATTCACCTTCATTCCGGTTTTTAAAGACTTATACCCTTTTTCGAAAACGACAATTTTTCGCCTTTTTTGTTCCTTTTCTGGTGGACTCCGTTCACAGACAAAAACATTTCTATGCATTTCTTTGACCGGGATCATAAAGGCGCAAGCTCAAGCTTCCATTTTGTTTTTTTTTAAAGCTTCGTACATTTTTTTCTAGAAATATTTTGATTTAAAAAAACGAGACAATTCGAAAAATAACGTGTAACGCGAAAAAAAATATTTTTTTTCCACCTATTTTCGGTAATAAATGGGACAATTTAATTAACGTAACTCGAGAACTAAGGGGTTTGTAGTAAAATTCCAAAAGAGGAAACAAGTGTGTTTTACTATTTTTAACGCAACAGAATCGGTTGAAATCAATTGATTGACTAGAAAACTATGAAATTTTAACACGGAAAAAATGTCGAAAAAAAATCAAGTAATTATATTGCGTTGAAAATAGAGAAATATTCAATTTCTTTTCTCTCTTGAAATTTGACCACAACCCTTTAGTTCTCGAGTTACGGTAATTAAATCATCTGATTTTTTTACCACAAAAGGTGAAAAAAAGTCCGAACAAAAAAAAATCAGCCAAAATTCTTGAAAACTCAACGAAAACCGATTCAAGTTTTTACTATCTCGAGGTTTTTCTTGAATCCGTGGCGTTTTCGCGTTACACATTATTTTTCAAATTGTCTCTTTTTTCAAAAAAGTAAAAATATCTTTAGAAAAAAAGTCGTACGAAGTTTAAAAAAACAAAGTTGAAGCTTAAGCTTCCCCCTTTATGTTTCCGGTCAAAGAAATGCATAAAAAAAATTTTTTCTGTAAACGGGGTCCACCAGAAAAGGAACAAAAAAAAAGCGAAGCATGGTCGTTTTCGAAAAAGGCTACTAGTCGTAAAAAAATAGTATTTTTTTTCTCAAAAAGACAGAATCAGGTGAATTTTTCCCCTTCAAAATGCCATTTATTAAAATTCATTTATGTCAATTATCGGCGAAATGGCATGAAAAAACCTTCGGGAACTTTGTCGAATTTTTGTCCGGAAATTTTTCACGCCGGTTGTGTATATATTTTATATCTTGTATTGTGGTTAACGACCCAACCTCCTTCACAATCAACGCGTAAGACCAATGCTTGCGTTTGCACGCAAGTTGAACCGGCGCTCTTTCGCTTCCGGTAGAAACTTCGCCTGCAATATTTCGGCATCAAACGAATCGAAAATGCTTTCGGCGTTTTCCCTTATAGGATCGACATTTCCTAGACAGGGAAGCGAAAATCCTGGGCTATTAAAAAAAAGTCGAAGCTCACCTTGTTCTTCGACGGCGAATAAAGATGATTCACGAACGCGTTGGAATTGAGAAAACGCCAAACCGAGAATGTGCGGTCGCGTATTTTCAGCTGTAATCTCTCCTGTCGATTGTTGCACAGAAATGTGCCGAAAAGCTGTGAGTACGTATGTTGAGCGAGTTTGACCTGAAAAGAAAGACGCGAAGAGAATAAAAAGCACAGCGTCAGCAAGATCCGATCACTTGACAGTTTCACTAATTTCTTTTCGTCCGGCGGAACAAATAAAATACAACTAACGATATACGCCGATGACATTTGAAAGCTGCACGGAAATTGAAGAATGAGCTGATGGACGCAATCGAGCCATTGAAGAAATACGGGGCATCGTTCGTTCGGATCTTCGTAGCCGACCGTCTGGCCGCAACGATCGGCAAATTTGTGTCCAAAGTCTAACCACTCTCTCTCGCAAAGGATTTGAAAGCCCTGGAAGCCACGCCATACGATCAGATCATCGCCGCGAAATATCGAAACAGCCGTTTCACCAATTGTTTCTCCTCTCTTCACATCTGCACTCTTACCTCCATCGTGCGATAATACGGATCGAGCAATATCTGAGCGAGAGCAACGATTTGCGGTGTTCTGTCCCAACCGTCGCTGCAGTGAACGAGAACGGGTCGTCCGTCTCTCTCGATCGCCGATGCCACGGTGACAGTCGCGCGCAACAAATCCGACATGTGTTGGAGCCATCGCGTTCCTTCCAACAGACTCAACCAGCTGGAACGCGATAAAAAAAAAAACGAAATAATAGATCGACACCTTTGTTATTTTTATCAGAGTTTCTCGTTCCTAGCCGGTTTACTGGTAGCGTGACGTTCCTTCGATTCGCCAAAGTATGACATTCGATCATGTTGAAGTTCGGAATCGTCGGATTTTGTTCAAATTTTAACCAGACATTGTTCATATCATTATGCATGTTTGAGTGAAATTTCAGAAAAGTCGACCATTTAGATTGGGAGATAATGGAGTTTAAAATTGCAACTTTTAACGCTGCAGAATCTACATTGAAATTGAGACATAATAATTTTCCGTAAAAAATATTCGTCCCCTATGATAAGAAGACATATAGAAGACCTCATCGTTCCACGTATCCAATGACGTAAGTTTGCACGGCATATTAAAAATAATACTGCAACACAAATTTTATTTTGCAAGTAATCTTTAATCGAACAAAGTTTTTAATTAGTTATGAATTAACCAACACTTTTATTTGTTAATGAAGATAACATAAACAATATAAAATATTAAGGTAATTATGCAGTATGAGGACTTGTCCGAAAAACAACGGAAACATTTTTTTTTTCGCCATGTTGTTTATTCCATTATAGTAAGTAATATTCCATTGGGGGGCGCTGACATTTCCCATTAATTCTTATGGGGTTTTGAAGTTTCCAGAAACATGTAATATTTCGACGCCTCGCTAAACAACTACGTGTTTCCTAAGGGCCAACCCAAACAAACAAACCCAAACAAACTCCCCAATATAAGCGTCGAAATATTTAAAAATTCCCTATTTTATCACGTGTTTTCGCGAACTTCAAAACCCCATAACTTATGGAATTAATGGAAAATGTCGAAAATGTTGACGGTGAAAAAAAAAATATCCCGTCTTTTTTTCGGAAAAGTCCTCATACTGCATAATTACCAATATTAATATTTATAACGCAAAATTTTTTAAACCCATTATCTCCCAATGTAAATTGTCGACTGTTCTGAAATTTCACTCAAACATGCATAATGATATGAACAATGTCTGGTTAAAATTTAAACAAAATTTATAGAAATCAAGTGCTCGTTCTACCTTAAAAGTCGTTGACGTTCTTACTTTTTCTAAATCGGTCTTCATTTTTTAATAGTTACGTAAAAATGACGACTTCTTTCATAGATTTTGTATGCTCGAGTTTTAATTCGTCACCACGTTGTTTAAAAAAATGATTGAAAAAAACGACGATCTTCAACGACCCGTAGTTATTGTTAACTTGAATAGAATTCCTTAAATTTGTGCCAGGTAAAATACTGCTACGTGAGAATGTTGAATAGACACCGAACAATGAGAGCGACCCCTCGCGTTACCCAACTGGGACAATTTGTAATATATATAAGAAAATAATATCGGCCGCCTAATTAGCCCAAATACCCCTGTGTACGGTGGCCATGTTTTTGTTATTTTTCTGTTTTTTCTCTGATTTTTTTAAGGCTCCCAATATATGTAACTTTGGGATTTAAAAAATGCGTTTCTCTTTCACCAACCGTTACTATACTATACAGTCTATACTATACTATACAGTCACTAATATGTATGATAAACACGCTTTTTTGTAATGCCGATTTGTATTGTGGTTTTTCTGAGAAAAAAAAAATGCATCATCGTCATCGTCTTACTTGGGTTGTTCCATGTCCGATGCGCAAAGTTGCCTCACAGCGTGGAAACTCTTCCGTATCGAATGTATATTGGGAAGATTCATAAATTGTATTTCGGAGGTTGGATAATAGTCCGGGCACTCGCAGCCACCTCCGCGCGCCCTGTTCGCCACAGCGGTTGTGTAGGATCTCGCGTCAATTATCAGTACTTTCTGCAACAAGTATCAACGAATTACTCAATGACGCACAATCGGGAAAAGAAAGATCCACCGTATCGTACGAACTTTGGTTTTGCTCGGCGCTACAACGTCCCCGACAATGTCGGCGCAGCTGGTCGGCGTGTCGATCACCGTCGATTCACGTCTTTCATAGGAACATGCGTCCGACAAGGCCTTGAGAAGGTCCTCATCCTCGGGACTCCGCCAACCGAACCAACCAACCTCGGGTTGACTGCTACGGGCTATTACAGCCCCGTTATCCACGTGCCTGAAACGACATTCGCGCCGTCAACATGACGTTTTTCTTCTTCGACTCGTCGCGCGAAGTTGCGCAATTTTTTGCCGCTCACCTCCATACGACAGCGGGTATTCTTCGAGAAATTCGAAATTTCGCGACCGCCTCGAGTTTCTCGTCGGTAATGCATGCCGGTACCAGAAGTTGGGGCGGATAGGAGGGACAAATGCGATAATCTTTGTTTATTTGGCTTATTCGCCAGGTACCGTGAAGATTGAATCCCAATCGTTCAACCTGCAATTTCAGCCGAAATTATCACCATGCTAAATCTTGACGGCGGCGTTTTTTCATTCTGCTCTCGGACAATGACGAAAGTACCTCGGCATTGAAACTCGCGTGATACGAGCCGTTGTCTTTTCCCAGCCTGGGATAGTCCTTCACTTCCTCGATGGACCATGCGTAATACGCAAATGCGAATATATCCTCGATACTTTTATGAGGATACGTCACTTTGTGCAGCCTCGCGAACCACTCCGCGCAATGCTCGTTCGTTGAGAACGCACAGCTGCGAAATTTAATTGCACCGTTATGACGAATGTGAGAAAACAATAATATTTATGATTTATTTTTATCTTCGTTTTGCAAATTCCGCGTTATACGAGACCTTTGTACTCTATTGGAATAATTACGAAAAAATTCTATCTGCTTTATTACGCATTTGCTGTTTTAATTTTGACGGCATTTATTTTGTTACCGTTTTTGGACTGTATGCAGCTCGTGAAAACGTAATGAAGTTTATTTGCATCGTTGGAACGCAACGAAAATTAATGTTTGACGATTTCTTTTATTTTTCGGTAAATTTCGCGTACAAAAATCTTTCGACCATTTTTTTTCAAGATATTCGTTTAGCGAACTACAATATAAATCTATGAAAAAAAAGATCTATGATATTGAAAATGTGAAAAAGAACTTCGGTTGCGTTCCAACGATGCAAACTTCAACATCATGAAAAGTAATTAGGTGCGAAGGTATTGAGGATTCTAATTGGACATTGAGGAAATGAAGACGATGTATTTTTCTCATTGATAAACAATTCCAGCTTTAGCACAAATCCCACTCATTGTTCGCTCACGGCCAAGTTTACTTTTATCCCGTTCCGATACTGCAACTTTCCATATGAAATAACAAAACCACTTATGGCAAGAATAACTCACGAGTTCTCTTTCACGATCATCGAAACATTGAGACTCAAGACTGGTATGTGCAATAATAATCATACAGATGGCACCGGTATGAGGCGAGGAGATTTGCATGAATATTCAAATTCCGATCGGCCGTAATTTTGACAGTAATTTGCAACGTTTGTCAAGCGAAGACCAACCCGGTGAATATTCGCTACAGCAGAGACGAATAACGAACGAACAAAAAGACTATTGTTTCACGTAAAGATGTACATGTACATTGTATTCGTATCGATCAGATAAGAGTGAGATGATGTTACTGTTCAAACATTCTCACCTCAATCCGCGCGAAATTGTGCATGTAGCAAGGGACAATAATTTTTCGTGAGATTGGAATGTTAGAAAAATCTGAATCCTCTTTAAGAAAATGAAGTGGAAATCAAAGATTTTTGCATCGATTTGCATCGAATGCAACGATTTTTTTGTTCACTTTTTATTTCTTTGTTTTGACGCTTATCCGAAGACTTTTTTTTTGGAAATTGCGGTCGTTGATCTCTGATGAGAATACGTAGAAACGTTTGAGTGATTTTCACGGCCAAAATAAATTCGAAGAATAAAAACGAATTGAATTTCGTTGCAGTCCAACTATGCAAACTTCAACATCCGGTTGTACTATCGAATTGTACTACATCAAGGACTGCCGTGATCATTTTCCACAGCTTACACCCAAGGGAAATCTTTGACAATATTGATTTTTTTTTATTTTGGGCGGATTCGCAAAATATAACATTTTTAAAATATTCTCTGATAATTTCAAGTCGACCCGTTCGAAATTGAGGGAGTTATGGGCGTTTGTACGTAGGTTCTGCAATGCGGAAAACTTTAAGGGGTTAGGCTACTGTGAAAATGACGAACACTCGTTCGTCGCTTGAGCCAAATCAAATTGAAGAGGGAGGCTCAACATGCGGTGCAGAAATCGCAGATTGAAAGTAAACTTACGATTACAACGATAGAACCGCGAGTAAAACTTTAAACGCGTTTTTCTAGAAACTGGTTTTCAATACAGTGTACACGATTGCGCGAAATCTAGTGAATGGATCGACTTGAAATATGGTACACTTCAGTGTAATAGTTCTTTAATATTGACCCACTTTTTTCTTATTAACATTTTTGTTCATCAGTTATTAACAATAATGTCATTTTTTCTCGAAAAATCGGTAAAAAATTCAAATTTTTTTTGTGATCATTGAAACGCTATACCAAAAAAAAGCTCGGTCAACTCTTAGCCAGTATTACCTACTTTGAGAAAAAAAAAAACTCGTTTTTGTTTGTTTCCGATCAACCGAGTGACGAAAATCAAGTACACCTTTGAACCTCCCACGTTTAAAGGTCCTTCACGAGAATGTTTATAACTTCTTTAATTATAAATATTTTTTATGAAATTTGGTACACAACTTTCTTAATGTACATACAAATAAATGTCCAAACGATTTTTCATAATCTTACTGGTTCCTACAAAATTGACTTTTTCAAATAACTCTGATTTTCCGGGGGTCACACACTGAAAAAAAAAATTTGTTCATCCAACCAAAATTCAGTTGGTTTAACAAAATGTATCTTTAAATACGTTTAACTTGATTTTTGATTGGCATAACAAACGTTTCGTTAAACAAACTGATAGTTTTAGTGGTGTGAACTGTAGCTTATTTAGCATGTCTGAGCAACTGTTGAAACAACAACATTTCGAGACATCAAAATGCATTTTGCACATTCAACGATTTTTTTTTCTCAGTGCGGTAGCCTAACTCCTTAAACGCGTTTTTCCCTTAATGACTTTTTCAAGATCAGTGACCACCATATCTCAAAAGTCACTGCATCGAGCTATTTCAAATTTTACAAGCTTCTTTTACATATCAAAATGCAATACTCGACTGAAGGAATTCTCTTTCTGTACATAGTTTTCTTTTTATCAACGAAAATAGAGCGATTTTTCACCGAAATTCGATATTTGCGCTTTTGACTGCGACCATTTTTTCTCAAAACTCAATATTTTATCAAAGCCTTTGTCCAAGCACTGGATAATTTCATGCAAAAACTAAATGCGTTTGGTTTTTTTACTCCGTATGATTTGTTTCCGCACAGCAGTGGTCACCAAAGGACGTTTTTTATTATCACTTTGCACAAACCATTGTATCTACCGCATTTATGAATATATTTCAACACAAAAATTCCACAACATACACAAAACCATACTCCTCATTGTAAGTTTTCAAAAAACGGCAAACCTGTGCTCGTTTGCCCAAAAAAAAATTCACGAAAATTCCTCTTTCTTCCAGCCTCGAGCTAGATGTGACCCGTTAAGTCTATAATTTCCAGGTGCAAGAAAGGGATCTATCAAAGTCTTGGAAAACTCAGGTTTATAACTATACAAATTTATCTCCGATGAACTAGGCGATCTCGATAAATTAATAATTTCTACCCAGCACCACAATCCAAATACCTGAGGGATCGAGCGTCCTTGCATCCTATGTGTAGATAAAAGATTTCCTTGACCTCCAGTTGTTCTATGAGGCCCAGCGGTATATTGTAGCAGGCGCGCGTCAATTGCAGGTACAGCCTGTAATTGGATAGCGCGAGTACGCCGTCGGACGTTTTGCCGATGGCGATGACTGACTCGCCGCTGAGCGGAACGAAAGGAATATTCAAAGTCGCGTCGTCGCGCTCCAAGTGCGTCGTTTTGGGGAAGAGCTCGGAGGCGCGTAGGTGACAAATGGATTGTAGGCTCGTCGGCTCCTCCGAACTTTCCATTTTGATCTGGACGCCCGCAACGACGATAACGACACAATCTTTAGTAACGATTTCTCCTGCAAAACACCAAAGAGAAGATAACTTTGTCGATCGCGCAGATTCGTATCTTCCGTTGCGATCGGATAATCGGCTGGTTCCAAGGGTCACACACGGGCTCAACGAACTTACCGAAGATTTGTTACTCCGCTCGAGACCCTGCGGCCGGGATGGCCCAACGGTTCGCCTTGGACCCTAGAATCAAGCGTGCGCATAACGCCAATCGTCAGGGCAAGGCCGAAGCTATCGACACGTTCGGACGCGACGATCACCTCGGAATCGGCAAACGTCAATATTAACGAAAAAAATTATACGAATCGACGTGAATATTCATTTTGATCAAACAAATTAACTCGATATCAGCACGCGACCAAAATCTGCTATTTTATTTACGTGCACGTTCTCAATGAATAAATCGTTCGTATTTTGTTTGCCTCTCTCTCTCTCTCTCTCTCTTTTGCTGTTGTCAAAAGGAGATCAACTGCCTAATTAGGTGCGTGCGGGGCGAAGCAGCGCTGACATCTCGGCCGAGGATTCGCAAGCGGAAAATCGGCGGACGGATCGCGTGACCTCGAGACAAATTCTCCGGCAAAACAATAGTTTCACGTTTTCGACGAGAAAAACAAATACGTCGCCTTGTTATATTTACGATTTTCGTCGTTTCGAGTTTTGAAAAATGGAAATTACGCCGAAAAAGCGGGCGCCTGCGTAAGAAAAAAAACGCACTCACACGTTGGACCTCTATTTCCGTCCGTGTAATCTGCGACAATCATTTTGAGAGCGGGGACAAGGGCACAAGACAGTTCGAAAAAGAGAAGAAAAAAAAAGAGTAGTCTCATGGTCTCCCGAGAGGCACGATCGTGGTTTTCCCTTCACGTATACACATGGAAAACTCACACGGCGACGCGTTTGTCTCTCTCTCTCTCTCACTCTCACGCGCGAAATATTCGCGTCTCTGGTACTTACTGTACGCGTGCGAGAGAGGGAGAGCGCAAATGTCAAAACATGGCAAAATGTACACGCACGTATCCTATAGTGCGTTATTGCTCGCTATAAAGACGATAGGTGAACTTACTCTTGCACTTTTGAATGAGCGTACGTCCGAGTCCGGTAGTCCCGTCTTTATTTTCGTTCGTCAAACAGCACAAAAGCACGATTTCAAGCGTCGGAGATTACACGAAAACAAAATTAAACGAAAATAATAATAACAAACATAAGAACGAAACGTCTTTCACGACGCCCGTACGGACGACAATTTAATGCGTACGCGACGCATTATTGCCTCTCTGGCGATTATTATCCCGCTGGAACCGAAAGCTCAGGTGAAACGCGTAGATTGAATTGCACGTACGGTGTACAAACGACTTTTACGAGGAGATATATCGCGACATCGGCGAGACCAGTTTTCATCGCGACCGCGCACATGAAAATGGCCCGCAGATTTATTATGAGTCGCGATGAATGTCTTCGTTTTTTCTTTTCCTCGTTTTTTTTTTCCTTATCAAGGCGAGACGCGAACCAATTGTAAACAATGAGAGAGTACGAAGATTTTGAAACGAGAGCCTCGTCTCGCGTATGTGTGTTGACTTGCGTATGTGTGGGAGGAAAAAAAAG
Organism: Ophion ellenae; assembly: GCA_963210295.1. Lineage (NCBI taxonomy): Eukaryota > Metazoa > Arthropoda > Insecta > Hymenoptera > Ichneumonidae > Ophion > Ophion ellenae. The sequence goes on from OY723387.1 coordinate 61,361,700, forward strand.
ACGATTGAAAGACCCCGACGTGAAAGCTGGTTACGAGACAAACTCGACGAGTTCACGAATACATTGACGGACAAGGGAGGGAGACATTGTGTCGATGCACGTACGTTGGTATACGTGATAAGAGGCACACACAGAAGTGCATGGAAATGCTGCAAGGCGTGTTCGCCTATCGACGTACAGTCACGAACTATGCGCTTCGGAACGAAGAACGGAAGGGTGCGCAGTGACTCGGATAACGAGGCAAAGTACTTCTCGCTTCTGCCACCCGAAACGCTGATACCTTGGGGTGAGCCAGGGGGATGACACTGGTAGATAAATGCTGTTCGCAAAATGTCCTTTCCGCACTGTGGCGCTAGTAGTCGTGTGACAGGCATGCATATATATGTACGTTGCACCGGTGTTTCGAATATTTCACATGAATAAAAGTCTAGTGTAGATAACTTTACGAAAACCATTATTCGCGTGTATGATGGATCCTGTTATCGCTGTAACAGTACGTGCTGTTATCGCAATAACGATAACAGCACGAAACGAAAGTATCGAATCGTTCAGCTGATCGGAATATTTAGAGCCGACGCCTGTCACGTAACAGCCAACGCTAGGTAGTGGCGCTTTCAAGAACTAAAAAGCCCGGACAAAACGCGTTTTCGTTTATCGCATAGGAATAGTAGGCCAGTGTCAGGGGGCTGGGGTGAGCCACGGTCTTATATACAGGTCTTGCAACGAAGCTGAATTTTCGTGGTGGGGGTAGGCGCGCACATCGGCTTCACTTTTCGATTCACTAGGCGCCGCTACGCGTCGCTACTAGCAAGGGGAAGTAGTTTCCCCTTACCTCTTACCGGCGAATGGAACCAAGGTGTTTACGTATGTTTTTGAGGCGCGATTGTCGAAATAACCTTTATTTGCGACCAATATACCAGAAGGTTCTACGCGATTTACCGTGATACATTTTTTATCGTGTTTTTACGCATGTGTGAATTCTTTTTGGTAGTGTTTGCGAGAAAAATGCGAAATGGCTAAGGGTTGCGCGGTTTGCAATTGTATAAACGGGGTACAAAAATTGTTAGCAGAAATGCTCGGTGTTTCGCGTGCCCCGAAACGTCGAACGATACAAAAAATGGCTCGATGCTATTCCGGAACTGAAAGAGTCTCAGTACGTGTGCGAAAAACATTTCGAAAAACGATGTATTGTGAGGCATTGGAGAAAAAAGGATGTAAATGGTCGTAATATGTGCTGGTATGAATTAATGTATTCAAAAAGTTTTCAGTTTTTTAAAAATGAAAGTAGTCATCTTTTTTTAATCAATACATTTTTTTATTGGTTTCGTATATTATGCAGTTTACACGATAGTACGGTAAATTAAGTTAGGGCAAACGGCGCATGCGTTGCGTTCAGGAGGGAAAAGGACAGAAGAGCTATTTCTCTCTTCGTCGCACCACTACTTCCCCTTGCCGTCGCGCACCAAGCGGCAGAAATCGGAATAAAAAACAGAACCGCTAAGGGTGCCTACCCCCACTACCGCCGTTGTCAGACCTGTATGTAAGACCGTGGGGTGAGCCCATCAAAAGCAGGCCCGAACAGCTGTGCAATGGTGCAGATTTTTTTTTGGAAGAACATTTTCAAGAGCAATATCCGGGGCGCCAAGATTTGACGGTGAAGTTTGGGTTATCGACTCAAAATTAACAAAATATCAAGAGTGGTAAAAGTTCAGATTTCGCTTATTTTTCCTCAAAATTCGAATTTTTCGTTAGTTATAGAAAATGACGATTTTTTCGAATTGAAAAAATTCAAGGTACATCGAGCAAAGTAACTTGGAAATATATAGTTTCAACAGTGTTTCAAAAGCCAAAAATGCATTTCGAACACCACTACCATGTTTTCCTCGCTTATAGGTGCAACTAGACGGAAATTAACTAGTACTTTTAATCGCTAGGGGTCCGAAGAGGGATTAAAAGTATACGGTTCATCTCTCTTCGGACTTGTAAGGCTCCAAGTTTATAGCAAATATATCGTTTAGTAATGTGGTGTCGTAATTATGTGGAACATTTTTTATTGTTATAAATAAACAAAGAATATAAATAAATAAAGCATAATCTCGGAATTTATGTTTAAAATTATATAAATACTACGTTTAGTGGTATTTGTATACCACTAAACAAACCCAAACCCTAACAAATAAAGCATTATAATCTCGGAATTTATGTTGAAAATCATATAAATATTACGTTTAGTGGTATTTATATGATACCGCTAAACAAACCCAAACAAAGAAGTACTTTTTGAAGCTCGCCCGGTCAATTTCCATTATTTGTGATAAAATAAAAATATTTTACCCGTGAGCCAACAACAATCGTTGAATTTTGGGGTATTTCCAATTACCGCTAAAAGCTCTCATAATTCCTTAAGGAAGCCGAAACGGCAAACTTTTTATTCTTGAAATTCTTATTATTTTGGTTTAAATATCAAGAATCAACTATCAAAACTTGGCCCCCCGGATATCGTACTGTCCCCAAAATCCTTGAGCATGTTCATTAAGGGGGGAGATACCTTAGGGCGTGGAAAAAATGGCTGATTTCCATGATTTTTTTTATAAAGGAAAGATTTCTTGACAATGTTTGAGACTTAAGGTCTGTTTTATTACTACTTTTGGTTGATACATAGTTCTTTTTTATTGATCCTTAAAAAGGGCGGCGGGATTGATCTGAAAAAAAAAACCAACGGAGATTTTTCTTTCATTAACACTTATACGCAGAATATGCACCAAAAAAGGGAGAAATGTTTTTAAAGAAAATAATTTTGTGGAAAAATGGCTACATTTTGCAATAAAAAAAAAACTTTTTAAAAACATTTAGGGTCATGTTTTAGACAATATGATTAGAAAGATTTATACCAAACTTAATAAGAATCGGTCAATTAGTTTTTTACCTGTACGTCACGCCAGTTTAGACAACCGTGCCACATTTTTGCCATTTTCAATAATTAATAAAAAATTAAGAAATCCGATTTCACAGCTAAAAGTAGTAATAAAACACCCTGAGTCTAAAAAATGGTGAATAAATCTTTCCTGTACAAAAAAATCATGAAAATCAGCATATTTTTTTGTCGCCCTAAGGTATCTTTCCCCCTTAATGGCATCTTTAAACATTAAGGTAATTCTATCGCTTCACACCAGTCATACCACTGATCATACTTGAGACTTGTACAATTTATATGTTTAACATATGCAAAAAAATAATTTGTAATAACTAAAATTTTCCGCGGGTAAACTGTTTAATGAATGTTCACATTTAATTAGAAAAATGAAAAAATAGTCATTCCAACGATCCGCGCAGTATTTCTAGGTTCGATATTTTGCAACATCGGTTCTATCTCCGCCTCTTTTTACTCAACCAGGCGAGTTTAACCTCCATGCTTTCCAACGTCGATCTGTCGAAACCATGTCAGGTGCACAAAATATAAAGCATTGTATTCGGGCCACGACTGGCCGAAAGTGTGGCAAATTTGTGTCGGCGAAATATGTCAGTTAAAAATGAAATATGTGTGGCAATTCGAATGAGTGAGATGAGGTTAGAACTACAGTTAGCTGTAGCCTTGCTGTCACGTCTCTTTATCGTAACAAGTGGTAATGAATCCAATACCGGAAGTTCAAATTAAACTTGATATTACATAAAAATTAGGACAATAAGCGTAATTTTTTCTTTGAGCATTAGATTACTACAAGTGTTAAGTATGTAAATCTGATTATTTTTAAGAACCTGACGGATTCCCACTAATATACACACTTTTGTAGCGACCAGAAATTGAGTTTTGTATGTCGTCTCGGAATTCCTTCACAAAAATACGCAATTTTAATATTTTTTTTCTCTGTAATTAGGTCAATAACCGACCCTGACATTTTACAGAGACGATTATTAATATATTTAGTGAAGCTCAAAAAAAATATATGAAAATCGTATGCATTGAAGCCTAGCGATAGGATCATCTTAAGCGACAGCACAAGACTTTTGAGACAGTCCAATATAATATATTCTAGTGCAAATGTGTTGCGACGTCTTTAGCACATGAATGCGCGGAATTGCGCCTTCCCATTTTCGATGCAATTCTTCGTCCTGCGGAACTTTAAAAACTGAAAACATTCCACTATCGTTTTTAAAACTTTTTCGACATTTCGGTACGACCCTTTAGGCATTTTCCGAATTAGACAGGCCGTTTACTTTCTTTCGACGCTACAACGCAACACGGAAACACGATTCTAAGACTTGGAGGAAGTTCTTCTTCACTTTGAGTGGCTGCCAGCCTGCCCAAGAAGCAATTTTCAAAAAGTTGTCCAAAAGTCGGCTAAAAGGATGCCAAATGTCCGCCCGGAAGTTATCTTAAAGTCAACAACCATCCAAAAAGATAACTGTTGGACACATGATAACTTATAGGTAACTTCCAAGCGGACATTTAGTACCCAATTGGACACCTAATAGACAACTATTTTGAAATTGCTACCTGGGTGACCACGAGTGGTTACCGCGTCGGCCATTGGAACTTTGAGGAAGTTATCTATTGCTGTACATCTATATCTACAAGGACCCCTACGTGACGGCGCTCCTAGTGGATAGATGAGGAACTAAGTTTGTGCCTTAAGCACGGTCTTACATACAGGTCTGACAACGGCGGTAGTGGGGGTAGGCACCCTTAGCGGTTGTTTTTTATTCCGATGTCTGCCGCTTGGTGCGTTATGGCAAGGGGAAGTAGTGGTGGGACGAAGAGAGAAATAGCTCTTCTGTCCTTTTCCCTCCTGAACGCAACGCATGCGCCGTTTGCCCTAACTTAAATTACCGTACTGTCGTGTAAGCTGCATAGTATACGAAACCAATATAAAAAATGTGTTGATTAAAAAAAGATGACTAATTTCATCTAAAAAAAACTGAAAACTTTTTGAATACATAAATTCATACCAGCACATATTACGACCATTTACATCCTTTTTTCTCCAATGCCTCACAATACATCGTTCTTCGAAATGTTTTTCGCACACGTACTGAGACTCTTTTAGTTCCGGAGTAGCATCGAGCCATTTTTTGTATCGTTCGACGTTTCGGGGCACGCGAAACACCGAGCATTTCTGCTTACAATTTTTATACCCCGTTTTACAATTGCAAACCGCGCAACCCTTAGCCATTTCGCATTTTTTTCGCGAACACTACTAAAAAAAATTCACACTTGTGCGTAAAAACACGATAAAAAATGTATCACGGTTAATCGCGTAGAACCTTCTGGTATATGGTCGCAAATAAAGGTTATTTCGACAATCGCGCCACAAAAACGTACGTAAACACCTTCGGTTCATTCGCCGGTAAGAGGTAAGGGGGAAACTACTTCCCCTTGCTAGTAGCGACGCGTAGCGGCGCTTAGTGAATCGAAAAGTGAAGCCGACAAGCGTGCCTACCCCCACCACGAAAATTTAGCTTCGTTGCAAGACCTGGTAAGACCGTGCTCACGTGACACTCCGCACTGCTAAAAAAAACCCCGGAGTTTCCAATCTAAATGTAAGGCCGCGTGACCCGCCGAGTAGGCGCTAGTTCGCGAATCTGACGCCAGGTGGACTCGTTTTTTCCCCTTAAATTCCCTAGATCAAGGGGGGAACGTTTTCGTGCAGTGACTCCTAGGTAAATACACGCGATCTTTCGTCTTTTTTTTTGTCGTCTGACAGCCCTACCACCACCCTCGTATATGCTCAATGTGGCGCTTTTAGTTTGGAAGGTTATGGATTCGGGCTTCGGGGTGTGGCATCTTGCGCGAATTTATACGGGATGACAGGGACGCTGTATTATTATGTCGGCTAGAAAAAATCGCGCGTCCCGGCTAAATGTGACAGGAGCGTTGCAGTTTTTCTCGCCATCGAGGCGCACTGAGGACGAATCCTGCCGAGTTCACCAGTGGTCGTGAATCATTTTTTTTCTTTAATCACACACTCTCTCTCTATTAGTCGCATTTTTGTTCCACCCGAGACGTCAACATCGCCAGAATCAGCTCGTTGCCGATGATCTCTCGATGACAATTCGTACGTCATATCATTCACGCGACATATCATTCCTCTCGACGACTTCGTCAAATCCCAAAGTTTATCGCGAGTGATCGCGAGCGAAAAGTAGGGAGAGAACGCTACGCGAAACCGAACTTTTTTCCTCGATCGCCGCTGGAATAAGGAACCGCGACAATTTTGACAAATCGTTGCCTCACTGTGCCGCGCTTGGTCCATGAAATCGAAAATTCACCATCTGCCGTGGGATGTTGAGCGCAACCAGCCCCACTCAGCCTCACGAGTTCACGGAGATGTCTCGTCTGGCAGACTATTTTGTCGTCGTAGGCTACGATCACGACAAAGAAAGTAAGCTCTCCACCCGCTCATGCGGACGCTATTCACATTCATCTCTGTGTCGAAGATCGCTCTACGTTTTTTTAAATCGAAAGGCCATTGCGCCGTTTCAGGCGGCGGTGTAAGTAGCGGAATAATCGTTCAGAGATTTCCCGAAAAGAATTGGCCCGACACGCCGTTCATCGAGGGCATAGAATGGGTAAGTGCGTCGCGACTGTCCTAATTCATTAGAAGTGGAAATTGAGACTGCGATGTTGAAGTCTGCATCAGTGTTACCATACGGAAATTGATTTGTTTCTATCGATGACATTTATTTTCGCCCGCTTAAGGGGAGGGTAGGGGTTTCAGCGTGAAAAAAAAAACACTTTTTTGCGAATTTTTTTCATCTATATGGATAGAGTAAATTTATTGAAACCTTTTGTACATTGTTAAATGTCATTTCAAGAATATTCCGTGAAATTTGTACGCGACAATATACACAAACAAGCCGGTGACAAAGCTTTCCCAAGAACCCCTTTAGAAAACCACGATTTGCGGTGTTCACTGTATCTCAGCTAGAAATTATCTGAAAGCAAGTACCATTAAAATTTATGTCAAAGTATCGTCAAATCCTCCCCCCTGCGGTCTTTGATAATTTTTTTTTATTTCTAAATTTTTGGTGGTCATGTAACGTGAAAAGTGCTATTTTTCACGAAAAATTCCGCCACTTTGGGGGTGGAAAACCCCCTCGGTGTAAAAAAAAAAATCTCAAACGAACCTTTGGGGGGAGGTATTTTATATGTAGAAAGTGTGTACCAAGTTTGAAAGAAATCGGTCATGTAGCTTTCAAATGGCAGTGAACACGAACTTTGAAAAAGTGGTTTCGAGAAAAACGCGTTTGAAGTTTAGAGAAGTCGGAGCTACAGTGTTAGAGGAGCGGGACTGAATAGTCAATAACTTCGAGAGTTTTGCTCTGGTCGACCTGAAATTTTGGGATTATATTCTTCAAATGTTTAACTATCAGAAAAGACAACAAAAAAAATAGATTTTTCAAAAGTGCAAACCCCTACCATCCCCTCAACGTGTTACACCATGGTATTGAAGTTCACATAGTTGGAATGCAATGCAATTTTTTTTTTTTTCATTTCCGAATTTTCTTCGCCTTATTTACGCTACAAAGAACTGAAACATTTTTGAGAATCCTTATTAAAAATACATAACCAAAAGCGGCAAAAATGACTACATAACAATAAAAATAAAAAACTCTAACAGGATTTTCGTTGCGTTCCAACAATGCAAACTTCAACACCCTGTTACACCTGACTCATGGCTGGACATAAGAGGAATTTTCGTGAATTTCCTCTGGGGAAACGTGTGCTGCTTTTCCAAGTTTTTTCCTTGTTACTTTAAAGAGTATGGTTTTAAGGAGTCTTCTCACTTTAGACGCTAAAAAAAGTATATTTTCACGATTTTTTAAAATTGGTTTATATTATAGATATTTATATAAAAGTTGTGACACTTAATAAATACACTTTCGAAATACATTTAACATATTTCATTTATTTATTTATGTCACTATTTATAGACGAAAATGGTAGTTAAAAAAATGTCCTAAAAAAGTTGTAGGTCTGCGCTGTTGTGAAATCCCAGAAATGGATCATCCGAAAGAAAAAAATCAAACGTTTTCAGATCGAGTATGTTAATGGCTATAGCGAACATCATACGATTTTTTATATATGCAAAAATAACAAAATGGCGGATATTTTTAGAAAAAGCAAAAAATCTTTTTTCACCGTTTTTGTGAAAAAAAAAGTGAAAAGCAAAATTTAAAAGAATTCCTTGATATGTGCTCTAGCTATAGTTGTAAAGAACATGTGATTGAAATTTCATAAGGATTGGTTCAGTAGTTTTGAAGATTATATCAACAAGCCGTCGAAAAACGTTTAAAGTTTTTTTGAGTTACATAAATATATTACATTTTAAAAAAAATCTATTTCGAAAGTGTATTTATTAAGTGTAACAACTTGTAGATCAATATCTATAATATAAACCTATCCAAAAAAAATTCATGAAAATAGCCTTTTTTAGCATCTAAAGTAAGAAGACCCTTTTAAGTATCTTTTACAATTTTTGTATTGGAAATTATTTATAAATGTAGTAAACACAATGATTTGTGGAGATCGCTGTTTGAAAAAAATCCTTCACTGCTGTTCGAAAACAAATTATCCAAAAAATCAGACACATTTAGTTTTTGCATGAAATTATCTAGTGCTTAGACGAAGGATTTGATAAAACATTGCGTTTTGAAAAAATAGCCGCAGTTCAACGTAAAAGTATCGATTTTCATGATATTGAAATTTGCATAGGTGGAACTCCACAAAAGTTACATAGCACAATTTTTTGGCAAATTATGGCCTCGAAAATCGGCTTCAACTTTTTTCACGATCCATATAAGAGATTTTCAGCCTAAATATGTAAGAATTTTTTTATATATAAAAAAAATTAAAACAAATTTTCGTTGCATTCCAACTATGCAAACTTCAACGTCGTCGATTTTCGGTAAAAAACAACACTTTGTTTTGATCGAGTAAAAAAAGACTCCATCAAAAAACAAATTCTTTCCTTGAAGCACTGCTTTTTGATGCGTAAGAGAAGCTTGCATTTTTGAGGAAAAACACGTTTAAAGTTTGTCGGTTCGCTAAACCTACCTATGAATGCCCATAACTCCTTTAATTTTGAATGGATCAACTTGAAATTTTCAAAGAATATCTTTGAAATGTTATACTTTGAGAATAATATGAAAACCAAAAATCGATATTTTCGCAAATTCCACCTAAGTGAAACCCTTAAAACTATGTAAATCATTCATACGTTTTTACGTATCCTTGTTAGAGATTCACAACCTTAATATGGAAAATGGACACATAAAAAAATCGTTGTTTTTCAATTATGCAAAATTCGACATCATCACAGCCTCATTGAGCTTTTTACGTGTGTTGATTTTTCGAGGCATTTCGGTCGACACGAATCTTTGATCTTTGTTCCATTGTTTTCTTTCCACGATGTTGAATGTTGCATTATTGGAATGCAATGAAACATTGTTGAAGGAATGTTATTTCCTCATTTTCTTCATCATGCAAAATCTTATCTAGCAAATTTGGTCTTCTGGTTTCTTATAAGTATTCCAAAAAAACATTCAAACGTTTCTCATAGCCCAAATTGTACCCAACTATGCAAACTATATCATTGCTTTCCAACAATGCAGACTTCAACATCATTGCACCCCAGGCTTTATCGAGGTTTTCACATGTATTGATTTTTACGAGGAACTAGCATCCTGGTTGATACGGAATTTCGATCTTTGTTTCGTTGTCTACGCCTGGTGCAAAAATAATTATCAGTTGTGGCTATAGGATTTTTCTTTCTTTTTCTCACACAGTTCAAACTTTTTCAACACAGTTCAAAAATTCGATTTTTGTAGTTGTACCGGTAAAACTTTTGTTTCGTTTTTTAGACTATGCATCCTACAATCCTTTCGAATTATTTGGCATACAGGTAAATTTCACAGGCGCAAGGAATTTGTAGACGAAATAACAATTTCGATATTCTATACTTACAGCTACAAAATCTGCTTTCGAGTTCTGCTTGATGGACCAAGCTGGACGATATTGAAGTTCGCAAAGAAAATATTTTTCTTTGTGTTGCCCAATTCTCTTCTGGCACATTTGGGCTACAAAAATCTCTTCACAATTCTCTTTTGTGACCCTCATTAAGAAACCGTAACCCAAACCTGTAAAAGAATTTAGTCAAAAAAAAAGTAAAGAAGCGAAAAAATAAAAAGGATTTTCGTTACATTCCAATTCTGCGAACTTCAACGATATCAAGATGGAACAAAATGCGGAGAAATTCTGGAAGCGTTAGAATGTATAGAAAATCCTTTTTATTCTTTCATTTCTTCAGTTTTATTATATAAAAAATAAATAAAATATAAAAAGTATTAAACATTAAAAAATAAAAAAAATATAAAAGACATTAAAGATCGCATTTTTCACCACCTCTGTTCGACCTGTCAGACGGACAAAATTTCCAACGATAGATACCCTAGCATCGTACTGTAACTCTACCAGCTTCCTAGTTCGAAAAAACGGACGTGCAGGCAGACACCTTCATATTTCTAAAATTTACGATTTCAATATTCCGCCTGATTCTGCACGATATAGAAATAATATAGTGTTTTTGCTTTTTCGTTGCTACGTCCAGTTCTGCCAGCCGCAAGGATGGGCCCTGTCGACGGAACGTCAGGAGCCTCGTTTCTTCGTCTCCATATTAACGGACATAGACGCGAATCGTCATTACTGCGCGTGCATGTGCTTCAACGAAACTGTATCGATAGTGCCGAGCAAGCCGGTGGACGAGGAGGAGGACCCTGTGGACGGGGACAGTCGGACATTGGTCAGAAGCATCCCCGCTATAGCGCATCACAGCATCATGTATGCCCCGAAGTGTCTGGTGCTGGTCTCCAGGCTGGACTACATAGAAACTTTTCGGGTACATTTTTTTATCAATTGCATCTGAATATTCCGCATCCTTTTCGGAAAAGCTATTTAAGCTTCTGGATGAAAAAGAATATGTATCCGTTATCGAAATGTCCCTAGAATTCACTGTATAAGCATATTTCAATGATCGATATCGGATTTTGCTTGCGCAACGCAGGATTGTCTCGGCATAATTTACACCGTGTATCTGGAAAATTTGGAAACCCCGCTGGAGACTCTCGTGGGAAACATCTTAGGCTGTATCCAAGTGCCACCGCCTGGAGGACCGCAGGTTCGTTTCAGCATCGGAGCTGGCGACAGGCAGGCTCTGCAACCACCGATAAGCCCGTCTCTGCCCATCACGCATGCCAGCGTTAATCGGCTGTTCCAGCAACTCGGCAAGTCACGAAAAAACACGCGAAGGAAAACTCACGATGCGTCAGTAGCGGAATCAGATGATTTTGTCGATGAAATGGGAAAATGAGATTTTTATCCTAGCACGAATTGTCCATTGAGGGGCTATACCAGTGTGAACGCTGAAAATTTGGGTGATTTTCGGGAATTTTTTGGAAGAAAAGTACTCAATTAAATGTTTCGGAACATTAAGAATATATGAGGCATTCCACGTCACTTCAGTTAATAAAAAAAATCCACAAATAATTTTGAAAAATCGAGTTACTTTATTGAAAAATATTTACCGAGTGTCCAAATTTTTTAGAAAATTCTGACATTTTTTCTCGTTGATTACCATTTTTTAACCTTTTTCCATTCAAATGGCTTTATCTTTGGCAGGATTTGACGTATTTACATTCGTAAAAAACGAAAATGTGCGTCTTTTTCTAGCCTTCCAGAAAAATTTTTAGATTTTATTGAGCAAGTCGAACGTCCGTTTCAGGGCAAAATATGCAAAAAGATTTTTTTTCTCAAGGAAAGACACTGGTAATTTTTTTTTAAATTTCCCCGAAATGTGAATACGAAAAACGGATTTTTGGTATTTTTTATATTATGGGATTCCTAAGCACCGTGAAGTAACAGCTATTTTTATTTTTTAATTTAAAAAAATTAATATTCGATTAAAGAGTGTGGAGCACTCCAAAGCTCCAATACATATGACATATATGTTATATGTATTTCAAAAACCTGGTAAACATACAGCGAGTGCTCCACACTCTTCAAACGAATGTTAATTTAAAAAATAAAAAAAATAGCTATTACTTCACGGTGTTTAGGAATCCCATAATATAAAAAATACCAAAAATCCGTTTTTCGTATTCACAATTCGGGGAAATGAAAAAAAAATAGAATAACGAGTGTCCTTCCTTGAGAAAAAAAATATTTTTGCTTATTTTGCCCTGAAACGGACGTTCGACTTGCTCAATAAAATTCTGATTAATTTTTTTTCTGGACGGCTAGAAAAAGACGCACATTTTCATTTTTTACGAATGTAAATACGTCAAATCCTGCCAAAGATACAGCCATTTGAATGGAAAAATATTTAAAAATGGTAATCAACGAGAAAAAACGTCAGAATTTTTTTAAAAATGTCGACGCTCGGTGAATATTTTTCAATAAAGTAACTTGATTTTTCAAAATTATCTGTGGATTTTTTTTACTCGCTGAATTGACGTGTTATGCCTCATATTTGGCTATATTTGACCTATATTACATAATTTCTTCATGGACAAATATTGAGATCCAAGCAACGTATGCGCTGCCTTCGGAGGCGCCAAAAAAAAATTCCTCCACTGCCGACATGATTCTGGCCGATTGAGTCGCTGAAACCGAAAAAGAAAGAAACGTCGTTAAACTGGAAGGTATTTCCTGTACAATGACGTAGGATTTTCGAAAAAATATCAAAATCTAACAGAATGGCGTAGTTATGAAAAAAAAAGTCTGTTTTCTTGCCTATAAAATGGTCATTTTTTTCAATGCCAAATCGGCAATTTTCATCCAATCAAAAATATCCTACGTCATTGTAGAGTAAATATATTTAAGAGTACTCAGTTCAAATTTCAAGTCAATCGGATAATTGCTCTTTGAGTTACAATGTCAGCAAATTTGAAAAATCTCATTTCGAGAAATACGCGTTTAACGATTTGACTATCGATTTTTGCAAGATAAAATAATATTGATATAAATGATATGAATGATAATGATATTCTTGAAAGTATAAACTGTCGAAAAAGGCAAAAAAAACGATTTTTTAAAAGTGTCACACTGGTGTAGCCCCTTAAACGTTTCGTTTGTTTCGTTATTCTTTCAACAGGCATACGAAACGTTCTGGTATTGTTTTGCGCGGTCATGACCGAGCACAAGATCCTCTTTCACTCGGCGAGTTACTCCAGGCTGACGGAAGGCTGTCGCGCTTTGACCGCCCTCATGTATCCGTTTCGTTACACCCACGTTTACATTCCGTTATTGCCAGCGGCCCTCGTCGAGGTACTCAGTACACCGACACCCTTCATCATGGGAGTCCACAGCTCGATGAAGTACGAAGTCGCTGAACTTGTAAGATATTTCTTTTCCTCCCCGATCGTTATCGAGAATTAAGGGGCTGTATCGATCTAGAGGCCCGAAAAAATTGCCACATTCCGATTCTTTTTCTGAGAAACAGTTGGTCAAAAAAACCCGTTCTTTAAAACACCAATATATATTGAGAGCCTTGAAAAAAAATCACCAACAAATACAACAAAAACGTGACCACCGGCAGATGATGAATTTTTCCGCGACGTTTGGCGGTGGACACTCTCCAGCTTAAACGGTTCATCTGAAATCTAAAAACCAAACGGGTTATTCGAGTTAACAATAAATACGAGTCGTTGACGATCGTTGATTATTAAAATCATTTTTTTTAACAACGTGGCGACGATTTGAAACTTGAGTATGCAAAATCTATGAAAAAGGTCGTCATTTTTACGTAACTATTAAAAAATGATGATCGGTTTTTAAAAAGTGAGATCGTCAACGACCTTCAAATGTTTCTCATCGTATCGCCTGTAAATTTGGAAACAATCCATCAAGTGGTTCTCGAGATGTCATGTCCACCGACTTTGAAAACAGTGTTTAGCTCATTCAATTTGACTTTGAAATTTCACCGACTTGGAAATTAGCTGTAGCTCATTCAATTTGAGGAATATTGCAATGAAATTTTCAGGGAATATAGCTAAAAGGTGAAACTATCGAATAAAAATATTTCCTAAATGCAGTTTTTTTTAACCATCTAGGTAGATGTTAGTCCGTTAGCAAAGAGCGAGTGTACGAGGTAACCGAACCTCCAACTTTTATCCTCAGATGGACGTGATCGTCGCGGATCTGGACGGTGGCTCCATAATGGTACCCGACGGCGTTTCTCTCTCGTTGCTTCCCGAGCCTTTGCTCTCCCAAACACAGGATGCTCTCTCGATGGTTCTTCAGCCGGAACTTCTCTACGCTGACAACGCGTTTCCGCCCTCGTCAACGGGGACGCCCAATCCGCTCAAGCTGGACAAGGAACTTCGAGCTGTATTCATGAGAGCGTTTGCCCAATTGCTACAGGGATACAGGAGCTGCCTCACCCTCATACGAATTCATCCGAAACCGGTTATCACTTTTCACAAGGTACGCCAGGCTAATGGATCATTTGTTTTTTTTTTTTTTTTTTTTCGATCTTGGACCATCGAGAATATTGAATTAACTCAAATTTTCGGCTGCTAACGATGAAAAAAATCCTTCATCTTCGTCGACACGGTGACGCGAACTTTTAGGCAGCGTTTCTTGGGGAGAGAGGCTTCATTGACTGCGACTTTACGACGCGGGTTCTGGACTGCATGTTCTTCACTTCGTTCATCGCCGAGCGTGGACCACCTTGGCGACCCTGCGACGTATGGGACGAATTGTACAGTAATCTCAGTGACCTGTTGAAACAAGAGGCTCAAGATCAACGTGAGTACTTGGTATCCGAGCTTCCGAAACTTCGGGATTTTTACGAATGTAGACATTCGGGAAACTTTTCAGTATCGCGGTCTTTAAGGGGCTACATCTAAAAATCGAATAAAAATGGCCGAATTCCGATTTCTTTCCGGAAAAGGGTTGGTGAAAAACAAACGCATTTTTTAAACACAAAGGTACATATATTGAGAGCGTTTAAAAAAATCATCACAAGATTTCACATCACGCCGGCAGATGCAATTTTTTTCGCCACCTTTGGCGGTGGACACTCTCCAGCTTAAACGGTCCATCTAAAATCTAAAAATCAAACGGGTTATTCAAGTTAACAATAAATACGAGTCGTTGACGATCGTCGAATTTTTAAATCATTTTTTTTCAACAACCCGGCGACGAATTGAATCTCGAGCATACAAAATCTATGAAAAAGTCGTCATTTTTACGTAGCTATTGAAAAATAAAAATTTTCAGGGAATATAGCTAAAAAGTGGTACTATGGAATAAAAATATTTGTGGAAAATGCAATTTTTCGATCCACCTAGGTAGATGTAACCCGTTAAAAATAAAATTTCAACGTTTATAAGGACGAAAGATAACTATAGGATAATTCTATTTTTCCAAGTATACCCTTGCTGGTTTTTACACACTTCCTCCGTTTTGTACATTGATACCCTTTCACACGTTTCCTTCTTAGTATCGAGTTTTATTTGCACAACTTTTTTGCACAGCTTTTTACAAAACATTTATATTTCACATACATACTTTTCACTTATTATCGACACCCGACATTCCAACACTCCGAAATTATTTTCACATTCTCCCTTTCTTCATTTATTCGTCCACTCCGTCGATCTAGCCTTCCCACTCGGTTCCTTCTTTTTTTGTTGTTAACATTTATCTTTCGTCCTTTTTCTCCTTTATGCTTC
Organism: Ophion ellenae; assembly: GCA_963210295.1. Classification (NCBI taxonomy): domain Eukaryota; kingdom Metazoa; phylum Arthropoda; class Insecta; order Hymenoptera; family Ichneumonidae; genus Ophion; species Ophion ellenae. The sequence goes on from OY723387.1 coordinate 61,377,432, forward strand.
CTTTCTTACCATACATTCGAAGGCTCTCACATACTCGCACAGTTGTTTGATTGGTTTCTCTTCCATTTTTTCAATTAATTTTTCCTTATAGTGCCTCCCATTGCCTCTTCGCCACTTTTACAAATCATCTACCACTTGTTTATTCATTTTTAAAAAATTTTCCCGCATTCAAGTGGGGCCGGGTTGAAATTCCGAACTTTGAATGATCAAAACACTCAAAACTCCGAAAGAATTTTATACGAAAGACCAAAACTCCGAAAATCTGAACACCGTCAAAATAATACTGCTATTGAAGTTTTGAAAGTTAAAAAATTTTCAATAAATCGACGAATTAATTCAAGAATTTTTTTCTATTAAGGCCTTAGGCCACAGTAACGGGTATAAAATGATGTGCGAATTTAACAATTTTTTTTCGTATGACAAAGTGATTCACTTATAAAATTAATTACACATCTATTTAGTATGAATATCAAGCTGTTAGATTTTTTTTTTTCACTGTACAAAATGGCCGACTACTAATATTTTCTTTTGTTATCTTTTTTTTGAGGTACTCCGCGGCGTGACATTTAGCATCCACAATTTTTTACCTACAACAAAAAACAAAAATTCTCGTCAATCTACATTACAATATCTAGAGAAGTGCGTACGGAATTAAAAAAATATTGTTTTATTCAAAATTTGTAGGTATTTGAACTTGAGAAATGAATTTTCAGTGAAAAATTTCGTTATAATTGCTCATAAACTCCTCATAAAATGAAAAGTTATCGATTAATCAGAAATTCCGTACGTACGTCTCTGCGAAATGCAATTAGGAACATAACTTTTAAATTTGAAGTAAATCGAGTGAAAATTGGCGAAGTTATTTGTCACGCCAATTAGAAAAAGGCTGTTTTGAAATGTTTCGAGTAGTCGGCCATTTTGTACATCGAAAAAAAAAGATATATATTTTCTAGCACCTTGATATTCATACTAAATAGATGTGTAATTAATTTTATGAGTGAATCACTTTGCCTCGACCATGTTATACGTTCTACATCATTTACAGTCAACTGTGTAGACTTTCGCTGGCATGATCTTGACGAACCTTGTAATTTTGAAACATTAAAATTAGGAATTTTAAACCGCCGGCGTATTCGAAGTTCGGAATTTCAACCCGGCCCGCATGTTAAGGTCGTGCTAGCGAAAGTCTACACAGTTGACTGTAGATGATGTAGAACGTATAACATTGGATAAACAAATTTCAAAATTGACGAAAATCACTTCTCAATAAATAAAAAATTCTTAAACTAATTCGTCAATTTATTGAAATTTTGAAACTTAAAACTTTCATAGCCGAATTATTTTGACGGTGTTAAGATTCTCGGAGTTTTGGTTTTTCGTGTAAAATTCTTTCGGAGTTTTGAGCGTTCTGACCATTCAAAGTGCGGAATTTTAACCCGGCCCCATCTTGAATTTCAGAAGCATTCAAAGTTCGGAATTTCAACCCGGCCCCATTCAAGTATGGTTTCCAAACTTTCTTCTTCCTCCTATAGAAAGGAATGCGGTTTCAACACCGGCATGCAGTATCTGCGTATCTCTTTTTACCTCATTTTCCCACATTTCCGTTTATTTAGTTCTTCCCTCTATGCTCTTCTCTTCCCGGTACTCTTCCATTTCTATCCATTGTTTTCGATTTTTGTACTCCCTACAATACGTCGAATTCTCAATTTTGTTTCAGTCTCGTTATATTTCCTAGTCGCTTTTTATTCGTATAGCACTTTTGACTATTTTCCTTACTCCCTCTATACCTTCGTCTCTTATCCTCTGCCATATTGCTCCCACTCCTACCGACGAGAGATAACATTATTTTCAACTAGTGTTTTCAGATACTCAATGGTTTTGAATTTTTCGACAATGAAACATCTGCACTTAGCAATCAATTTAGGCTTTTTCGTGATGACTTGCAGGATTATTATTGAAGCACATACAAGAACTGGCGGAACAGCTTTACACGAATGAGAATCCGAATCCTCAGCCTTACGTGCAGAAGATTCTTAAGCCACCGGAGGGAGCTTTTGCCAGGATACACCAACCGCTTCTTCCCCGAATAAATCCCGAGCAAGTGCAGGCGATAATCGACGAGGGCCTTGCGAAGAACAATCTCAAAGTCAAGTACGCGATTGCGAATTAATAATCACCTCGTAACTTTCTGCAGTTATATCTCGTGTACTTTCCAACAAAAAGACTTGCCCACGTATTATGATACGTATGCAACGTATCCGGAGATTAAGATATTATATTATGATATCTAAAAATGACAATTTTCGAGCCCGAAGGTTTATATGCATATTTCAATTATACTCGACCGGACATCACCTTAAAATTCATACAATCTTTTTTGCCTGTTTGGCATGTTTTTTTTCCTTCAGATTATCGTCGCTAAGGCCAATCCAGCCTCGCATCGTACCCTCCGGACCTCACATATCGATAGTTCACGACACGCGGCATCTCGTGAGTAATTCAGCTCGTAGGCTGGAAGTTTTGCGCAATTGCGTAAATTGTATCTTCGAGAACAAAATTTCGGACGCTCGGAAGACCTTTCCGGCAGTTCTCCGAGCGTTGAAGAGCAAAGCGGCTCGTCTGGCTCTGTGCAACGAGCTCTCGCAGCACGTAGTGGGCAACAAAGCTATGCTCGAGCATCAGCAGTTCGATCTCGTCGTACGGCTGATGAACTGCGCGCTCCAGGACGACTCATCGATGGACGAGCACGGTGTGGCAGCCGCGCTTTTACCCCTGGCAACGGCATTTTGCCGTAAATTGTGCACCGGCGTCATACAATTCGCCTACACGTGCATTCAGGAACACGCCGTCTGGCAGAATCAACAATTCTGGGAGGACGCTTTTTATCAAGACGTACAGAAGGACGTGAAGCGTCTCTATCTACCGGGTGACAATTTGACGCCGCGTTTGGGCTGCGATACTCTCGTGAGTCCGGTGAGTCCGCGTGAAAACAAGGAATTTCCATTTCGCGACCGTAGCACGATTTATCGCAGTCAGGAGCCTTCGGCCCTGGAGATTGCCGCGGAGCAAATGCGAGTCTGGCCTTCGATCGATCCGGAAAAGCAAAACGAACTTGTGACGAGCGAGGAGAGCACGATGTACAGTCAGGCTATTCATTACGCCAACCGAATGGTTTATCTCCTCGTGCCTCTCGATATAGGGGCCAAAACCCATCGCCAGGACAATGTTTACGACGAGGAGAGAGCGAGCAACAGTATCACGAATAGCGTCGCCAGTGACAGCGGGGACGCCGAATCAGGCTTCGAAGAGACCGACCCGGGCGAGACCGGAGGAGCGGTCATAAGGATGGTCTCGCGATTCGTCGATCGTGTCTGTACCGAGGGTGGCGTGAGCACCGAGCACGTTCGTTGCCTTCATCAAATGGTACCCGGTGTCGTGCATATGCACATCGAGACTCTCGAGGCGGTTCATCGGGAGAGCAAGACCCTGCCGCCGATTCAAAAGCCCAAAATCTTGACACCCAACATGTTACCCGGCGAAGAAGTCATCATGGACGGCCTGCGAGTTTATCTGCTGCCCGATGGGCGAGAAGAGAGCACCGCCGGCTTGCCGAAAACGCCGCCTCTCTTGCCCGCCGAAGGAGCTATATTCCTCACGAATTATCGGATCGTATTCAAGGGCATACCCTGCGATCCTTTCGCCTGCGAACAATTGGTCGTACGAGCCTTTCCCGTCACTTCACTAACGAAAGAGAAACGCGTCGCCGTTCAGCATCTCGCTCATCTCGATCAGTGCATACAGGAGGGACTGCAGCTGCGATCGTGCACCTTTCAGCTTATCAAATTAGCCTTCGACGAGGAAGTCACGCCGGAGAATATCGAGACTCTTCGTAAACTCGTTCACAAGGCTCGCTATCCTCCACACATATTCCATCATTTCGCTTTCAATGGACAAGTCCTCGTTGCCCCGGCCACACATCATAAAGGGAAAGAAAAAAACGCTACACTCAAGTAAGCTGCTGTTTTTAATGCAAATGTATTCGCGGTAGCGTGAGAGGGGATTTCTCACCGGAGCTGGTGAGAAAGAAACGCATTTTTTTAAGGCCTCAGGCCACAGTAACGGGTATCAAATCATGTGCGAATTTAAGGGGAGGGTACGGGTTTCGGCGTGAAAAAAAAAACACTTTTTTGCGAATTTTTTTCATCTATATGGATAAAGTAAATTTATTGAAACCTTTTGTACATTGTTAAGTGTCATTTCAAGAACATTCCGGGAAATTTGTACGCGAAAATATCCATAAACAAGCCGGTGACAAAGCTTTTCCAAGAACGCCTTTGGAAAAAACACGATTTGCGGTGTTCACTGTATCTCAGCTAGAAATTATCTGAAATCAAGTATCATTAAAATTTAGTCAAAGTATCATCAAATCCTCCCCCCAACGGTGTTTGATAATTTTTTTTTCATTTCTGAATTTTTGGTGGTCATGTAAAGTGAAAAGTGCTTTTTTGCACGAAAAATTCCGCCATTTTGGGGGTGGAAAACCCCCTCAATGTAAAAAACAAATCTCAAACTAAACGTTGGGGGGAGGTATTTTATATGTAGAAAGTGTGTACCAGGTTTGTAATAAATCGGTCATGTAGTTTTCAAATGGCAGTGAACACGGACGTTGAAAAAGTGGTTTCGAGAAAAACGCGTTTGAAGTTTAGAGAAGTCGGCGCTACAGTGTTAGAGGAGCGGGACTAAATAGTCAATAACATCGAGAGTTTTGCTCTGATTGACTGGAAATTTTGGGATTATATTCTTTAAATGTTTAACTATGAGAAAAGACAAAAAATGGATTTTTCAGAAGTGCAAACACCTACCCTCCCCTTAACAATTTATTTTCGTATGAAAAAGTGATTCACTCATAAAATTAATTACACATCTATTTCGTATGAATATCAAGCTGTTAGAAAAAATATATATATATTTTTTCGATGTACCAAATGACCGACTACTAATATTTTCTTTTATCTTTTTTTTAGGCGCTCCACGGCGTGACATTTAGCATCCACAATTTTTTACCTAGAACAAAAAACAAAAATTCTCGTCAATCTACATTAGAATACCTAGAGAAGTACGTACGGAATTTTAAAAAATATTGTTTTATTCAAAAGTTGTAGGTATTTGAACTTAAGAAATGAACTTTTAGTGAAAAATTTCGTTATAACTCCTTATAAACTGCTCATAAAATGAAAAGTTTTCGATTAATCAGAAATTCCGTACGTACTTCTCTGCGAAATGCAATTAGGAACATAACTTTAAAATTTGAAGTAAATCGAGTGAAAATTGTTGAAGTTTTTTGTCACGCCAATTGGAAAAAAGCTGTTTCGAGAAGTTTCGAGAAGTGGGCCATTTTGTACATCGAAAAAAGAAAAATCTAACAGCTTGATATTTATACTAAATAGACGTGAAATTTGATGAGGGAATCACTTTTTCATACGAAAAAAAATTGTTAAATTCGCAATTATTTTATACCCGTTACTGTGGCCTAAGGCCTTAACACAAAGCTAAATATATTGAGAGCCTTTAAAAAAAGTCACGAAAGAAATTACAAAAACTTGGCCGCCGGCAGATGATGAAATTTTCTTCGCGACGTTGGGCGGTGAACATCAGCTTAAGCGGTACATCCGAAATCTAAAAACCAAACAGGTTATTCAAGTTAACAAAAAATACGAGTCGTTGATTTTTTTAAATCATTGTTTTTAACAACGAGGCGACAAATTGAAACTCGAGCATACAAAATATATTTTAAAAAGTCGTCATCTTTACGGACCGCAAAACTACACAACTATGGTCCAGATTTATCAGGTTTCAAATTTGGGTTTGTCCCACTAAACAATGCTTATATATATGCAATACCTCGCTTTTATATGCTTACCTCCGATTTATATATTTAATTATCGCAGCCAATGCTTTTTTTTTTTGAAGAGGTAGCTGGTCTAATTGTGTAGTTTTACGGTAACTATTAAAAAATGAAGATCGATTTTTTAAAAGTGAGATCGTCAACGACCTTTAAATGTTTCTCATCGTATCCCCTGTAAATTTGGAAACAATCCATCGACTGATTCTCGAGATATCATGTCCACCGACTTTGAAAACAGCGTTTCGAGAAAGACGCGTTTAAAGTTTGTTAAATTTTTGGAATATTTCAATGAAATTTTCAGGGAATATAGCTAAAAAGTGATACTATCGCCTAAAATAGAATAAATGAAATATTTTTGGCAAATGCAATTTTTCGACCCATCTAGATAGACGTAGCTCGTAAACGCAATACTTTTCGCAGGGGATTCGCGAAGAAAACTTTGCTGAAGACAGCCCGGAAAGCGGGCTTCAAGCCGAAACAATCGTCCAAGAGGCAAAAGTACGTGCTGCCGAACATGAATCTCACGAGTGGCAATAAATATATGACTTCGCCGGGGAGAATGAGCCTCCCCGTGACCGATAACAACGACCTCAGCCATGACGACGATCTAAGCAGTGAGAATCACACGACTAGAGCACGATAAAATAATTACGAATCTTTTTTTTTTTCTTAACTCACGGTTATTTTTTAATCGTTTTTGAAAAGTCGACGAGTTCGAGGTATCCGGATTCGTGCCGCAGCAACCACCGACCGACGCGAAGACTCTGGAGCGTCTCTCCGAGCGTAGTTACGTGAGAGACTGGTACAGGCTCGGACTTTGCCCGAACGGTCTGCAAAATAATCGAAGGAACGAGCCATTCCGTTTGACCTCGGTCAATTGCGCCTACATGATATGCCGGAGTTATCCGGCGTTGCTCATCGTGCCGAGTTCCATATCCGACGAGAGTATACGCAGATTCTGCAGATTATACAGGCACAATCGACTGCCAGCGGTCACGTGGAGGCATCCGAGAACGAAAGCTCTGCTGATCAGAGGTGCTGGTTATCACGGGAAAGGCGTTATGGGCATGCTGAAAGCACATCCTACTCCTGGTAGCAATCTCAAAGGTATCTTCCAATCCGTATCCGCTATTGCGTTCGCTGCATTTTCCCAGTCAAGAACAAAGCCGTCATGTAAACAGAAAATTCACATTTCGACGAGACATTAAGAGGCTACGTCTATCTAGAGACCCCAAAAAAAATGGCCATATTCTGAATGTTTTTCTGGGAAACGGTTGGTGAAAAAGGAACGTGTTTTTTAACACAAAAAATATATTTCACGGCTCTCATATTGAGTGCCTTAAAAAAATCACCAAAAAATACAGAAGAAGAATAAAAACATGGACATTTTTTCGCAACGTTTGGCGGTGGACACTCTCCAGCTCAAACGGTCCATCTGAAATCTAAAAACCAAACCGGTTATTTAAGTTAACAATAAAAAGGAGTCGTTGACGATCGTTGATTTTTAAAATCACTTTTTTTGACCACGTAGCGACGAATCTCGAAACTTGTAATATTTCAATTACATTTTCAGGGAATATAGTTAAAAGGTGATCGAATAAGAATATTTTTTTGGAAAACGCAATTTTTTTACCCACCTAGGTAGAACCTGCCCGTTGATAGAAAAGCTTTTTTTTCTTATTTCAGCAGCATCATCGGAAACGACATCGACACTCGAGCAAGAAAAGTACACGATGGCTCTGGTAGCGGCGACTCCACTGTCGGCATTGCGCCAAGGTTCCGCTTGGGGCATGTCCGACAGCTCGTTGAGCATCGACTCGCTTCTCCTAGCCGCGGAGGATCGCAACGCGACGCCCGAGCAATCGCGACGAAACCCCTTCAACAAGGCGATCGGGACGCTCGGCTCGTCGGCCGGAAAGGGCCCGAAGAACTTTGGCCGCTGGGGATCGTTGAAGGACAAGAGGCACAATTCCCAAGCGTCTCTCGCCTCCGTAAATCAACGTGGCACCGTGCGTCACTCGGCGGATTCCGACAGCGGTACCGAGTGCGTGCACACCTTTCAGCGCGCCGCACTCTACATACTCGGCGAAAAGTCGCACATGCGCGGCGTTAAAACGGAAACAGCGCCGAAAACCGATTTCATACCGGTCGAGTATTACGACGTGAGACACACGAAAACGGCGTTTAAAAAGCTCATGAGAGCTTGCGTGCCGAGCTCGCCGAATCTCGAGCCCGATCAAAGCTTCTACAAGCTGATAGAGAGTTCCGAGTGGCTTCAGCAGCTGCAGAGTCTCATGCAACTGTCGGGTGCGGTGATAGACCTCATGGACGTTCAGGGCTCTTCGGTTGCCGTTTGCCTCGAGGACGGCTGGGACACAACGGCTACCGTTTGCTCCCTCGCTCAAGTCTGTCTCGATCCTCATTATCGTACGATCGAAGGCTTTCGCGTGCTGATAGAAAAAGAGTGGCTCGGCTTTGGACACAGATTCGGCCATCGTAGCAATCTTGCCGCGAATTCACAAACGACAAACTTCACACCGACGTTTCTTCAATTTCTCGATATCGTACATCAGATACAGCGACAATTTCCACTCGCGTTCGAGTTCAACGATTATTATCTCAAGTTCCTAGCGTATCACTCGGTGTCATGTCGCTTTCGTACGTTTCTTCTGGATTGCGAGTTCGACAGGGTCGAGTGCGGCATCACCGCGGTCGAGGACAAACGTGGCTCTCTGACGACGCATCACAAGGGCGTTGACACCGGTAGCGACGACGAGATCGTTTATCCAGGTGGTAGACTCGCCGGTACGAATACCGGCTCCAATCTCGGACAAAGCGTTTTCGATTATATCGAAAGACAACACGCCCGATGCCCGATATTCTTCAACTTCATGTACACACCGAACAACGAACATCCCGTTTTGAGGCCCGTTTCTCATCTACCCAGCCTCGATATATGGCAATATTATGTGGAGGAGGAACTCGCTCACGGGCCTGCTTACGATCTCGAAATCTTGCAGCAGGATACACAGCAGGAGGAGGAATCCGAGGCTGCCGATGGTATCGTCAAGAGCAACCGAAAAGTCGTCACTCAAGGGTAATTTCCATATTGATCTCGTTGATGGTTGAACCGAATTTATATTCAGCGGAAAGACTTTGAATTATGATCGAATTTTGGTGGGTTTGTTTGAAATTGCATCGAAACGTTGATCTAATTTTGAGAATCTGGATCGACATCCATCAGTTGTTGATCATCAAGTAGTACATCGGCTCTTCAGGGGCATATCTACCTAGAGGCCCCGAAAAATTGCCAAATTCGGAATTTTTTCGGGGAGACTGTTGGTGAAACAGAAACGCAATTTTTTAACACAAAGGTACAAGTGTTGAGAGCCTTTTAAAAAAATCAATAAAAACATGGCCGCCGGCAGCTGACGACATTTTTTTCGCCACCTTTGGTACTCCCCAGCTTAAACTGTCCATTTGGAATCTAAAAACCAAACGGGTTATTCACGTTAACAATAAATACGAGTCGTTGACGATCGTCGATTTTTTAAATCATTTTAACAGCGTGGCGACCAATTGCAACTCGAGCACACAAAATCTAGGAAATAAGTCGTCGTTTTTTAGTAACTTGAAAAGTGGAGATCAATTTTTTTAAAGTGAGGGCGTCAACGACTTTGAATGTTTTTCATCGTATCTCCTGTAAGTCTGGTAACAATCCATCAAGTGGTTCTCCAGATATGTCCAGCGAGTTTGAAAACAGTCTTTCGAGAAAAACGCGTTTTTAGGCGGGATATACATTCAGACGGGGAAAAATTAAGCAATTTTTTAAAACTAAGAAATAATTATTCTATCATTATTGAACTTTGGGTATACTTTGATAGTATATTTAAGTATACAAAACAATTTTTTTTAAATTCGTTTATCATAAAAATGCCGGAGCTGTGGCAGAGTTAGAGATAGAGCGCGGCAACCTTACAGCAAGGTTGTCGAGGGGGTTGCGAATCGGCTTCCAAAAAATTCAAACGTTTGTTCAGTTAGATCATGTATAGTTCCTATCCGACGGTAATTAAAATGAAGAAAATGCAAATTCAAGAGAATGACACGCATTTACAAAACAATTAATATTTCACGCAACATTTCTGTAAAGTTTGGATTACAAAAATCGTTTTTTTTTTCTAATTTTTCAAAAGCAATTCGCGTCAAGTAGAAAGTAGCGATATCATCAATATTTCTACCAAGTTTCAACTCAGTCGGCTCAATAGTTTTTGCGTAATCCTGTACGCCAATTTCGATAATGCAGTTTTGAGAAAAACGTGTTTGAAGTTTACGTCCGCTCTGAGTCCGTGCGGTAAGGCTCAGCTTTGACGGGCTGTAGCGTTGGAAGTTTTTCGAATTTCGCTTCGAAACTTTGGGGAAATATTCTACACAAATAGTTCTATGGTTTAAGGGACCATAGAATCTGCCACTTTAGCGGCAGAAAATAAGGCCTAACTTTCACAATTTATTTTGGGAGTCTAAAAAAAGGAATAGGATTTCTTTTCAGAGGGTTTATTTAATACAAATTAAAGCATAAAAAAGTTTATTATAATTTTCATACAAAATGGCGGCGATAGAGCCCATATTGAAAAACATGTTTTTCACAAATAGCTTCACGGGAGGACGGTTTTCTCCCAAAGTATAAGACCTGGGACAAAAACCAAAAAAAATTATAATCTATATATTATCTATATAAAATTATAATCTATATATTATATAAAAAAATTATAATCTATATATATATAATCTATATACCTACGCAGTCCCATTAGGGATTATTTTTTATCAAATTTTTCAAAAAAATGGCGCACTTTGAATGAAACAAATCGATTTTTGCCCCAAAAAAATAAGCAGTAAATTGTTTATAAAAAGAAAAGTTTACATCTAATCAAAAAACGGCTACGTACTCCCATAGAAAATGCAATTGTGAAGCTACTATCAAAATTTCAAATCGATCCATGCCAAGGTGTTCGAGTAATCCGTCTTCCCAGTTTGAAAAAAGTGGTTGCGAGAAAAACACGTTTAAAGTTGTACGAGGCGCCTGAAGGAAGTCCGAGGTGCTGCGGCCAATTGCATATTGTTTTTATGACCCCAAAGTATTTGGTAAGCAAAATAAAACGATTTCAAAAATTCCAAGATCGATTTTCCAAAAATTCCAAAATCGATTTTTCCAAAAATTCCAAAATCGTTTTTCCAAAAATTCCAAAATCGATTTTTCCAAAAATTCCAACATCGATTTTCCAAAAATTTCAAAATCGTTTTTCCAAAAATACCAAAATCGTTTTTCCAAAAATTCCAAAATCGTTTTTCCAAAAACTCCAAAATCGTTCTTCCAAAAACTGCAAAATCGATTTTCCAAACATTTCAAAATCGATTTTCCTAGAATTCCAAAATCGATTTTCCAAAAATTTCCAAAGTTGTGTTATGCTTTAAAGAGAAAAAAAAGAAATCGATTTTTTTTATCGTTGCAAATGTATATCCCGCTTTAAAGTGAAATAAGGTGCTGCTACCGCTCGCCCGGTCGTCCGTTAGAAGTTGTAGCTTATTCAATTTTACCAATATTTAAATGAAATTTTAGAATATAGGAACATTTAATTGAAATTTTAGAATGCAGGAATATTTCAACGAAATTTTAGAATACAGCTAAAAGGTGATACTATCGAATAAAAATATTTTTGGAAAGTTCAACTTTTCAACCCACTCAGGGAGATGTAGCCCGTTAAGTATGATGTGCCACCTGAACCCTCCCAAATACGACAGACAGTTTGATAATTTTCAAAATCTCCCCTGACCACTTTTGTAGATGCCTATGATCTATCAAGACGCTTTCGGCGCCGGAAGTTGCGCAGCGGCAATTGATCGACATGTTGCACACTTGACTTTCCATACTCGTTAGTTCCACGTTGCCCCAACCGCCATTATTTCATTCTATCGTTTGCTCCAACTCCAATAACACTAATTTATTGATTACAGATATGACAATCTCGGCACAATGGTGCCCGACCAATTCTCCTATCTGCTGGAAGAGATCCACAAGCTCGAGACGGAGTTAGGTCATCTGCCGCAAAAGTGGAAGATTCTCTGGGACAAACTGGAATTACCCAACACCGATTCTCTAGCTGTGAGTCCGTCTGCTTGATATATTTTTGCCTCGCTATAAACGTCCGGTTTTGAACAAACGTCAAATAAGTGAGACTGCCATTCTCTGTAATTATGGAAAAGTTCCATTTTCCAAAATCAAATATCGATGGAATGTTTCGCGTGTCAAAATGGCGATAATTATGCGAGGCAGGAATTATTTCGGCGATTTAGCAACGATAAGAGGACGAAAAAAAGGTAATTTATTCTTGTCTTGCTCGACAGCGACACGCATCGTTCAGCACCGCTCTAGTCAGATATCACGGCCGGCTAATTCACAAACGTTCAACCCTGGAGCTGCTCTTACGGGGCAAGCTTGCAGGTGGCAATGCTGCAGGGAACGAGGGCTCCGTCTACGCTCATCCTCACAGGTACGTTGCGAGTAATGAGACAGAACGGCGTTAAGGCGAGATATACATTTACAACGATCGAAAAATCGATTCCTTTTTTTTCTCTTTAAACGATAGAACTATGTATGTAGAATATTTTCCCAAAGTTTCAAAGCGAAATTCGAAAAACTTCAAACGTTACAGCCCGTCAACGCTGGGCCTCACCGCTCGGATTCGGAGCGGGCGTGAACTTCAAACGCGTTTTTCTCAAAACTGCGTTATCGAAATTGGCGTGCAGGATTACTCAAAAACTATTAAGCCGATTGAGTTGAAACTTGGTAGAAATATTAAGAATATTGGTACCTCCTACTTGACGAAAATTGTTTTTGAAAAATTGGGAAAAAAACGACTTTTTTAAGCCACATTTTACAGAAATGTTGCGTGAAATGTCGATTTTTTTTTAAATGCGTGCCATTTTTTCAAATTTGCATTTTCTTCATTTTAATTACCGTCACGTAGAAACTATACATGTTCTAACTGAAAAAATGTTTGGACTTTTTTGCAAATCAAAGTCTACGGGAAGCTAGACTGCACGCCGATTCGCAACTCCCGCGGCGACCTTGCTGTAACACTCTGCCACAGCTCCGCCATTTTGATGATGAATTAATTGAACAAAATTGTTTCGTATACTTAAATATACTATTAAAGTATACCTAAAGTTCGATAATTGTAGAATAATTGTTTCTTGGTTTAAAAAATGCCCTCAATATTGCTTATTTTTTTCCTGTCTAAATGTATATCTCGCCTCAAGGCCTCATAAACCTTTGAAAAAAAATTGAATTTTTTTTTTCAATCGCCTAAGTTACTTGTAAACATCCCAAGAATGATATGGTTCGATGAAAAGGTTTTAAAACTTCAAACGCGTTCATTTTTAAACCATGTTTTCAAAATCGGGCGGACTCGTAGCTCCTACAAATTTTCAACTGGTGACTCCAAATTTCGACTGTTACTTCGTAGATAGATTTTCTAGCGAAGTACACACCATTTTTACGATCGATTGACAATTGCGGTTATGAACAAATTAAGACCGCTTTTTTCAGAAAGAAATGCGACTATTCAAAATAGTGCCAAATTTGCAAAAATCAATATTTTGCAATAATCGCGTGTACTTCGCTGGCAGAACTCATGTAGATTACAACAACAAAAAAAACATTTTTTATCGTCTGCGTGCTCGTATGCTTTTCCAATCGCCCGTGGAGGTTCTAAAAAAGGCGCCCGCTTTTTACTGGGCACTGAGCCGCCATTTCGTATTTTTTTGGGGGAAAAAATCATTCGAGTACCTGCAGATATGTATAATAAACCCTCGAAACCTCATTCTGTTTGCTTCTACAGTATTAAAAAAAAAATCCCAAAAAAGCCGTTTTTTCTGGCCATCCAAAGGTATACAAGGCCTTAACGAAAAAGGACGGTACAAAAAATAATCTTGCGAGCATTCAGCCTAGAAAAAATAGTTCAATCCAAGCAGTTTCGACTAATATTACTGTACCGCATATCAAATTTTTTTATATCAAATTTCAACAGTTTTCTTCAAGGTCTAATGCAAAATAATTATGCCAAGGAGGTTCGGAGACCCACATTTCGAAAGTTGTAATATTGGGCCATTAGGGTGAAACTTTGATAGTGTAAACATTCGACATTATCAATGATAAAGCTAACAAAAAGCCAAACATTCCGTGTACTTCGTTTAAGGGGAGAAATACACGTAGCAGCCGGAAAAAAGGTCATTTTTGTGAATTTTTTCAAGGAAAACTATTTGAAATTTCGGATTAGGGTTTTAATTATCTGAAAGTATATACATTCAAAAACATGTTTAATTTTCTTTATTTAAAAATATCAAAAATATACAAGGATATTGTATGATCCTTGGAGCGTCGTAAAAAAATCTGCGTATACGGTACCCACCGGCGTTTCTTCAAAAATCATCTGAAAAAAAAGCCAAAAAGATTATTAAATTAGATACTGTAATCTAGTACTTGTCATAGCCGACTTTGAAAATATCGATTTATGACAAAGTGGCGGACGTTTGAACATAAATAGTGATTTTTGGGCCAAAAATTAGTTATTATTTTGCCTATAAAACAAAAACTAAGTAACGGAAATAAAATCCTATGACAAGTACTAGATAATGGTGTATGGAATAACCACAAAAAACCTCAAGGCAATCGGTTTATTGGTTTTCGAGAAATTTTGGGTACCGATTTGAAAAACGTGGTTTTGAGAAACACGCGTTTGAAAATTTGGGAATGAATAAATCATGAAATTTGTCAACTTACATGGAATATTCGATACCAGGCCCATAGTCAAGGTCTTCTACGCTCGACGGAATGTTCATAGCTTCTAAATCCTTGACCTCGACCATCTAAGTGTAAATCTCTCCTTAAGGGGTTAGGCCACTCTAGAGGCCGAAAAAAAGGTTTTTTGTTGTTTTTTTTTTCAGAAAAACTCCAAAATAAATCGAGATTACAAAAAAGGGTGTTTATCATACATATCAGTGACTGTATACTATCATTTTTTTGGAGCGATTAATTTCAAAATGGCGGCTCTGCAGCGTTTATCTCAAAACTGCATTTTTCAAGTTCGCCGGAAACATAACTCGTCAATTTTCAACCGATTCACTTGAAATGTTGAATATATCTTGAAAAATACATTGTCTGTGGAAGTACGTAGGATTTTTTTTTATAATGCATAGTTCATTTGTTATTAACAATTATCTGACAATTTTTTTGGCAAATTCATCACTTTCCAAAAATATGTCTAAAAAATCAGATAATTGTTATTAACAAATGAACTATGCAATATAAAAAAAATCCTACGTACTTCCATTGACAATGTATTTTTCAAGATATATTCAACATTTCAAGTGAATCGGTTGAAAATTGTCTGAGTTATGTTTCCGGCCAACTTAAAAAATGCAGCTTTGCGATAAACGCTGCACAGACGCCATTTTAAAATTAATCACTTCAAAAAATGTATTGTTTACATTCACTGATATGTATGATAAACGCCCTTTTTTGTAATCTCGATTTATTTTGTAGTTTTTCTGAAAAAAAAAAATTCCCCAAAAGCCTATTTTTTCGGCCTCTAGAGTGGCCTGAGGCCTTAACATGAATGACGACAATTTTGCGACTCTTCCTCTTTCGTAAGCAACGCTCGCTCATCACTCACCTATCATTTATCGTTATTTTTCCACAGGTTCGAGAGATTAGATTCGGCCACACCGACGCACTGTGACGCTTGCTCCGGTGTGTTGTGGGGACCGGTAAAAGCCGGCCTACGATGCGTCGATTGCGGACACGTGTGTCACGACAAGTGTGCCGATGCGGTACCGAAAAATTGCACCAAGTACAAAGCCGTAGCCGACAATTTGCAGTCGCACACGCTCACGCGAAGCGGCGGCGACAACGGAAGTGTCAACTCCAGTAAATATTTATCATTATCGTTGTCACGAATATTCACGACGGATTCGCCGATTTATCCAATGTTCCTGTCTGATCGTGTGCTCTTTTCTCGTTCCGCGACCAAAAGGCGTTACGACCATACAAACTTCGTCGCAACAATATTACGAGCAATTCTCGAGTAACGTCGCGGAGAACAGGACTCACGAGGGCTATCTCTACAAACGTGGGGCTTTGTTGAAGGGTTGGAAGCAGCGGTGGTTTGTGCTTGATTCCATAAAACACCAGTTGCGATATTACGACGCGATGGAAGATTCTCATTGCAAAGGTTACATAGGTACGGACAAAAATGAACATTGTTATCGTTGCAATGGTACACCGTTCGATATTTGTGGATTCGGAATTTAACGAGAATTTAGACGAAATTTTTCACTTTCCAAAAATTTGCCTAAAAAATCGCCAGATAATTGTTAATAACAAATGAACTACGCAATATGAAAAAAAAATCCTACGTACTTCCATAGACAATGTATTTTTCAAGATATATTCAACATTTCAAGTGAATCGGTTGAAAATTGACGAGTTATGTTTCCGGCCAACTTAAAAAATACAGTTTTGAGATAAACGCTGTACAGCCGCCATTTTGAAATTAATCGCTTAAAAAAAATGATTGTATACAGTCACTGATACGTATGATAAACACCCTTTTTTGTAATCTCGATATATTTTGTAGTTTCTCTGAAAAAAAAATCCCCAAAATGCTATTTTTTCGGCCTCTAGAGTGGCCTAAGGCCTTAATGAAAAATAGGTTACAATCACTTGTTATACCCAACCTAGAATTAGACATTTTCATATTTTCGCTGAAAAGTCGCGGCTACGAAAATTCTTCCGTAGTCACATTCTTCCAAGTTTTATCATTAAGGGGGGATTGTCTTTTTTTTTTCGCAACATTTACCGCTTTTTGGGAATTTTTTTGTGAAGAAAGTATACAACGGAAAACTTGTGAAACTTGGCATATAGTTTTATTGATCTGTTTACTACATACAAAAAATTTTTTAAACAATTTCATCAAAAAATCCGCCTCCCACCCCCCTCGACGCGCGATGGTCCTTTTTTGATGGTGTGCACGATTACAGCCTTCACGTTCATCCTGCAACAAAAACCCAAAAAGCATTTTACTTTAGACACATATAGCTATCGTTCGATGAAGGGGAAAAAAAAATTGACGATTTGGTGACGTTTTGAACTTGAAGTATCGATTTTTCGAAAAAAATTGATCGATTTTTTGTTATAAATAAAAAACTATTAAACGTATTGCTTTTTTGCTTCATCAAACGATAAAAGGATGTCAGCTGAGCATTCTGTCCAAATTTGAAGGCAATCGGTTGAATAGTTTTTGAGAAATCGTGCACACCAGTTGTGAAAAAGCTGTTTCGAGAAAAACGCGTTTAAGGGGGGATTTTTTGATGAAATTGTTTAAAAATTTTTTTGTATGTAGTAAACAGATCAATAAAACTATATGCCAAGTTTCACAAGTTTTCCGTTGTATACTTTCTTCACAAAAAAATTCCCAAAAAGCGGTAAATTTTGCGAAAAAAAAGACAATCCCCCCTTAATATTTTCTTCAAACATCCGGTGAGCCCGGTTTTTATTGTCGTTTCGAAATATTTAAAATTGTGTACCCGCGTAGAGCAGCTTATATCAGGCATCTAGAGTTATCGAGTATATAAATTATTGGATAGAAATATGGCCGGCATGTCATTTTCGTATAAATTTACCGATTTTTAGAGCCGTAATTTTTTGTTATAAGTTCGGTAACTTGCCTTGAAACTTCACCAGTATACTGGCAGGTATTTTGACTTCGTTGTAGACGAAAATCAGTTAAATATTCGGCTTCGTGAAAGGAATACCGTAATAAGTATACGATACGCAGTCATTGACATTCTCGCGGTAACTATGAGTAAACTCTTCGCTATCTTCAATCGTCATTTTTTCCACCGTAGATCTGGCCGAAGTGGTTTCGGTAACGCCCGCGACGCCGACACCAGGACCACCGAAGAAAACTGACGACAAGTCGTTCTTTGACGTAAGATCCCCTCGTTTAACATTGAAAATATTCTTGTCTCAATACTCAACGATCGAATGATTTTTTGTTTGCAGCTTCGCACCAATCGACGAACGTATAACTTTTGCGCGGGTGACGCAGCAATGGCGCAGGAATGGATCGAGAAGGTTCAAGCATGTCTGCAGTAGAGTGCGAGATAAGAATCGATCTCGTGATCTTTTAAGCCCTACCCCCCCCCCCCCCCTCTCCCTCGCCCTACTAGACCCTTCGAAAATCGTGCAAGTGACTGATAGCGTAATTAACGAAAAAGGAAGATAAGAGAGAAACCCTTAATTTTGTTACATATTTTTTGTATAGTCTAATCGTGCGTGTCCCGTGGGCCGGGACAATCGGTATGACGGTAAAAGTCTTTCGGGTCTCCGAGATGTTCCTCCTCCGCCTCCTCACCTTCTAAATATACGCGTCTGCTTAAATTGAGATTGTCACGGTAGAGATCAAAGTGTTGCGGCTCTTTGTTACATTTGCCAGTATGTAGTCTTGAAAACTTGCTCGATTACGTATCGTGTATTATAATTGCGTTTAAATTCGTATAAGACATCACATGAATAATTGATAGTCAACCGCTTCGATATTACGCTCTGTACGACTGGAGTAAATTGATCACTCTCTTCGTCCGAATTCCTCGACGATTCAGTTTTTCACTCTGGCGTTTGGTTTCGCGCGCGCACGCACACACACACACATACACACACACACTCGAGCCTCGTGTTCGGCCTTCTCTTTTTCTATATTGTATTTTACTTTTCAATGTGGGCACGAAACGACGGGAAGCCTGAATCGCGAGGGTTATTCCGATGTTGAAAATTGATTGTAACGATACGGACACACGTGCACGTATGTCGCGGATTATTAATCGTACGAATTGTTGCTATTCTATAAGAATGAGATCTCGCTTAAACAAAGATAAATGACGGGCCATAAACGACGAGAACGAGTATTCGCGAATTACTCGTTTTCCTCCGAAAAGACTCTGTTTCGCTTTATCTTTTTCCCCCTTCCATATTGTACGTTCGAAGGCTTCGCTGCTGTTATAATAAAATATCGATGAAAGAAAAAGGAGGAGAATGTGAACGTAAGTGCGCTCTGGAACAAATTTGGCGAGAAATAAAAGATCTGACACGTGGATAAATCAATCGGTTGGTATAATTTTTCTTGCAAGTGTCCGCCTTAGGTTTTGTTAAAACTCGTATATGTTTTAAAGCACCCCTCGAAGAAAGGCGTTTCGAGGGTGGCAGTTTCACCCACAAGCGGTCCACTGATCTGAATGAAACAAACACCAAAATTCTTCTAATGTAAAGCGATGAAAAATCCACTTTAGAAGTATTGAATATTAATTGAATTAAGGGGTGACACGCCTTGTGGCTTCCCCTCTTAAACCCGTTTTTCCGCTGATGATTAAATTAAGGGGTGACGCGCCTTTGTAGGGTGGTTTCCCCCTTTAAAACCGTTTTTCCGCTGATAAGAAAAAATACGTGTCTAATAGTTTTCAACGCTTTATCGCCCCTATGAATTTGGGGAGATTACGATATCTCTGGCGCCTCAATTTGACCATTGGATTACGGAATATGGCCGAAAAAAATACGAAAAACAAGAATAACTTTTTTCATTTTGGGCCTTAGTTTCGGATTTACAGCGCTTCGAAGAGAAAAAATGTATTTTGCCGATTTTCGATGTAAATCGAATTTTCTGCGTGTTTTACATTGTTTCGTCGTACTTTGTCGTTGATTTAACGAAGTTGGCTGCAAATCATTAGCGTTATCCAGAATACACCACGTGGAGGTTGTTTGGGTTTGTTTGGTCTCTTCTTTCTCCAAAAGAAAAAAAGAAATTTCCTTCGCTTAGTTAGAGGGAGCGGGCAATCGTTAATTACGCGTTAATCCCTCGGGTGAAGGGAGAAGCGCTCTCGGGCTTCTCTCACTCCTTTCTCCATTTCTCTCGCTTCCCACATTCCTGTAAAATAATTCGTAAAGATAAGATAAGTAAAAGATAATTCGTAAAATGTCCTGTATCTTCTAAAGGAAGCCAAAATCGCGATTTTTTATTCTTAAAAAAGTGTTTCTTTTGGGTCAAATATGAATAATCCACGGTGAAATTAAGGCGCCAGAGATATCGTAATCGTGACATGACTTTCAACAAAATCGAAGGCAGGCACTCAAGTGATGTTCCTCGTTCGTTGTGCACGCGATGCAAATTTTTCATCTGTTCGCTCCGGAACTCACTTCGGTTGCGAAAAAACAGCGAAATTTTAATATTCATTCATAGCTGCAAAAATACAAGTTGAATTTAAAATTACCTATATTTTCCATTCGAGGATATTTAACCCCAGAATGGTAACCTTATTTTTTTGACCTCCCAGGTAGCAATTTCCAAACAGTCGTCCAGAAGTTGTCTAAATGGGTACCAAATGTCCGCTTGGAAGCTACCTATAAGTTACCATGTGTCCAACAGTTATCTTTTTGGATGGTTGTTAACTTTAAGATAACTTCCGGGCGGACATTTGGCACCCTTTTAGCCGACTTTTGGACAACTTCTTGAAAATTGCTATCTGGGATGATAACCTGGGGTGATGAACCACCCTAATTTTGAAAAATTTACATCTCCGGTAAAATTTCCCGAAAAGGGCTCATTCTTTTCGTTTTTTAATGCAGAATCACGTAGGCCTAGGGCTCTGGAGACTTTTGGGGTCACGAGTCGTAAACGCGAGGAAGGGAGAAAGAGCGCGAGATTTAAACTCGCCTGGGGTGGTTTTTCACCCCAGGTTAACGTTCTAGGGTCAAGTTTTACTATCGAACATATCTCGTTTCGTGCTCTTCATGTTTTACTCGTTAAATTGGTGTTTTCCTTAACGATTAAATAAACACGGATGGCAGAATATACAAATTCCGACCGATGAACAAAAAAATGAATAAAAAATATCAACAATTTCAAATATCTCCCGCTCACTTGTGAGCTTCCGTTATTCCGCAGGTATACCACTTTTCCTCGTTCCAGAATCCTTCGACGCCTGAAAATCTAGGGATATTTCGCGTCGCGCCGTTCTTCAACCTGAAACGTTCATCACTCAAGTTCATTCCTTTCCAGTTCTTTACGTCGTGCTACAAACACGTGGCTGAAGCGTTAATTGTCGAAATAAAAGTGAATTACCGATCAAAACACGTGAGTAAGAGCGTTCAAATATACCGCGAGCTGCACAGTTCCTTCGGAATACAAGTTTCGTGGCGACACACCTGAAAAGTTTTGCTCTCGCGAGTGTAACAAACACCGCATTGCCAGAAGCTTCGCGGCGGTTAGCGCTCCCCCCTCCCGGAACATTTAACCTTTTCTATGTGCCGAATCTTCGCGTTGCGAATTCGTATTCGTCGACAAAAAGACAATCGCTAGAAAAACGGACAACAATTTTCAAGTGTATATGACTTTTTGTACTCCGACAATTTTTTTTTCACTCCTACCCAATCTCAAGCACGAGTCATTTCGTGCAATAAAACGTAATCTCTCCCTCTCTTTTTCTCTTTCCCCCTCTCCAACAATCTTAGGCTACTTTTGACTACGAAGTGCGACTCCGGTCTTCAAGAATATCGATACATTTTTCAGAATGCCGCTCGCCAAAGATTTCCTTCATCCGAGTCCGGCGGAGGAGAAGAGGAAACACAAGCTGAAGCGTTTGGTGCAAAAGCCAAACAGCTACTTCATGGATGTCAAGTGTCCGGGCTGCTACGCCATCAAGACCATCTTCTCGCACGCCCAGCAAGGAGTCGAATGCGACGGTTGCCGCACGATATTGTGCACGTCCACCGGCGGCAAGGCGCGCCTCACCGAAGGCTGCTCCTTCAGGAGGAAAGTCCAATGTTAAATTAAGGACGAACTAACGCATTCTGCATCTTCATTTCTATTTGGCAAATAAACACGCTTGAGATGTCAAAAAACGCAACTATAGCGAGTATCGAAAATCTTTTCGTGTCCCAAAACTCATCCGATTTGTATACGTTTTTTATAACTCGCCGAGGTTAAATGGTGAAAAGGTGGATATTCTACGCTATAAACGTCATTGTTACATGTACATCGGCTTTGCGTCAAAAATAAATGAAAATACACTATGCAAAAATGTATTTTTATGAAATTAGGGGATAGGGTTTGGTGATTATTTAATTGAGGCAAATCTTTGAAGTTTGACGTTCGATTGCAGGAGTTTCGTATGTATCGGTATTCTGAGGCTTTTGCGAGTTTGGTGTGCGCTGAAATGCGTTTTTTCCGTCAACTCGTCTCGTAGCGAACAGTTTTTTATGGTGTCTCCATCGCGCGGCTGTCCAGCGCACTATGGAGTTGTCCATCGAAATGTACGGTTTTACACACAGGTTGGAAAACTTGGAGGCGAAGAAACTGACGATGAGCCAAAGTGTAGTTCTCACTTTTGCCACCTGAGGCGCTGCTACCTTGGAGTGAGCCAATCAAAGGCCGATCCGAACAGCTGTGTAATGGCGTCGATTTTTCGGAATGAAGAACATTTTCACTGCAAAATGATTAGAAAAATGATTCGGTCTTTTTTACCACTTATCATATGGCGAAAATGACAATTATTTGCTATTAAAAAATCCTCGAGCTTGGTCATCAATGGCATCTGTGCACATCAAGCGAAAGCACAAGATTTTTCAGACAAAATATATTCTGGTGCGACGTCTTTAGCACTTGAATTCGAGGAATTGCGACTTCTCATTTTCGATGCAATTCTTCATCCTGCGGAACTTTAAACATTGAACACTTTCCGCTATCGTTTTTAAAACTTTTCAGACAGTTCGGTACGATGCACGATTTAGGCATTTTCCGAATTAAATAGACCGTTTACTTTCGACACTACAAAGGAACACGGAAACACGATTCAAAGATGTGAGGAAGTTATCTATTGCTGGTATATCTAGATCTACAACACCCCTACGTGACGGCGCGCCTAGTGGATAAATGAGGAACCAAGTTCGTGCCTCACTAACGGTGCACTGTGCACCACAAAAAAACGCCGGAGTTTCCAGAACTATAGCGCGATTTTGTAACTCGTTATAACTCGGTAGCGATAGTTTTCGTTATTCTTAGCTAGCAATAGCCAATAAGAGGCCCCCTTTCTTCTGTGATCGTGCATGCGATTGGCTGCTACTATTTATCGACAACGAAAACCGTCGCTACCGAGTTATAACGAGTTACAGAATCGCTCGAGAAATTGAGATATCCAATGAGATTTTCATTTCCCTAGAGGATTTCTGGAATACCTCAGCTGTCATCGAACGTCCGCTCATCCAACAACGTCCAATTATAAGCGCGGTATTCCAGAAATTCTAGCGAGTGAAATTCTCATTGGACAATTGCGTGCAAAGGTACCGAGTGCGCTTCTTGCATCGTCACGCTGTAGTTTACCCATCATTGCTCAATAATTTACCTAGAATCCAGTGAATTTTGGAAAATTTCACCAGTACCATCTGCTGGTTACTCCACGAACTTGAATTCTCGCGACGGGTCGTGCGCCTGCGCTCTATGCTGATGGAAAAGCCGGCCATTTTGGTATTCCGAAATGTGTCGAAAGTTTGGCTGAATTTGGCTAAGGACGCCTGGATGTTTGAAGATATACGTTACCAATGTAAGTTCAATTGGGTTAATATTATACTTTTTTTTTCCCACGATGCCTTAATGTCGGTAGACGCTCGTCTCGTCGCTGTTGGAAGTTTTCACAAATCCCGCGAAACGCGCTTTTCGCGTATTTCGAAGCGTCGGTTTTTGACGTCGCGCCGCGTCCACCACAATACACAATGTAGGGACAAAAATACGGCAGCAGACGATTGTTTACCGCACATTCGATATCTCATGATCGTTTTTTGTCGGTAGCCCATTTTTCATCGAGCCATTGAACGCGCTTGGAAATAGCAATGGCGCTTCCGGCAAATTACAAGCAGGTTGCAATATCCACCGCCAGCACGGTCACCACGACTCGTAAGTCTGATCATTCTGTCGCAACGCTTTTTAGCTGAGGTAACTGGCAAGTGATATCGTCGATTTCTTTCAGAGCGGGCCAGAGCCTCTGGAAGCAGCAGCAGCGGACCCAACACCACAGTGAGTATCGTTCCATTGAGTCGCCTGATGCAGCGGCACAGACCTGCACGTGTATAACGCATAATCTGTCTCATTTTCTTCAGCCACACGCTCAATTTAAAACGCAAAAAGAGACTTCTAAGTGGGAAGATTTTTTGTGTTTTGTCTTAAGGGGCTAAGTTCACCTAGAGGCCCGAAAAAAATTCCCAAATTCTGATTTTTTTCTTCTGGTAAACGGTTCGTGAAGAAGAAACGCATTTTTTAAAACACAAAGGCATTGAGAGTCTGAAAAATCTCTAAAAAGTACAGTAAAACAACAAAAACATGGCTGCCAGTGGATGATGACATTTTTTTTCACGATGTTTGGTGGTGGACAGTGGTGTCCGTTAAGGGGGAAGATTTTTTTGTGTCGAAACTGCTTATTGTACATGATACATTTTTTTTTACATATTACATCTTTCAATTTTCGATTATTTTCAATACTCAAAATTGCCTGTATGCAAGTACTTCAGAGACGGTTGCAGTCTGAGTTGTTTCATGGCATGCAACCTATCATCTGGTGCATTGACCCGAAACACTGAGGCCAAGAAGTTTTAGATTCCTAAACAATTTGACAAAAACGGAAAATTCGGCTAATCGTACGTTTGAATTTTTTTTTCTATTTTTCACGAAATTTTTACTCCATTATTTGTTAATGAAAAAGTAGTTTGCTAAAATGATTTTCGAGAAACTTTAAGTTCACATAGACGGTAATCATGTTATTTAAGAGTGTGCCAAATTTCAAAATGATCAATCTGATAGTTTCTGAGCTATCTTGTACGAGGTTCACGAAAAGTGATTTTCCGGAAAACGCGTTTAAGGGGAGATATACACCTAGAAGCCAGAAAGAAGGTCGTTTTTGTGAACTTTTTCACGGAAAACTATTTGAAATTTCGGATTGGGGTTTTAATTATCTAAAAGTATATACATTCAAAAATATGTTTAATTTTCTTTATTTAAAAATATCAAAAATATACAAGGATATTGTATGATCGGAGCGTCGTAAAAAAAATCTGCGTATACGGTACCCACTGGCGTTTCTTCAAAAATCATCTGAAAGAAAACCAAAAAGATTATTAAATTAGATACTATAATCTAGTACTTGTCATAGCCGATTTTGAAAATATCTCTTTATGACTAAATGGCGGACGTTTGAACATAAATAGTGATTTATGGGCCAAAAATTAGTTATTATTTTTCCTATTAAACAAAAACTAAGTAACGGAAAAAAAATCCTATGAAAAGTACTAGATAATGGTGTACGGAATAACCACAAAAAACCTCAAGGCATTCAGTTCATTGGTTTTCGAGAAATTTTGGGTACCGATTTAAAAAACGGGTTTTTGAGAAAAACGCGTTGGAAAATTTGGGAATGAATCAATCACGAAATTTGTCAACTTACATGGAATCATCGATACCAGGCCTATAGTGTAGGTCTTCTACGGTCGATGGAATGTTCATAGCTTCTAAATTCTAGACCTCGACCATCTGGGTGTATATCTCACCTTAATGTATGAACACTAAAATTTTGTCTCTTAGTGATCTACCAAGAAGTGTGCGATGCCACGGCTGTAAAGTATTCTCTAAGCTTCTAAGCTCTTTCCATTATAAAGGGTCTCCCCCCTTAAATTCCGAACGTTTTCTCTTTGATCGACGATTTTTTTTTCATCGGTGGGCTTAAATTTTTTGTGAATATTGAAAATATGCCACATCATTCATGAACGGAATTATTCAGAAATGGCATAGTCATGCGAGGCTTCACGAGCATTCAGACTCGCAGTCTTTCGGATTTATCTAACAATGCGTTCATTTGCAGAAAGATGCGCAGAGTCCGTTTGTACAAACTCCCCATGGCCATCCAGGCTTCACGCCTCAGAAAGTCGGCAAGAACACATCCGTATGTACAAGCTTATCTTTGCAACGCGTTGCAGAAAAACCACCTGACAAATATGCACCAGAAACTCAACCGAATTTATCGATTGACGATAGGCTGACGCACGGCTCCCGAAGCCGCCAAAACCACCGGAAAAGCCGCTCATGCCGTACATGAGGTACAGCAGAAAGGTGTGGGATCAGGTCAAAGCGCAAAATCCGGAATTGAAACTTTGGGAGATTGGCAAGATCATCGGGCAGATGTGGCGCGATTTACCGGAGGAAGAAAAAACGGAATTTATCGAAGAATACGAAGCGGAGAAGGTTAACAGTTTGTTCGTTAAATTTGCAACTATCGCCACGGAGTTTGAAAACTTGAAATCCTCATTCCTACGCAATGTTTTTTTTCAATTCAGGTCGAGTACGAAAAGAGCTTGAAGACTTATCACAATTCGCCCGCGTATCTTGCCTACATCGCTGCGAAAAATCGCGGCAAGTCAGGTACGTTGTTTTCCCGAGTATCTCTATGAAACGAGTATTTTATTTACCAATTGTCTTGTACCTAACACAGCGTTGTGTGTAGCACAACAAACTAGCGACGATCGCGAGACTCACGAGCGTTCGTCCGGCAGTGGGAAGAGCGTAGCTGCTCAGGATCGCCGAATCGATATTCTTCCCGCCGAAGACGACGATGGTACGTTTTTGTTTAGTCTGAGCGAAAATAATTCCTCGGTTAAGTCATGTCCCTATAGTAAAATATTTGTTTCAAATTGAAATTAAGACACTCGGCTATAAAGCTACGCAATAAATAAAATCGTTTTTTTTGATATTTCAATCTTATGCAAACCCCTTGAGGTATTCCTTTCGCGAAGGGCCGTTTTTTTGGGGCACGAGAGGGGCCCGACTGAACCATTGGTAAATTGCAGTGGCGCTAATAAACATAAGTCACAATCAATTATGATACCCAACGATAAACTGGAATAAAAAATTTCTCGCAAATTTAGTAGTTTTACTACGAAAATTCTTTCGCTCGTCACACTTGTCCAAGTTTTATCGTTAATATTTTCTTTAAACATTCGACAATCCCCTGTTTTTATTCTCGCTACGGAATCTTTAATTTTTTTACACCCGTGAGCAGTTTATACCAGGCATCTATGGTTATTCAGTGTGTAAATTATTGCATAGACATGTGGCCCGTGCGTCATTTCCATAAAGGGCTGTATAAATGAGACGATTTTTAGAGCAGTAATTTGTCGTTAAAAATTCGGTAACTTGGCTTCAAATTTTACCAGTATACTGGGATGTATTTTCACTCGATTATAGACGAAAATGAATTGTTAAATATTGGAGTTTGTAAAAGGAATACATTAAGCTAAGGAAAACGGTCGATTTCCGGTTGACCTTTCGATCCATTATCGCGATGAAATCGATTTTCATATATATTTTTCGTTTAGATCAAGACGACGGCTATTCGGTGAAACACGTGGCTTATTCTCGTTACACGAGAAATCACCGATTGATCAACGAGATATTTTCCGACACTGTCGTACCTGACGTTCGTACGGTCGTCACGACTCAGAGGATGCAAGTATTGCGCCGACAGGTTCAGTCGCTAACGATGCACCAGGTACATATTTCCCTTAATCGTACCGAACTCGGCAAAACCAATAAAGAATCGTATCTCACTGAGCATGTCGTCACGTCGCAGAAAAAGTTGGAAGCCGAGCTGCAGTACATCGAGGAAAAGTTCGAGGCGAAAAAGCGCAAGTTCATCGAGACGAGCGAAGTGTTTCAGGAGGAGTTAAAAAAAGTATGACAATCCACACGAGAAATGTCTCGCGTCACATTGGGTTCTATAATCGGTTATTCGCTTTCTTTCCCCGCACTGTTCAGCACTGCAAGCCAGCAGTCGGAGAAGACGCGTTCAAAGAGATGGTGGAGCGTCAGTACGAGCTTCTACGTCGCGATCGTCTAAAGGGAACGGAGCAAAATCGTTCGGACGGTCCGATATCGAGTGAAACGACACCCGCCACAACGCCAAACTCCACTCCGGCACCTGTGACCGACGAATCATCGACCGACGTAAATGTGAGCGATTGCGCGATACTTGTCAATTTTTCATTCCCAATAAGCCAAGTAGAAGCAGCTTTCACTCGCGTCCTTTTTGTATTCCCAGATGGTCGAGAGTGACGTGAACGACAAGAAAACGCCCGAGCCGGAAAAGGCCGTTTCCGTGGATCCGAAAAAGGACAGCCCTTCGCCACCTTACGTGGAAGCAAAATCTGATTCTCCTGTTCAGGCTGTGGCACCGATCACACCATCGAACAATTCGTCGATGTACGGCAGCGCTGTGAGCGCGATTCATCATCAGCCACTTTCACAGCAGCCTCAGGCTCAGCCTCATCCGCAATCGCAGCCGTTGCAACAATCGGTGCAGCAACCACAGCCGTTGCCACCTCAGCCTGGGCCGCAACATCCGTCTCAACCTCCTCAGCCTCAACAAATACCGACCCAGCACTCGCATCCACAGGGCCAATTGCATCCTCAGCAACACCCGCAGGCGCAACAACATTCTCAGGTTCAACAGCAGCAACAACCGCAACAGCAGCATCAACAACAACAACAGCAGCAGCAACAGGCGGCGCAACATCAACAGCACGCTCAGGCACACGCGCAGCAGCATCAACAAACCCCGCAACACATTCAGCAGCAACATCAACACGCACAGGTGAGATAACGAATTTATGCGGAAAATTGTCGAGATTGAGCGCGCTACATCTACTCTGAGGCACGAAAAAAATGGACAGATTCCGATTTATTTATCTGGGAAACGATTAGTAATGAAAACGTATTTTTTAAACAAAAAAGTACATATATTGAGAGCCTTAAGGGGGTATACCAGTGTGAACGCTGAAAATTTGGGTGACTCGGGAATTTTTTGGAAGAAAGGTACTCAATTAAATGTTTCGGAAAATTAAGAATATATTTGGCTATATTTTGCGTATATTGCATAACTTTTTCATAGAAAAATATTGAGAGCCAAGCGACTTATGCGCTGCCTTCGGAGGCGCAAAAAAAAAGTTCCTCCACTGCTGACATAATTCCGGACGATTGAGTTGCTGAAACCAAAAAGGGGAGAAATTGTTAAACTGCAAGGTATTTCCTGTACAATGATGTAGGATTTTCGAAAAATATCAAAATCTAACAATATGGCGTAGTTATGAAAAAAGTCTGTTTTTTTGCCTATAAAATGATCTTTTTTTTTAATGCCAAATCGTCAATTTTCATCCAATCGAAAATATCCTACGTCATTGTAGAGTAAATATATTCAATAGTACTCAGTTCAAATTTCAAGTCAATTGGATAATTGCTCTTTGAGGTACAATGTCAGCAAATTTGAAAAATCTAATTTTGAGAAAAACGCGTTTAAAGATTCCACTATCGATTTTTGCAAGATAAAAAGATTAGAGATGCGGCCTTGAAATTTTTACAGGATATTCTTGAAAGTATAAACTGTCGAAAAAGGCAAATAAATCGATTTTTTAAACGTGTCACACTGGTATAGCCCCTTAATTTTTTTAAATCACCAAAAAACAGTAAAACAACAAAAAATGGCCGTCTGCAGATGATGAAATTTTTTCGGGACGTTTAGCGGTGGACACTCCAGCTTAAGGGGAGGATAGGGGTTTCAGCGTGAAAAAAAAAACACTTTTTTGCGAATTTTTTTCATCTATATGGATAGAGTAAATTTATTGAAACCTTTTGTACATTGTTAAGTGTCATTTCAAGAATATTCCGTGAAATTTGTACGCGAAAATATCCACAAACAAGCCGGTGACAAAGCTTTTCCAAGAACGCTTTTGGAAAAACACGATATGCGGTGTTCACTGTATCTCAGCTAGAAATTATCTGAAATCAAGTACCATTGAAATTTAGTCAAAGTATCATCAAATCCTCCCCCCAACGGTCTTTGATAAATTTTGTTTCATTTATAAAATTTTGGTGGTCATGTAAAGTGAAAAGTGCTATTTTTCACGAAAAATTCCGCCATTTTGGGGGTGGAAAACCCCCTCAATGTAAAAAAATCTCAAACTAACCGTTGGGGGGAGGTATTTTATATGTAGAAAGTGTGTATCAAGTTTGAAATAAATCGGTCATGTAGTTTTCAAATGGCAGTGAACACGGACTTTGAAAAAGTGGTTTCGAGAAAAACGCGTTTGAAGTTTAGAGAAGTCGGAGCTGCAGTGTTAGAGGAGCAGGACCAAATAGTCAATAACTTCGAGAGTTTTGCTCTGATAGACTTTAAATTTCGGGATTATATTCTTGAAATGTTTAACTATGAGAAAATACAAAAAAATCGATTTTTCAAAAGTGGAAGCCCCTACCCTCCCCTCAAACGATGCTTCCGAAATCTAAAAACCACACTTGAAAGTTAACAATAAATACGAGTCGTTGACGATCGGCGATTGTTTAAATCTTTTTTTTTTAGCAACGTGGCGACGAATTGAAATTTAAGCATAGAAAATCTATGAAAAGAGTCGCAATTTTTACGTAATTTAAAAAAAATGAAGGTCGATCTTTTTAAAGTGAGTTCGTCAACAACCTGTAAATGTTTCTCGTCGTATTTCCTGCAAATTTGGAAAAATCCGTCAAGTGGTTCTCGAGATGTGTCCACCGACTTTAAAAACAGTGTTTCGAGAAAAATTCGTTTTAAGTTTGAATTGTGGTGCTGCTACTGCCCGCCCTGCCGACAATTTGAAGCTCTAGCTCATTCAATTTTAGGACTATTTCAATGGAATTTTGCGGAAATATAGCTAAAAAGTGATACTATCGAATCAAAATATTTTCGGAAAATGCGATTTTTCGACCCATCTAGGTAGGTGCAACCCATTAAGGCAGTCGTCTAGTGTGAAGGCCGTTTTTTAATGCTTTTTTGGGGAATTTTTTTTGGACAAACCATTAAAATAAAATAATGTACAAATCGTATATCATTTTTATTAACATTTAAACAAACTTTGTGAATTTTTTAAAGTCATTATATAGAATATAGTCGGAGATATACCGCTCAACAGGAACCCATACATAAAAAGCGGTGCTCCATGCCATGATTTCGGCCGTTTTGCTTATCTGAAATAAAAAAAACCAAACGCAATTTTAATCATGAGACTTGAGACTCTACATGGAACTAAAATAAAGTTAGAATTCCGAGAAAATAATTTTTCTCCACGCTTTAGAAATAAAAAAAATCCGTATTTTTTGGGGTCTAGCTGATAAAAAGAAAACTAACGAAGCAATCTTAATTATTTTAGTTCAACTTGTAGTTATATATGTACTAAAGATGCTGTATAAATTTAAGCAGAATCAATGAAATAGTTTTTGAGATATCATGGCAGCAGTTTGAAAAAATCGTGTTTTGAGAAAAACGCGTTTGAAAGTTGTTGCATAATAAAAAAATGGTCTCAGCATCAATCCGCTATGCCTGGACCATAGAGTACACCTTCCTCTTCTTCAAAGAAGTCATGCAAGGCCGTTTTCTCTTCTTTTGATGTGACACACTAGACGACCGCCTTGATATGTAAGACGAATCAGAGGCGAATTTTCCCAACGACGAGATCCATCTGAATCGCCATAAAATGAAAGTGTATACGGGATAAACAGGTGCAAGCTCAGCAAGCAGCCCAGCAGCAAGCGGCTCACCAGCAAGCGGCCCAACAGGCCCAGCATCAACATCAGCAGCCTTCGCAGCAGCAGCAACAGCAACAGCATCAACCACCGTCCCAACAGCAACAGCAACCTCATCCCGTAACTTCCGCGCCTACAACGAACGCTCCGCCGACCCCGCCAGCCTCTTCGCCCGTACCGTCGATGCAGCACAATCCATCTCAACAACCGGGAATGATGCAAAATCATTCGATGCCCCCGCATCAGGGAAATCAAGGCACACAAGTGATGTCGCAACAGGGCGGGCCAGGAAATCCCCACGGACCACCGCCAATGATGCCACCAGGGCCGCAGCATTCGCAACAAGTTCAACAACATCCCCATCAGGTTCAACACGGACAGCAAGGACCGCAACATTCGCAGCAACATCCGCAAGCTCAACAACATTCTCACGTTCAGCAGCAGCAACAACAGCAACAGCAACAGCAACAGCAACAGCAACAGCAGCAACAACAGCAGCAGCAGCAACAACAACAACAGGCGGCGCAGCATCAGCAACACGCCCAAGTACACGCTCAACAGCACCAACAGCCGCCTCAACACATTCAACAGCAGCATCAACAACACGTACAGGTAAAACTTTATGGAGAAATATATTTGTCAAAAGAAAAAAAAACACGCTTTACAAGGCTTTAGGTCACAATAACGGGTATTAAATCATGTGCGAATTTAACAATTTTTTTAATATAAAAAAGTGATTCACTCGTAAAATTAATTACACATCTATTTAATATGAATATCAAGCTGTTAGACTTTTTTTTTCGATGTACAAAATGGCCGACTACTAATATTTTCTTTTGTTATATTTTTTTAAGCGCTCCGCGGCGTGACATTTAGCATCCACAATTTTTACCTAGAACAAAAAGCAAAAATTCTCGTTAAGCTACATTAGAATACCTAGGGAAGTACGTACGGAGGTTAAAAAATATTGTTTTATTCAAAAGATGTAGGTATGTGAACTCAAGAACTGAATTTTCAGTGAAAAATTTCGTTATCACTGCTCGATTAATCAGAAATTCCGTACGTACTTCTCTGCGAAATGCCATTAGGAATATAACTTTTAAATTTGAAGTAAATCGAGTGAAAATTGTTGAAGTTATTTGTCGCGCCAATTGGAAAAAAGCTGTTTCGCGAAGTTTCGAGTAGTCGGCCATTTTGTACATAGAAAAAAATTCCAACAGCTGATATTCATACTAAATGGATGTATAATTAATTTTATGAGGAAACAGGGTGTCTAATTTTAACCAGAACTGAAATTGCATGACATTTAAGGATTTTTAAAGCAAAGAATGGGGATTTTTTCATGACTCTTAGTATGACTTTCTGGCATCGAAGTATACTTAATGATTCTACAGTGCGACCGATTTTCTATATTTTTATATTTTTATTTTGCTCTTTTAAACAGATGTGTGTTGTATGCCAATAAAAAATAACCGGAATAAATGAAAAGTCACCAAACTGTACAATTCCATATGTAGTAAAAAATGTGAGACAAACATAATTTCAAGATTGCTGTAAAGAAATATATTTTGGGAACATCTAGAAAAATATAACATACATTTGGGAAATTTGAGTAATATCATCTAGTCGCTTTACACGAATAACAAAGAAAAACTAATATATGTTGAGATAACGCATCATTTTCTTTTACTTTCTTCTATTTTATTTTCTATCGATTCGATATTCGTTTCTCTATCGACAAGTACCACAAAGTTAGTTCATATTGAATATAGACTCAACGATAATTTAGTGGGGTATAATGATTCAGGTAGACTGGTAATTTTTCATGACATTTCATGACTTTTTCAGGGTCGAGTGTAATTTCATGACATTTAAGATTTTTCATGACTTTTCAGGTCGGTAGACACCCTGGTGAATCACTTTTCCATGCGAAAAAAAATTGTTAAATTCGCACATGATTTTATACCCGTTACCGTGGCCTGAGGCCTTAAGGGGCCAGTCTACTTTGGAGCCATGAAAAAAGGCTATTTTCGCGATTTTTTTGGAGGATGTTACAAAGGATATGAGTATAAAAGTACTTGGGCTTAATAAATAAAGTCTTGAAATACATTTAAAGAAAAACTTCATTAATTTTTATTCATTTTTAAGTATAAAAACTATAGTTTAACGTAACGCCCGAAAAATAGGTGGGCTAGGTAGCTCCATCGCAACTCGGCAACGGCTTGGTTGAAACAAAAAATCAAAGTCCATTAGATTCAGTATGACACCACCTACAAAATGACCCTCGGATATAAAGTTTTATGAAAAAATAAAAAAATGGCAGACGAATACGAAAAAAGTAAAAAATCGCGTTTTTTCGGAGTTTTTCGTAAAAAAAAGAGTAAAAATCAAAATTTTAAAACCATCGAGGGTCATCTTGTTGCGAATCATGTTTACAATATGTGGTTCAAATTTCGAGAGAATCGGTTTATTAGTTTTAGAGATACGATGGAGCTAGCTTTTGAAAACGTTGTTTCGAGAAGAACGCGTTTGAAGTTTATACTATGAAAAAACTCTCACCTAAACTCAATCGGCGATTCCTGCACCGTACAAAATCCCTTCCGATTGCTCATCATCGTCGATTTCTTCGAGTCTTGCTTTCGATTTTTCGAAATGTTCAAAGTGGACTGGCCTCTTGATATTGTTGGAAATAACCGTACAAATATTTGCACATATCACGATTGTGACGACGATTACGCTTTTCCATCCGCAAAATTCTAAATGAAAACAGAAACTTAAGCATATCTCCCGAGCGCAAGTTTTAATCTGTTTTTTGTTTTTTGACGTTTTGGGACTTATAGAAGAAAAAAAATGTTATGCGCCGTAAACAGGTACAGGCGCAGCAAGCCGCGCAACAGCAGGCCGCGCAACAAGCGCAACATCAGCATCAGCAACCCTCGCAACAGCAGCAGCAGCAGCATCAACAATCGTCGCAGCAGCAACAGCAGCCTCATCCCGTAACGTCCGCGCCTGTAACGTCAAACGCCCCGCCGACACCACCGGCCTCCTCGCCTGTACCCTCGATGCAGCACAATCCTCATCAGCAGCCGGGTATGATGCCGAATCATTCGATGCCGCCGCATCAAGGAGCCCACGTGATGCCGCCACAGGGTAGCCCCGGAAATCCCCACGGACCACCGCCAATGATACCACCGGGTCAAGGCTACGGACAACAGTATCAGCCAAGCGGAGGACAGCCGCAGGCTCAGAACGTTCCTCTTCCACCGCGACCGCCCCATCCATCTTACGCTTACGGACAACAACAACCGTATCATCAGCCCTATCCACCGTATTCGCACCCCTACTATCATCAGCCCTACGCGCAATATTCGCCTCACGCGATGGGAAGGCCTCATCCGCACGGACCTCACAGCCCCCACTATCATCCTCAGTCGCCACATGGCCCCGGCGGCGAAAGCGGGCCCGGTGGAAACGCCGGACCTGGCCCCGGACCCGGCGGCAATCCGGACGGTGGCAATCCCGCGTATCCACCGGCACCCGTACACGACACAGAGCGCACCGGTCAACAAGAAAATCCCGGAGATGGACAGTCAGACGCGAAATCCGGATCTGGCTAGAACGACTCATCTTTCGGACGGACGTTAATTCTCACTCTAACAGTATCCGCAAATATCCTGTATTGACTCTCCTCGAACGTGGAATACACCGAATCCACATCGACGTTTAATTGCACAATCTTGCAATATACTGTCAAGCATTTGTGGAACGATCAAAG
Source organism: Ophion ellenae (assembly GCA_963210295.1). Lineage (NCBI taxonomy): Eukaryota > Metazoa > Arthropoda > Insecta > Hymenoptera > Ichneumonidae > Ophion > Ophion ellenae. The sequence goes on from OY723387.1 coordinate 61,412,860, forward strand.
ACAAATACAAGATTTAATTGTAACGGCCATTGTATGATTTTGCTTCTTTGCTTGGTCTGTTTTTTTTCCCCCATCGTTACAGCGTCAAGCCGAATGGATGCGGCGCGAAATTACGTTGATTAGAAGAAAGTCGAGGGCTCGATGATGTGGCGGTAGAAACGTGCGTTCGGATGTTCACTTCACCGCCTTCATTTGCCAGAGACCGTCGTTTAGGTAGTGACAATTCTCAACGCCGACACCCTTGTTTACTCTGGCACTGAAAATATCCGACACGATAGCATTGGTATTTCGATCGAGGAAGCGCTTAGAGGCGTTGGAAATGTTGACTCACATGTCCTCGGTGGATAACGTTGTTACACCCACTGCAAGAGCGTGTTGCTTTCCTTCCGCCATCACAGCCTGCGTCTTCGGGTTAGGGAAAATTTTATTTTCTGCGACATTTATCGGCGCGCTACATAAGTGAATATTTACCAGTTGAGAAATTATAAGAAGGATCGATTATCGAGTGTATGTGTATGTTACGGTTGAAACGCCTTTTCAGCTTAGGGACCATTCATAAAACACGTGACGTAGTGAGGGGGGGGGGTCAGGCAAATCGTCAGTTTGTCACAGGGGGGGGGGGGGGGGGAGGGGGGTCGAGCAAAAGTCACGAGACGCTATAAGCATATTAAATCTGGAAAAGGGTGATTCTGAGACGCTGAAAATTTTCTGTACTGCCCACCCAAATTTCCGACTACGAGGAAGTCGCAACTTCTCTGATATCGATTGAGACTCACCTGAAACATCCTCGGGAACACATTGCATTCTAGGTGCATCGTGATAAAAGATTATAAAATTATTTATTATTAATGTACGTGGGGTCGTCCATTAAGGCCTTAGGCCACTCTAGAGGCCGAAAAAACAGGCTTTTTGGGGATTTTTTTTTCAGAAAAACTACAAAATAAATCGAGATTACGAAAAAGGGTGTTTATCATACATATCGGTGACTATACAATAATTTTTTTGAAGCGATTAATTTCAAAATGTCGGCTGTGCAGCGTTTATCTCGAAACTGCATTTTTTAAGTTGGCCGGGAACATAACTCAGACAATTTTTAACCGATTCACTTGAAATGTTGAATATATCTTGAAAAATACATCGTTTATGGAAGTACGTAGGATTCTTTTTATAATGCATAATTCATTTGTTATTAAAAATTATCTGACGATTGTTGAGGCAAATTTTTGGAAAGTGTAAAATTTCGTCAGATAATTGTTAATAACAAATGAACTATGCAATATAAAAAAAATCCTACGTACTTCCATAAACAATGTATTTTTCAAGATATATTCAACATTTCAAGTGAATCGGTTGAAAATTGTCTGAGCTATGTTTCTGGCCAACTTAAAAAATGCAGTTATGAGATAAACGCTGCCTAGCCGCCATTTTGAAATTAATCGCTTAAAAAAATTATTGTATACAGTCACTGATATGTATGATAAACACCCTTTCTTGTAATCTCAATTTATTTTGTAGTTTTTCTAAGAAAAAATCCCCAAAAAGCCTATTTTTTCGGCCTCTAGAGTGGCCTAAGGCCTCAATGGACGACCCCACGTATAAATTATACGTTTTTATATATTACATATATATTTACTTAAAGTAAACAATATAAATTGTTCGTTCTGAAATAGCTTATTAAAATGGTTTTAGTATTTTACTTGCTTCTTTTTGTTAAAAGAAAATCTAGAGCAGAAGGGGGGGCTCCATGTCACGTAATTTTCAGGAGCGGCAGGGGGGGGGGGGGGCACCGGCACCCGTCACGAAACGTCACAGGGGGGGGGGGTCCAATATTGATAAAATTTGCGTCACGTGTTTTATGAATGGCCTCTTAGGACAGTATTTTAGTATAGAAATTGGAAAAAATCGATTTTTTCGCATTTTATTAAAATATAGATACTTGAGGCCTTAGGCCACGGTAACGGGTATAAAATCATGTGCGAATTTAACAATTTTTTTCGTATGAAAAAGTTATTCACTCAAAATTAATTACACATCAATTTAGTATGTATATCAAGCTGTTAGAATTTTTTTTTCGATGTACAAAATCGCCGACCACTGGAAACTTCTCGAAACAGCTTTTTCCAATTGGCGTGACAAATAACTTCAACAATTTTCACTCGATTTACTTCAAAGTTGAAAGTTACGTTCCTAATTGCATTCCGCAGAGAAGTACGTACGGAATTTCTGATTAATTGAAAACTTTTCATTTTATGAGCAGTTAGAACGAAATTTTTTCACTGAGATTCATTTCTTAAGTCCAAATACCTACAACTTTTGAATAAAACAATATTTTTTAAACTTCGTACGTACTTGTCTAGGTATTGTAATGTAGATGGACGAGAATTTTTGTTTTTCGTTCTAGGTCAAAAATTGCGGATGCTAAATGTCACGGCGCGGAGCGCCTAAAAAAAAGATTAAAGAAAATAGTAATCGGAAATTTTGTACATAAAAAAAAATTCTAACAGCTTGATATTCATACTATATAGATGTGTAATTAATTTTATGAGTGAATTACTTTGTCATAGGAAAAAAATTGTTGAATTCGCACATGATTTTATACCTGCTACTGTGGGCTAAGGCCTTAAGAATATGTCCTCAAAAGGAAATTTCGAAATCCGTAATATTCGTACGTCAACAAACGAGACCAGAGTAGGGTCGACCGGTCGGAACAAACCGCAGAAGCTTCTAAGGAAGCTAGAACTGCTGGCAACGAAGAACGAGCTTCAGAAAATCATCATTTCAAAGCAGAAGAAGATACACTTTACGAGGCAGAAATGGCCGATTGATGTTAACGCAAGTATAACATGCCATTATACCACTTAGAGTGTTGCGGTTGTCTGAAATTGTACTCAAAACTTTTAGCGCGTTTTTCTCGAAACTATTTTTTTCAAACTGGTTGACATAAAATCTCGAGTTCTATCCAACCGATTGTCTTCAAATTTGGTATCGACCTTCAGTATATATTCCTCTATTGTTCTCACAGCGGGCATGGCAAAATTATTATTGTTACTTTTAAAAAAACATTTTAACATTGAAAAAATAGGGCGGACATTCACTTTTCTCAGACAGTCGCCATTTAATTTATTTTCCCTTTGGTGCCTGCCATAATCACATTCTTATTGATCAAGAAAATTGGTTTTATTTCTGTTTCAGATGAACGGCCATCTTTTTTTCGTAAATTCTTGAAAAATCATTTTAAAAAACTTAAAAAAAAATGGATAGTAAAAATGTATATAAATTTTTTCATCCAGCCTGACAAAACGCCCGAAGTTGAGGCCTCTAGACTATAATAAACGCGTTTTCCCGAGTAAAAAACTAGTTCTTACTCGACGCCTTCGTCAAAATTCGTGATTCCCTAGTAAAAACTAGAATTTACTGATAAATAAATTTAAATGTTGGTTTTTGTTCGTTTGGTTTTTGTTTTTCGGTTTTTGGTCCAGTTGGGGGGGAAGATTTGATGATACCTCGACTAAATTTTAATGGTACTTGATTTCAGATAATTTCTAGCTGAGATACAGTGAACACCGCAAATCGTGTTTTTCCAAAGGCGTTCTTGGGAAAGCTTTGTCACCGGCTTGTTTGTGGATATTTTCGCGTACAAATTCCACGGAATGTTCTTGAAATGACACTTAACAATATACAAAAGGTTTCAATGAATGTACTCTATCCATATCTGAAAAAAATTTGCAAAAAAGTGTTTTTCTTTTCACGCTGAAATCTCTACCCTCCCGTTAAATTTTCGCATCAAAGGATACAACCACGGTGCCTTTCGGCACAGCTGTCATTTTTGCTCCCTTCGACGTTAGACCTGGACACATGATGTTCGCACCGCTGAGTACGAATCTGATTGCTCCTTTATCGACTTGCTCCAGCGGCAGGAAAAATGGATCTGCAACAGAAATATGATATTTGGCATTATTCAGAATCGTGCAACAATCGCGGGACAGAAAAGAAAAACCACTTTTTCTCTACATTTGTGCAGAAGACGCAGCGTCGGCATCCAGGGTCCTTCTCGCTGACGAAAGAAGAGCAACTCTCCCGCGGCGTTCACCATAATCTCTATGTGATCGTGGCTGTCGTAGAAAAATCGTCAAGCATAAGAAGAAGAAAAGCGAGAGCAGCTTACATATTGGATATTACTCACCATTTAACGATGCGGAAGGAATCTTTTTTAGGAATGATTTGGTCCACATGACTCTCGAGAAAAGGATAAAGTTCTAAAAGCCGCGATCTGATTCCTTTCTGTACCGACGACTTCAGTTGTTGAACACCGGAAACACTGTCTTTCTCGTCAAATCTTTGGAACAATTACATTTAAAGAATTAGCCCGAGCTTTGGCAATGTTAAAATATTACGAAAAAAACGGAGAAAAAGTCACGGTCTACTTACTTCTTAAACATTTTTGTCGCGATGATGCGCACGTTCGGAATTTAATTGATTCAGACAAATGCAAAGAAACGAACGATCCGCGGAATAAAAAGGTTTGTAAAAAGAAATAACTTGCGGTCTATGTTTACGTCGTTATGTTGAATACAGGTTAGGGACTGGAGGGACTCGAGCCATTGACAACGAACTAGAGATGATAGACGCGAGGCTCCGGAAAAAAAACCGACTTCTCCAAGACGGTGCTGCTGTCTGTCGGGAAAAGTTGAAAAAAACTCGTAGAATTAATACAAAATAGACACGTTCGATGAAACCGATTTACTTGGAAAATTGAGTTCGGATGATTGGAAATTTGGTAAAAAAGTATGTAAGAAATCGTAATTGGTATTTAAAAAAAAATTCTCGATCGAGATGCGATGGCCATCGTGGTTCGTCGGTCGTCGGGAACGCGCGTTAACGTGACTGCCGTGAACGGAGCGCTGATAAAGTCAAAAAAATCTTGCAGAACATAGATTGGTCGAACTCCGTATCCCGAGCCATTTTGTGCATCGCAGAAGAGAGCAGAAGAGAGCCCCCAGCTGTGTGCAATATTACACGTCCTTTACCGAAAAATCCGGAAATGTCAAATCCGATGAATCAGTGAAACGAGTTTGTGATGAAATAGACGAACGAGTGAAACGAACTGAATAAGTAAATATAAAAAGGAATGCTTCGCAATTGAATGCGTGCGCGAGGATAAGCTCTTCGCCACGTTAAACGTAAACATTACGAATGCCTGTTTGGACAAACGACAAGCTTACAAGTCGCGAAGTATCCGTGGGGACAAAGAAAACGTATCGGTTCGCGGTTTCCTTTATCAACCTTGGCCTCGTCGTCATCACCGAGGTGAGTATTTCACCCTCGGAAGTAAAAGTTAAAAATAGCGTTCGAGAAGAAACGCGCGCGGGACCTCGCAGACGTGTATCATTGCCAACGATTGCCCCCCCGAGTCTCTCGAGACTTTTTTTCGACGATTGTCATGCTCGCGATTATCGTTGAACGCAATCCTATAGACATTTCGATCGTTCTTTTTTCCCCAAACTTCATCTTTTTCCCCGTGCACCCGAACATTCAATCGTCGAATGTACGCTCGGGACTATTGCCCGTGAGAATAAGAACAAAGTGCTAGAAAGTTCCAGTTGTGAGTATGCAACGAGTGATTCGAATGTTGAGAATTTCATCGTGACACGGCTGTAATCACGATCGTCGTGGACAAAACAGTGATGCTCCTTTCTCAAAAGCAGGCATTTTTTTATTTTTCTCATTGCAAGAAAGGCCGTAGCAACGGGTTCGGCGTTTGTGAACGTTCGACAGAGGTTTCCAAAAAAGTTATCGAGGACTTTCGACCGAATGACTTTTTACGACGCACGTAGAATGCGGTCGGTACGGGCCGGGAGGGAACGAGGTTGATAAAGAAAGTTGCCTTTGAATGGAATAGCGCGTCTAGAGATACGACGATGCATCGATTCCGAGAAACTATAAACATACAAAGATAAGAGTCGACAAACAGCACTCGATATTGGATCTGCTGAGGCAACAAGCCGTTCCATCTTTGAATATTGAATCAAACGAGATATATAAACAAAACCAGTTTTTCTAATCGTATCCACAGGGTTGTCTGTTTCGGGAACGTATACCGGAGTAAAGTTACCGCATAATGATGTCAATTCTGAGAAGTAGGCCGTTAAGAGCATGTAGAGACATCTAAGCTTCTCGAAGGTGTTAACTGCGTGTTAAAAATGTTTTGTTACCGACATTGTCGCGCGGAAGACTACGTTGGAAGAGAATCCTCTCCGCAGAACGTTGCTTATCAGACCTACCTCTTTTTTGGTAACATTCCACGCGTTGGGAAAGTTCAGCGAAAGTGACTTTTTCTTTCATTAGTTTCAGCGACTCCGTCTCCACGGAGTCGATCCGGCTGAAAGATGAACGCGGAAGGCATGCCGACGGACTCCCTTAGGACTGCGGGCAATGCGGAGTTTTCGTCGGTATTTCCCGTATTTCCAAACTCGAACAAGCCTTGCGTGAACGTGTGGATGGACAAGATGAGCAAGGGCATTCTCACGTCGACTCACTTCAAGGAACACTGGAGGATATGGGTGCCGAAGATTTACAGTCCGAAGCTCAACAGCAATTGCCTAGAGTGGAGTTTCGACGAGGGTGAGGCGCAAAAGATGCTCTACAATACGCTCGAGGAGTTTATCTGCAACGGCGATCCTAGCGAGGTACTGAAACAACTGCGCCAAATGGACAATCCGCCGGCGGTATGTGGCCGCGTTTTCCGAAACGGCGAGCCGACTTACTTTTGTCGGGAGTGCGCGATGGACGCGACCTGCGTATTGTGCGTCGATTGCTTCAAGGCATCCGTACACGTGAATCACAAGTATAAAATGGGAATATCCGGCGGCGGAGGTTGCTGCGACTGTGGCGACGCCGAAGCCTGGAAAAAGGAACCCTTCTGCAAGACTCATTTCCTCGGCACGCGCCCGCAGGAAGCTTCGAGCAAAAAACTGCCGGAAGACATAGCGATGAGAGCGGTCGCGACTTTCGAGGCAGTGCTCAAGTATTGCTACGAGCTATTGACACTGGAGCGTTCACCGGGATTACCGCCGGATCTAGAGGTCAGAGACAGCGAGGAGGATCCCCTGTCGCTTCTCGGCACAACCGACACCTATTGCACGGTTTTGTTCAACGACGAGACCCACACGTTCGAACAGGTAATCAGTACACTGACCAAAGTCATCAAATGTTCGCAAAAGGAAGCGATCGAGTTCGTGACGAATATCGATCGGGACGGTCGTGCCGTTGTCAAATGTTGGGACTTTCAACATTGCAACGAGCTCAAGTCGGACGTCGAGAGATTCACGGCGCGACACAGCAATCGACCGCTCAAGGTCTTGGTCGTCCATGCACACGTAGTCGCCCACCAGATATTCGCAATGAAGTTGCTCGGTTGGCTGCAACAATTCATCAGTCGCAGCGAGGGCTTTCGGATAATATTCAGCGATGTGGCGCTCAACACGAAAGCCGGCGAAGGCGCGATCGTCACTGGGATTTTAATGCGCGACTCGCAATTGTGGAAATCGGCCCGAACGGCCTGGCACAGATTATTCATTTCGGGAATGTTGATGGAGTACGAGAGCAAGAAAGCCCTCGCTATTGTTTTCACGTACAACTATGGACCTGTTATGAAAGACTTTATTCGGGACGATCACGATCATTCGTTTTCCATAACATCGTTGTCCGTTCAACTTTTTACCGTACCGACTCTGGCGCATCATCTTATAGCCCATCACGACGTTCTCTTTATTTTACTCAACACTTTTATCTCGGAGAGCTTGAGGAAGTGCAATGCCGAGGGAAAGCTGGAATTCGAGAGAAACACACCAAACACGTCGTTCAAGAGAGCCCAGTACATACTTTACGACCTTAAATACTTGTTGACTTCGAAACCCGACACTTGGACGGACGAGCTGAGGAAGGGATTCCTGCAGGGTATATCGTTGCTTCTGACCTTCTTGTGCAGTATGCAATGGATGGACGCCGTTCTGCGTCAGGTGGGACAGCACATGGAATACGAGCCGGAGTGGGAGAGCGCCTTCAATCTTCACATCAAGCTGTCGCCGGTTATCAGTCTAGCCCTCGAATGGTGCGGCTCCGACAGAATAGCTCTGAGAAAAGCCGTCCGTCTGGTACTTCGAAAGCTCGCCGAGGAGCTCCGTCGGGAAGAACCGGGCCCGGGACAATTGCGCGAGATCGCCGATCATTCGGCCACTTGTCTCCAGTACGACGTAGCCTCGGAGCCCGTTTCCATTCATCTGCCGCTCTCGAGATTCCTCGCCGGTCTCTTTCTCCATCTCGAGAAGCACGATCTGCACTTTCAGAGCAACGAATTCGCCATTCGCAATCGTCCCACCCCCGAGCAAATAATCGAGCCCGTGCTTCGCGCACAGGCCATGATATCGCAGGTTCACGCTGGCATGTGGCGAAGAAACGGCTACAGCCTGCTCAATCAGCTTTACTTTTATCACAACGTGAGATGCCGGAACGAGATGATCGACCGTGACATCATACTGCTGCAAGTCGGAGCCTCGTTGATCGAGAGCAACGAGTTTCTCATACACGTTCTCAACAAGTTCAATCTGACGAATTGGGCCGACCCGGAGTTCGAGACGAATTCCTTGAAGAATCCCGAGGAGGACAGCACGAGACAGACGATCAATCTCGTCGAGGAATTCCTCGGTCTCCTTATAACGATTATAGGAGAGAGGCACGTGCCCGGTATCGGACAAGTCAGCGCCGACGATCGTCTCAAGAAGGAGATTATTCAACAATTGTGCATTAAACCGTTGTCGCACTCGGAACTGAACAAAACGCTGCCCGAGGGGATTCATCACGAGACGGGCCTCGAGAGGGTCATAGACGAAGTTGCGGAATTCAAAAAGCCGCTGCAAAGCTCCGCCGGCAAAGGCGTTTACGAGCTCAAGCCTCATTTGTACTCCGAGTACAACGTATTCTTCTATCACTACACGAAGGAAGAATTGAGCAAGTCCGAGGAGGCACAGAGGAAATGTCGCAAGGCGATGAACGAGCTCGAGTGTTGTCCACCACCGAAATTGCCAAAGCTCACCGATTCGTTTCGCATAGTCGCGAATTTGCTGCAGTGCGACGTAATGCTTCACATAATGCAGACCGTACTCGAGCGCGCCCTCAATCTGCGAGCTCGAACTTTCTCCGAGCCCCAGGTACACAAGATCTTACATCTCATCGGTTACGCACTGCAGGAAGAGGAGTCCGAAAATTACGAGTTTTTCATATTCACGGAGCGTGCCCAGAAGTGGAAGATTTACAAATTGCTCGAGAGCCTATCGAGCAGTCCCCGCATAGACGAGCACAAGGATCTGTTGGCTTGGGTACTCGGTAAGTATCGCGAGGTGACAGGTACCTCGGTGTCCGGTACGGGAACGGCAGGGGCAACGGATGCCGCTGCTACAGCGGCAACGGCGTCTTCCTCGTCGCCGCAGGCCGAGCCAACGACGGAAGACGGTGACCCAGCCAAGACCAGCAAGGAGTGGCGAGCTAAAATGGCCGCGGAGAAGAGAGCAAAGGTGATGGCACAAATGGCAGCGATGCAGAAAAACTTTATGAAGCGAAACGCTACGTTGTTCGAGGAGATAGCTCTCGATTCGGGCAAGAGCAACGACAGAGGCTCCTACATGGACCTAACGGAATGCGATCAGGAGGATCCAGCCCTCGATCTTGTCACTCGGCAAACCCCGCGAGTTCTCGAGGAAAAGACCTACACGTGTATACTCTGCCAGGAGGATCAAGCCGTCACCACCTCGGGCAAGGCCATGGTACTCGCCGCTTTCGTTCAACAATCGACGGTACTGTGTCAGACTCGCGTCAACATCGAAGAACCGAATCCCCTCTATTTGTCCTCGAAACTCGGTGCGTCGCCTCACACGAGTACCTGCGGCCACGTCATGCACGCCGACTGTTGGGAAAGATATTCCGAGAGTGTGCGAATCAAGGAAACTCGAAGGCCCTACAGAATGCGTCAACTCGCGAGCTTCGACGTCGACGAGCACGAGTATCTTTGTCCGCTATGCGAGTGTCTCAGCAACACGGTTCTTCCGCTCTTGCCGCCACTCGGAATCATAAGACCACCCGAGACCGACGACACCGACGTTGACTTCGAGACGTGGCTCAGGGCGATGAGAATCGTCGGCGAATGCGCCACGATCGATTCAAAGAACAACGACGATGACGACGAATCGGCGTACAATCACGACGAGAACAATTGCCGCTACTGCTTGGAGAGCAAACTACAGAGCCTCGAGCTCGGGAACGAGGGCACCTCGGGTGACGTCACCGAGAGGAAAAGTACGATATGCCCGATAAAAACGATATACACGGAAATGTCGGAAGAGACCGGCCGAGCGTTCGAGTCCATGTACGAAAGTCACGATCCCGATCTGTCGAAGCAACTCGTCGCGATGATACATCGCTTCGCTAAGGCACCCTACATCAAGCACAATACGTTCTCGATCAAGGGCCCCGAAACGGCGAATGGAATATCGCGCGACAATGATCCCACCGTACCGCTGTTGGCTTGGAAATCTACGGCTTATACGGTACACTCGATAGAGTTTATGCTTCGCGACATGGAGAAGCCACTTTTCGGAGCTCTCTCGTCGAGGCAGCGAGACAGTATCGAGTGCCTGGCTAGATTATCGGCGGTTTTCGGTTCGACGTGGCCGAACAACAATCAGGGCTTCATCTCGGGCCTTGGCATGAACGCGGTTGAACTCCTGTCGATGATACTGTCCAAATCGAGCAAAGAATGCTTCCTCGATTGGGATCCCTTTGGAATTCTCATACCGCTGATGATGAGTTTGCCAAGCCTGTTCAACACGAGCAAAACCGAGCCAGCGTCAATAGTGATCGGAGGCCCGCGGGAGGCTCACGTTCTCAAACTCGTCTTCGTTATGTTGATTGCCAAGATATTAGCTACGAGTGATTTTGCTGCTTGCGAAGCGATGGACGTGGATCTGCCGGAAAGCGAGCCAACAACGGCCCTTAAGACGGTGACTATGTCGACGTCAACGACGAATCAAGGATGCGAGTCGATCGTCGCTCTCACGGAGGCCATGGGTCTCGAGATCGGCGGCTTGACCTTTGCTCAAATTTGGCAACGCGTCAAGGACGCGACTCTGCCGTTTTTGCGCTGTTGCGCCCTCTACTTTCACTTCGTGACCGATGTGCCGGTACCCGATGTACTGATGAACGCCGGTGGCGACAATTACGAGAACATGTGCAGCTATCTCGGCCTACCGACCGGCTGCAACGAACTATTGGACTCGGACATCGTGAGGGAACTCGCTCGAGGATGGATGGCCCATCCGAACTCGAGGTCTCGTCAAACGGCCGTCAAGGAACCACTGAGAATCAACCGACTCGTGCCGCTACCCGACGATTACAGCGAGCTCATAAATACCGTGTCGCTTTTCACTTGTCCCAACAGCGATCGCGAGGACTCGAGGAATCCAACCATGTGCCTCGTTTGCGGCGAGATGCTCTGCTCTCAGAGCTACTGCTGCCAGGCTGAACTCAACAAGACTATGGTCGGCGCTTGCACATGTCACGCGAGCAAATGCGGCACCGGTGTCGGCATTTTCATAAGAGTACGCGAATGCGAGATACTCTTTCTTCGAAGCCCGAACAGAGGAGCCTTCGCGTGTCCGCCATATCTCGACGAGTACGGTGAAACCGATCAGGGCCTCAGACGGGGCAATCCTCTCAAATTGTGCACCGAAAAGTACAAGCAGCTCAATCAAATGTGGCTTGGACACGGGCTTCACGAATCCATTGCACGTGCCATCGAGGCGTCCAGCAATCACACGTCCACCCAATGGCAACATCTGTAGAACGGCCCGAGCCTACCAGTGAGAAACGAGACGAAACAAATTTCACATTCTCGGACTACGAAGAAAATTACTTTTGTTGTTGTTGTGTTGTGTTTTTTTTTTTTTTTTTTAGAACGTCTCGATGGTGCGAGATGGGAATCGGAGCTCTCGAGAGAAAATGAGGAACGGAAAAACTATGAGAATAATATACCTGACGCAAGAATTTTAGATTATACGATGACGTGCGAGGAAAATTTATGAAAAATCGATTGTCGGAGGCCAATGGTCAAAATCAATACGCGCGAAAGTAGTAGATGGACTCGGTTCATCGATGAGAACGAAAAGAAAATTACAAGTCGTTGAATCACGTTATTTATTTTGGATTCGTCGAGCCTGGTCGGGTTAATGTTAATTGATATGAAACAACAACAAAAATATATATTTATTCTTTCCCTTCTGTATGGCCCCGCCCACGTCTAGAACCTTGAAATGCCACTGATGGCCCTCATGATAAACATCTGCACGCGATGGGGAACACCATGCTGAAAAATATCGGCGCGGCTTTGTATATTTGTACGATTCGATGTTATCGTCGTGGATACGCGACGTTTGAACAAAATTGTTTCTGATTTTACCAAGACTTTCTATTATTCATACTGTAAATTAAAGGAAAAAACAACAGACAATGTGAACGTTATCCTTTATTTTATTTTTTGATTTGTCGATGTGAGAAAGAGAGAGAGAAAGATATCTGTAGTAGTAGACGAGAGCGTGTATGCGATGTTTTTAAAAATACGAGAAAAAAGATAAAGCTATTCGATTTTCATTTATTTTGACGTCGCCGTAAACATTTCAAATAATGCTCGGCTATCTACGAGAGATATATTTTATTTATATATATAAATATATATTGCGAAAATGTTTTTTTTTTTTCGATAAAGATGATTTGAGCTTTGTTCGACTTTTCGTGACGACGACCTAACAGCTAAATTGGTCCCAAATGGAAATACTTTCCGTTTTTCCGTGGTAATTCGATTAAAAATAATAGAAGAAACGACGGATATAAATACGAATTTGATGAAAATCGCCGGTAGATCTAGTGTGCTTTCGATAATAATATATTAGGATCAATTCTACTGTTACGTTTAGTGAATAAAGTTTTGAAAATAATTTCTCGGGTGTGTTTATATAATGTTAACAATTAAGTTGTACGTTGCTGTCTATTGGGTCAACCGAGGGAGAGAACGAGAGAGAGATATATCTTTTTCATCTCCCACGAACGCCAAAACTCGTTCTTACGTAATAATCTTTCGTAAAGACGACACTCTTTTTTTTATTTCTGAACGTGTATAGAAAACGACGAAACTTCAAAATTGAATAATAAAATAATGTACTTAATTTTAACGGACTATAAGCTCTGTATTGCGTAACTCTCATTTTTTGTCCATTTATTTTCAAACGTGACGTGTCATAGAACTCTGTGTGGTGAAACACGGCTTGCGTTTAAACAAATAGTTCATCGTGAAATTATAAGGTTATGCAAATCTTGTATATTTCGATTACTCGCCGTGAAATTAGCTTCATTTTGTTGGTGTTTCAAAAGCGTTCAATAGTAGCTGCTTTTTTTTTATTTAGAGAATTTAATGAGAATTATTACATTTTTTTATCATTGCTGTAATTGTTATTTCTTAGGTGCGTTTGCCACTGTTAAGGAGAAAGCCCCAATGATTTTCGAAGGATACTGCCCTATTGACAATTTTTCATGAAAAACTGTGCCGAATAGCCTGGACTAATATTTTCACCCCTCGTGAACAATGTAAGCGAAATTATGGGAACTTCGAATGGTGTGCGATCAACATTTTCAACTAACTCGCGATTCTATCAAAATTATAGCACAACCAAGCATCGCATTGACAGAACTTTTTTGTTTCGTGTTCTAATAAAAAGCGATAATTTTCGCGAGCCACTTTAAAGTTGAATGATAGAGGATTTTTCAAATTTGTCCATAAACTAGCATGATAGGGACTTCGCCAATGTAAAAACGGAACCAAATTGGAGGTGTTTGCAAAAAAGTAGCTACGTCCCAGGAGAAATGCTTACCTTTTCTTCAGCTATGAAAACATACGAATATTTACATTGGTATTTAAAAGAGAATTGACGTCTTTTGAAACAATTTATATACCAAATTCTACACATTTGGAAAAAAAACTAATTTGCCGAGTGAAAAGAGATTCGGAGGTTTTTCGCTACCGCTGCGCACTCTCGTGGCTTCCGTATGTACTACGAAGCACAGTACGATTTGCCTTCCTCTTACGCGCTGCAACACAGACTACAATGGCTGTTTACCCCATTATCATGATAATTCGGGTTTTCCGATCCTAATAATGAACTAAAAGAAATGAAACCAAGTTTCAACTAGGTTGCCGAAAACGATCGTATATTGGGAACACGGTCTCACATTCAGGTCTGAAAACTTGTAGGGTGGGGAGTGACTCAGACGATGAGGCAAAGTGGTAATTCTCGCTTCTGCCGCCTGAAGCGCTACGTCTTTGGGGTGAGCCAATCCAAGGCAGAACCGAACAGCTGTGTAATGGCGCAGATTTTTCGGAATAAAGAATATTTTCAAGAGTAATGTAATTGGAAAACGATTCGGTTTTTTTTACTACTGATCCTATAGCTAGAATGACAACTATTTGTGATTTAAAAAAGCCTCAAGCTTGTTCATTAAGGGAGAAGATACCTTTAGGCGAGGGAAAATTGCTGTTTTATGTTTTTTTTTAAGGAAACATTTCTCAACTGTTTTTGAGACTTAGGGTATGTTTTATTACTACTTATGGCTGTTACGTGGTATTTAAAAAAATTATTAATCTCTGAAAATGGTGGAGGTAGGGTATGTTATTCTAAAAGGGGCGGAGCGGATTTCTTCCAACGACGTGACACTTAGCGTCGGAGGGATTAATCTGAAAAATAAACCAACGAAAAATTTTCTTTCATTAACATTCATACGCAGAATATGAACCTAAAAAACGTAAAATATGTTGAAAATCGATTAAGGAGAGATACACTCCTAGATGGTCGAGGTCGAGGATTTAGAAGCTATGAACATTCCGTCGACCGTAGAAGACCTACACTATGGGCTTGGTATCGATGGTTCCATGTAAGTTGACCAATTTCATGATTTATTCCTTCCCAAATTTTCAAAAGCGTTTTTCTTAAAACCACGCTTTTCAAATCGGTACCCAAAATTTCTCGAAAACCAATGAACCGATTGCCTTGAGGTTTTTTGTGGTTATTCTATACACCATAATCTAGTACTTGTCATAGGTTTTTTTTCCGTTACTTAGTTTTTGTTTTATAGGCAAAATAATAACTAATTTTTGGCCCAAAAATCACTATTTATGTTCAAACGTCCGCCATTTTGTCATAAATCGATATTTTCAAAATCGGCTATGACAAGTACTAGATTATAGTATCTAATTTAATAATCTTTTTGAATTTTTTTTCAGATGATTTTTTAAGAAACGCCAGTGGGTACCGTATACGCAGTTTTTTTTATGACGCTCCAAGGATCATACAATATGCTTGTATATTTTTGATATTTTTAAATAAAGAAAATTAAACATATTTTTGAATGCATATACTTTTAGATAATTAAAACCCCAATCCGAAATTTCAAATAGTTTTCCTTGGAAAAATTCACAAAAATGACCTTTTTCCGGCTCCTAGGTGTATATCTCCCCTTAAATGGCACGCTTCGGAACCAAAAGATTGATTTTTCCGAAAAAATGACTACATTTTGCAATGAAAAAGACTTTTTTTCCAAAAACATTTAGGGCCATGTTTTAGACAATAAGATTAGAAAGATTCATACAAAATTCGATGAAATTTGATGAATTAAAAAAACCAGCCCCCTGACACTGGCCTACTATTCCTATGCGATAAACGAAAACGCGTTTTGTCCGGGCTTTTTAGTTCTTGAAAGCGCCACTACCTAGCGTTGGCTGTTACGTGACAGGCGTCGGCTCTAAATATTCCGATCAGCTGAACGATTCGATACTTTCGTTTCGTGCTGTTATCGTTATTGCGATAACAGCACGTACTGTTGCAGCGATAACAGGATCCATCATACACGCGAATAATGGTTTTCGTAAAGTTATCTACACTAGACTTTTATTCATGTGAAATATTCGAAACACCGGTGCAACGTACATATATATGCATGCCTGTCACACGACTACTAGCGCCACAGTGCGGAAAGGACATTTTGCAAACAGCATTTATCTACCAGTGTCAGCCCCCTGTAAAAAACTGATCAATCGATTCTCATCAGAATCGGTTGGTTAGTTTTTTTTAGCTATACGTCACGCCAGTTTTGAAAATGCAGTTTAGAAGACCGTGCCGCATCTCGGCCATTTTTAACCATTGATAAAAAATAAAAAATACCATGTAACAGCCAAAAGTAGTAATAAAACATACCCTAAGTCTAAAAAATGATGAAGTCATCTTTCGTTTTAAAAAAAAATACCGAAAATCAGCAAATTTTGTATGGCATCTGTAAACATCAAGCGAGAGCTCACGACTTTTGAGACAGTAAAATATAATATATTCTAGTGCAAATGTGTAGCGACGTCTTTAGCGCTTGAATGCGTAGAATTGCGATGCAATTCTTCGTCTTGCGGAACTTTGAACAATATCTTCCACTATCGTTTTTAAAACTTTCCCGACAGTTCGCTGCGATGCACGCTCTAGGCATTTTCCGAATTGAATACGCCGTTTACTTTCTTTCGACACTACAACGTAACACGGAAACGAGACTCAAAAACTTTGAGGAAATTCTCCATTCCTGTATATCTATATTTACAAGCTCCCTGCGTGTCGGCGCCCCTAGCGGATCAATGACAAACTAAGTTTGTGCGTCACTAACGATTCCCTCCCCACACACCAAAACGTCCGAGTTTCCAGCCCTGTAGGTAATGCCGTCATTGGGAACATTGAAGCAAATTCAAATTTTCGCCGAACCGGAAGTCGAATTTTTCGTAGGCCTTGTTACACAGTGCGAAAAGATCTCGCCAGTCGTCGGAGTGGCACGTGAGTGATGCGCATCCGTAACAGCTGCAAATGAAATAAAGGAATAACGAGGAAATCTCATCTCGTTTGACTAGCTATGTCGAGAATGCGCGGTTTGAAAACACGTAACTGTCAGAGCGACGATTTTACTCGGAGCATCGCGGTACGCTTCCCGCAACGCTGACACTTTTAATTATCGCTTGTATTCGCTGCTTCGTGGATAGACATATCCATGTTCATCGCATTCTACTATAGAGTTTTTTTTTCGAGGGAATCGGAACTCAAAAGGTAAGTTTCCAAAAGTTTCCAAGGCCCTTTCGTTTCGTTATTTTCGTTGAAATGTTTTTATCGGAGCAATATTTTCTACCTCGTTGTTATTGTTGTTCAACAGTTATTATTCGCTCCTACCGAATAGACATTCTCGTGACAATAGACGAAACTCGTTCTCCAAACGAGCACCTGACGATCGTCGAAACCGGAAGCGAAAACCCCGCCGTCTAGAGCGCACCGCAGTGATAATTGAGCGTTGAAATTGCACCAAACTTCATTACGCGCCAGGAGAACGATGTTGGAGAACGCCTGCGACCCGAGCGTCGAAAAACATTTCAAAGGTCACAGGGATGCCATCACGGGAGTTCGTTTTCATCCGCACGGGGCGCAGGTAACGACGAGCAGTTTGGATCGCACGTTGATGGTGTTCAACATCACCGCCGCCGCCAGAGCCTACCGTTTTTTTGCGCACAAGGACGTAGTACTCGACGTGGACTACGCGCCGTCGGGGGAGGTCATCGCCAGCGCATCCAGAGACAGGTCCGTCAGAATATGGGTTCCGAAGATGAAGGGAGAGTCTCTGGATTTTAGGGCACATATGGGAGCGGTCAGATCCGTACGGTTCAGCCCTGACGGCGAAAAGGTAAACAACCGCCCGCTGATTCTTACTAACCGGACAATGTCATGTTAGGGTTGTTACGCATTATTGATTCAGAAATTCCCTGACTTTTCCAGGTTTTGCAAAAATTCCAGATTTTGCAAATTACCCAGATTAGGGTCATATAAAGAACACTTTGTTTTTATCAAATATATGTGTTTTTTAAGTTACAGACCACAAGTTGAGTCTCGTATCAATAATATTAGTATTTGTCAACGTTGAAAACTATACGGGAATAATTATATATGTAGAAATAGCAATGAATCGTTTTGTGAAGAAAAAAAAACATTTTTAACCGACTTGAAATAATAAAGGAAGTTCTCATTTCGATCCTTCCATTGAAAAATTATGTTGAACTGGATAACATGATATTTTTTAAGATCAAATGTATGGAAATGTTAAGGGACTATACCAGTGTGAACGCTGAAAATTTGGATGATTTTCGGGAATTTTTTGGAAGAAAAGTACTCAATTGAATGTTTCGGAAAATTGAGAATATATTTGGCTATATTTGACCTATATTACATAATTTTTTCATAAAAAAATATTGAGATCCAAGCGACTTATGCGCTGCCTTCTGAGGCGCCAAAAAAAATTGTTCCTCCACTGCTGACATGATTCCAGCCGATTGAGTAGCTGAAACCGAAAAAGGAATGTTAAACTGGAGGGTGTTTCCTGTACAATGACGTAGGATTTTCAAAAATATCAAAATCTAACAAAATGGCGTAGTTATGAAGTAAAACTCTGTTTTCTTGACTATAAAATGGTCGTTTTTTTCAATGCCAAATCGTCAATTTTCATTCAATCAAAAATATCCTACGTCATTGTAGAGAAAATATATTCGAGAGTACTCAGTTCAAATTTCATTTCAATCGGATAATTGCTTTTTGAGTTACAATGTCAGCAAATTTGAAAAATCTCATTTCGAGAAAAACACGTTTAAAGATTTAACTATCGATTTTTGCAAGATAAAATGATTACAGATACGACCTTGACATTTTTACAGGATATTCTTGAAAGCATAAACTGTCGAAAAAGGCAGCAAAAAAATCTGGTATAACCCCTTAAAAGGTGAAATAAAATTAAAAAAAAAATAGATACTCGAAAATAATGTAAAGTAAAAAAAAAATACATTAAAAGCAAATACAGAACCTGTTCTTTATTATAAACGGAAATTTAATGTTGGCGACAATAAATAAAAAATAAATATAAACAATATAAAATAAATATAAATATAAACTATAATAATAATGATATGGTTGACAGATCGAATGCAAATGTATAGAGCTTTACAGTAAATTAGTATTCAGTTTTTAAAATTTTCAATGTTTGGCACTGACATAACTTTTTTTTGCATATAATGAAGAATAATGTAAATATTAAAAATATTTATTTTTATACGGCTCAGTTTTTTGTCAAGTCGGTTTCATTTTTCGTAATCCTTGCATAAAGTAAATTCTGAGAAAATTCCAGAGAATTTCCAAAATTCTCGACTTTTCCCTCATCATTCCAGGAGGCAAGAAATTTCCCGTGTTTTCCATTTGCGTAATTTGCCTTTTGTGCGCGTCTGAAAACTTGTACGTGCGCGTCTGAAAACTTGTACACGCTCAATGGGTACTCGAAAGAAGAAAGCACGATTATTCGCGATACCGTGTAAGGTCTCACGAGGTTTCCCCATTCCAGCTGATAACAGCATCGGACGACAAAAACGTCAAGCTCTGGATGGTTTGCAGACGAAGATTCCTAGCGTCGTTCGTAGGTCACACTAATTGGGTGCGCAGAGCAAATTTCTCGCCCGATGGTAGATTGATAGTGTCCTGCGGGGATGACAAGACCATTAGGATTTGGGATGTGTCCAGCGGCAAATGCATTAGAACTTTCAACGAACTCAAAGGTGAGGTTTCGTTGGAGGATAGAACGATCAGCGAGTCTTTTTTTGCTTGAAAAGTACAACGGAGCGTGATTAACGATTTTATTAATTCGTAACAGGCGCCGCCGTGGACGTCGAATTTCATCCGAGCGGAATGACAATTGGGTCTGCGAACACGGAGGGTTGTGTGAAATTGTACGAGCTGAGGACAGCCTCCCTCCGTCAGCATTACGCGATCCACAACGGGACCGTGAACAAAGCAACTTTTCATCCGAACGGAAACTTCATGCTCACCGCTTCCGAAGATTCTTCCATGAAGGTAACGCGAGCCTGCGATTGCCTGAACGTCAACGTTAAGGGGGTGATACCTTTAGGCGAGGAAAAAAATGCAGATTATCGTGACCTTTTTTTTAAGGAACGATTTCTTCACAACTTCTGGGACTTAGGGTATCTTTTATTACGACTTTTGACTGTTACATGGTATTTTTTCTAATTTATCTTTAAAAATGGCGGCGGTGTGGCACGGTCTTCTAAACGGTGGGATTAATCTAAAAAAAAAAACAACGCGGATTTTAATTTCATTAACGCAGATTTTAATTTACATTAAAATTAGGCCACAGTAACGGGTATAAAATCATGTGCGAGTCTAGCCATTTTTTTTTCGTATGAAAAAGTGATTCACTCATCAAATTAATTATACATCTAATGAGTATCAATATGAAGCTGTTAAAAAATATATATATATATTTTTTTTATGTACAAAATGGCCGACTGCTGATATTTTCTGTTGTTATCTTTTTTAGGCGCTCCGCGGCGTGACATTTAGCATCGACAATTTTTTACCTAGAACAAAAACACGAAAATTCTCGTCAATTTACATTATAATACCTAGAGAAGTACGTACGGTATTTAAAAAATATTGTTTCATTCAAAAGTTGTAGGTATTTGAAGTTAAGAAATGAATTTTCAGTGAAAAATTTCGTTATAACTGCTCATAAAATAAAAAGTTTTCGATTAATCAGAAATTCCGTACGTACTTCTCTGCGAAATGCAATTAGGAGCATAACTTTCAAATTTGAAGTAAATCGAGTGAAAATTGTTGAAGTTATTTGTCACGCCAATTGGAAAAAAGCTGTTCCGAGAAGTTTCGAGTAGTCGGCCATTTTTTACATCGAAGAAAAATATATATATATATTCTAACAGCTTGATATTCATACTAAATAGATGTGTAATTAATTTTATGAGTAATCACTTTTTCCTCAAAAAAAAAAATGTTAAATTCGTACATGATTTTATACTCGTTACTGCGGTATAAGGCCTTAACACTGATACGCAGAATATGAATCAAGAAAAAGTGAGCAACTTGAAAATCGTTGAAATGGTATGTTTTAAAACAAAAAGATTGTATTTCCGAAAAAAATGACTACATTTTGCAATAAAAAATACTTAAATTTTTTTTCAATATTAAGGCTCATGTTTTAGACAATAACGTTAGAACGATTTATATCCAATTTTATCAGAATCGGTCGTTTAGTTTTTTAGCTTTACGTCACGTCATTCTTGAAAATGAATTATGGTATGGCGTCTTACCTACACCGCCGTCATTCTTAAAGATTAATAAAAAATAAAATAAAATACCATGTAACAGCCGAACGTAGTAATAAAACATATCCTGACTCTCAAAAATGGTGAAGAAATCTTTCTTTTGAAAAAAAAAATCATGAGAATCAGCAAATTTTGTTCGTCGCCAAAAGGTATCTTCCCCCTTAAAAGCTTCATTTCATTGTCCGGTTCTTTTTAGAGTCTCATTCTGCAACTGTAATTACTCGGACACGAAATTGCACGGCGAATTTCTTCGGTAAACGAAGCAAAGAAAATGAGCGAATCGATACGGTAACACTGTTTCAGGTTCTCGACTTGCTGGAAGGTCGTCCAATCTATACGCTCAAAGGTCACTGCGGTGCGGTGAAGACCGTGGCGTTTTCGCTCCACGGTGATTACTTCGCTTCCGGTGGTAGCGATCGTCAGTTGCTCGTTTGGAAGACGAATTTCGACTGCGACGAAGCCTCACCGAAATATCCGGGAACTGTTTATTCGGCAGGAGCGAGCCCGAAGTTGGGCAAAGATTCGTCAGAGATAGAAAAAACGAACGACGTTAGTACTTCCGAGGATGATGATAGAGAAGCTGAAAATCTTGACGAAGCCGAGGTAAATGCATCCTCCTCCTGAACGCTCACTCTATGACCACTGAAATTCCTGCAATCGTCGGAGGTTCACCGATTTTCCATTCGATCGCAGAGCTTCTCCCATTCTACGGAGGATCTTAACGCGACGACCAGCTTTGCCGAGGCAAAGTCTCGGTGGGAACCGATAGGCGATGTTCCCGGTGAACGGTGCCCCGTCCAGGTGATTAGTCTTAGAAATTCGAGGCCGCGCGAGGTTGGGCACGTTGCACAGCTCGCGATTCACCCGGAGAGCCAAACAAACGACGTCTCGGTCGAGGCGTTGACCAAACAAGTTGATTCTCTTCGCGACACGATAACTCTCTTAGAAAAACGAATCATTAGCGTCCAGAATGAACTCGCAAAATAATGGAACAACGCGAAATGGACGTGTGCCTTAACGAATCGTGTGCTCCTACAATGTACTCGAAAACAGTCTAGTCCTCGCATTGTTCCCAAAGTGTCGGCTGCTTCGATACATCCTATACGAATAATTTCGAAGAAAATCATTGAAACGTGAATTCGACGAGCTCTCTTTTTATCAGGCTCTTCGTCGATGCCTACAATATTTCGATGATCATAGGCGGTACGTCTAGTTTTACGTGTGTATGTTATGTATGTGTATTTATTATTGAATGTAAGACGTTATATTCATGTAAGACATATTTCGAATTTTTGCTCAAGTTCAAGGTAATTTGTTCGTAGTTTATTTTTCTACCGAATTAACTACTCAAGCGTATTACATGCATCGAAGCAATACTTTATACACCTCCGACCACGAAATGTTCAACTAATGGGATGGGCAACTTCGCAAACTTCCATCCTCTTTAGTTACACCGTTATACAAATGCTGAATTACATAGTTTTTTTGTACCAAAGCGCAAAGAAATACAATATTACGAACAAACTCTGTACATTCAAACCTACCGATTTCCGGAAATTTGTATCATGTTAAGATCGTTCATGTTGGGAAGTTGCAGCGGAGGAGCTGAGCAGCGAACAAATATGTGAGACGCGCAGTAAGAAAATTGACCGCGTCAGTTTTTTTGTCCAACAATGTAGAGAACTCTCTCAGTTCCCTCTGTTTGTGTTTCAGGGACAAAGAGCTCAGCTCTAAGCAAGGACGGTAATTGAAAAAAAAGCAGACCGTCAGTGAGATCAGAAACGTATCAATGACAATAGATGTTTATCAAATTTACAACAAAGAGGAGTAAGGAAAATGTACAGTCTGAAGGGGACGACCCCGTCCCGGACGTGGGTCGATCCTCGGCATGTTTTTTTCGCTTTGGATTATTATCCTTGAACACCGACGAATGATGCGGCCTTCCCAGTTTTCTTGATACACTCGAGAACCTCGTCCGAACTCAGACTCGATGTGACGAAGACTTTTTTGCTCGGAAGGTCTATTTTTATGTTCGCCACACCTGCAATCAAATGTATTAAGATGCACTTGTGATTACGGAATATTTAGGGAATGTACGAAATTTACATGGACTCGAGGATTCCATTGCTGTCATTTGCCATGGAAAAACAAACGTAGACGTATATACGAAGACGTATATTCTGAACGCCATTAAATGCCCTTTTGTACAAAGGAATTTAGCGATAGCGATCAATTTATGGTAAAGTAGGGCGAACCGACCAGTGAATGGACAGGGACCACGATTTGGGCGAAAGCTGATTTATATTCAAAATAAGTAAAGAATATAATTTGTCTATAAAAACTCGAATAACTGTAATTTCGCTAAAAAATCGCAGGTGTCGTTAAAACCGATTTTTCAGTTAAATATCGAATTTTGACGCCACGCGAAATCTTTGTAGTTTGTGGTACTTGCACACCGCGCAAATTAGTTACGCTACGGCTGGGCCTAGTAGGTGTTCTAAACGCGAAAAAAAGTTTTTATCGGTTTTGAGGGCAGGGTTGCAAATAATGCATTACTTATTGTAACGCATTAGCGTTTTCATTACTCATTACTTTACATTTTGTAATGAAAAAAAATGTTCATTATCAATAACATTACATTCAATAATGTAAAAAATTTCCATTACGCATTACATTACATTTTGTAATGCAAACAATTGCCATTACTCATTACATTGAATTTTGCAATGTAAAAATATTTCATTACTCATTACATGGGAATTTGTAATGTGAAATATTTTCATTACCCATTACAATGTAATGGCTAATGGACTTTTTCACATTACATAGTCCAATGTAATGAGTAATGGAAATACTTTACATTACAAAATGTAATTTAATGAGCAATGGAATGTTTTCACATTACAAAATATCAGGTAATGAGTAATGGAATTTTTCCACATTACTAATGCAACGCAATGGAAAAAATCTCCATTAGTCATTGCAATGTTACGAGGATTATTATTCGTTTCCTATTAGGGGCAGTGGTTTTTGCACTGAGTCGATCTGACCCGATGAGAAACGAATAATAATCCATATTACCTTGTAATGGGTAATGGAGATTTTTTACATTACATCAGTAATGTAAAAAACGTAATGTGAACAAACAAAACAAATTCCATTACTCACTACCTTATATTTGGTAATGTAAAAAAAATCCATTACTCATTACATTAAATTTTGTAATGTAAAAAAATGTCATTACTCATTACATTACACTTTGCAATGTAAAAAAATTCCATTACACTTTGCAATGTAAAAAAATTCCATTAACCATTACATTGGACTTCGTAATGTAAAAAATGTCCATTACCCATTACAATGTAATGTGTAATGAAATTTTTTGTCATTACACATTACATTGCATTTTGTAATGAAAATGTTTCACATTACAAAATGTAATGCGATGAGTAACGGGCATTTTTTACATTACGAAATGTAATGTAATGAGTAATGGAAATTTTTTACATTACAAAATCCAATGTAATGAGTAACGAAAATTGTTTACGTTAAAAAATATAATGTAGTGGAATTTTTTTACATTACTGAATGTAATGTAATGGGTAATGAAATATTTTTTCATTACCCATTACAAAAGTAATGAATAATGCATTACATTTTCATTACAAATTTCACAACCCTGTTTGAGGGTAGGTATTGCTTTTATTGTAATTTTTTAAAATAAATTCTTAATAGTAGATCAGAATTAGACATGTTTATTCACTTGTGCTATATTCTAACCTCTTTCCAGTGAAGGGACATATGGGCTCTGTTCTGATAATTCTCGAAGGGGAGTAAAAAATTTAGCTCGTCTGCGGAAAATTGCAAAATTGTTTACTGCTAAGACATGATAATGTACATTTTATTAAATGTTATCATAAAATCATTTTATTCGTTCTTTAAATTCCGACGAAATTGAATTTTCTATTTATCTGTCGAAACAAACTGGTAGTTTTTTGATATCACGTTAAGATGCAAAAAAACTTTGTGTATTTTATTTGAAATCATAGTAAGAAATGTGATATTCATATGTACAAGAATATTATAATTTTTGTGCAACACTGTTCGAATCTAGCATTTGATAAAAATAAATAACAAATCGTTATCCTTTCCAGCGTTCATCTGCACTACACGTCCATTCACTGGCAGTCGGGTGCGCATTTACTGATAATTCCCTCCGGTCACTCATTTATCAATTCTTCGATATTATTTGTCGCAATTCGAATATTTTTTTCTACTATCAGACTAATATCTTTAGTTAGCTATAGCAATTAAAAATCTAGTTTTCACAATATTTTCATTTTACAGTCCATTTAAATCCAACAGTGTCGTTTTTCGTCCATTTACTGGTCGGATTACCCTAGAATGCATATTATGGCAAATATTTCATCGATAAAACCGATTATTTCCCACAACGTACCGGGTTTTTTCCCGAGAACTCGCTCCACCGCTCCGGAGCATCCCTCACATGTCATCGCAACGTCGAACTCATAGGTCTGGAAGGAAAAATAATGCGATCGACAATAGATCGAGTGTCAAGTGACAATAACGAAGGAGCCCGGAATTAAGATTTTATTTCCATTACCTGAGTTGCCATCGTGATTAACAGGTCGTACTTCTCAATTGGATAATTATGGACACGTAAGCAACACGACGCGCAAAGTTGACCGCTTTTTGAGTCCTATCCACCGGAGATACCGCGAGACAGTGTGGGAATAATCGTATCTCCGTTATCTGGTCTCACTCACGCACACGACTTGCATTTTACGTCGAGGAACTATATACCAACAGCTGAATACGGTTCGATTTCTTTACCGCATATCGGTAAGAAAGAGAGCGAAAATACTAAATTATCATTTACCACGAGGTGTTGCTGATAAGAAAGATGTTGGTAAAAAAGGGCGCGAAGAAATGAAACAATTCACCGCGAGATGGCGCGGATCCTTGCGCGATCGACGTTACTTATGCGAAAATATCGCTTAAAATAAACGTCAAGAGATGGCGGGAGCGGTTCTTTTCGCGAAGTTCGCGTTTTCTTTGACAAACGCACTGTGTGATCGTATGTTCGAGTTAATAATAAAATAAACGTTTAATATGTTTTAACGACGATAGAAAATCTTAGATTCCATTGTACGGGGTCTTCTTCTTTTTTACATTCCACCATATCACAGTTTTTTACCTATTTTAACGACGGTAGTAAACATTTAGTTTATTATGAATAGACATTCTATGCCGCGTTCAGTTTCATTTCACTGTTTTTCTGATTCGCATTCTCTTAAGATTTCTCATATATTAATGATATTCATGGCAAAAGAAGATCGTCAAGTTCTGCGTCAGTGAATTCTAAAGAGCGTGATGCTTTGGTCTCTTTTTGAAAAACTTAAGGGGTTATGCGACAGTAACGGGTATAAAATCATGTGCGAATTTAACAATTTTTTCTTCGTATGAAAAAGTGATTCATTCATAAAATTAATGACACATCTATTTAGTATAAATATCAAGCTGTTAGAAAAAAAATTTTCGATGTACAAAATGGCCGACTACTAATATTTTCTTTTTTTTAGGCGTTCCACGGCGTGATATTTAGCATCCACCATTTTTTACCTAGAACAATAAACAAAAATTCTCGTCAATCTACATTAGAATACCTAGAGAAGTACGTACGGAATTGAAAAAATATTTTTTTATTCAAAAGTTGTAGGTATTTGAACTTAAGAAATGAATTATCAGTGAAAAATTTCGTTATCATTGCACATAAAATGCAAAGTTTTCGATTAATCAGAAATTCCGTGCGTACTTCTCTGCGAAATGCAATTAGGTACATAACTTTTAAATTTGAAGTAAATCGAGTGAAAATTGTTGAAGTTATTTATCACGCCAATTGGAAAAAAAGCCGTTTCGAGAAGTTTTGAGTAGTCAGTCATTTTGTACATCGAAAAAAAATTCGAACTCGATATTCATACTAAATAGATGTGTAATTAATTTTATGAGTGAATAATTTTTTCATACGAAAATATGGTGGAAATCGCACATGATTTTATACCCGTTACTGTGGCCTTACCCCTTAAGCATCGGTGAGAAATTGCTATTCGGAAAATTTGAGAGGTTATGTTGCAATAAATTGCACATGCCGTTGGCCGTGTACAATTTATTTTGTTTCTCCCTGAAGTTGGCTGTGCAAGAAACATTCGTCTGTGTTTGTATGACGGACGGATGCGACTATTTTTCATTTTGTAGTTAAAGCGGTTGGAGCGGTCCAGTTGAGTGAAATGACGGTCCATGATCTTTTTTCCATAAACCTCCAAAATTCATAGGAAGTATATATTTATTCTATCGATGCTAATTTTTCCCAAAATATTGAGGGTACAAATATGTCTCCGCCGTTCGACAAAAGATGGCGCCACCAGGAGGCTATGGTTGAAATTGTCAGATGTAGAAGTTTATATCGTAAGGTTGGACATCTGGCAAGACCATAACCTTGAAATATAAGCGATTTAGTATCACCATCGCATAATTTTTTTCGTGCGAAAATGTCGAATTTTGAGCCGAATAAGTGTCATTTGCGGGAACTATTGATTTCCTTCCGCCGGCCTTCCGCTACGTTCTTTGTCTTCGACATCAAACTCACTGTTCTTAAACTTTTGAAACCACTCACGACAACTTCTCTCACTCAAAATAGCCTCAGGATATGCTACTACAAGCAATCGATGCGCCTCAGCTGCATATTTCTTCAAATTGAAGAAGTAATAAATCAAAAGTTCCCGTTCTTTTTCTAAAAGTTTATAAAGGGATATTTTTCGTTAATTCTTTGTGAGAAATGGTTTATCTTCGTGCTAGATAGGCAAAAAAATACTTTGTCCGTAACGCGAACGTCTTGCCACGTAACTGCACGTGAAATTGCATACATTAACGTCGTGAAGACTCAGTACACTGAGAAAAAACCAATTGAATCAAAAAAATATATTGGTTGATTCAAATAAATGTCTGATCGCGGAGTGCCACCGATATATGAGGTTGTTACAATACTATAAAATATTGGAAAATGTGATTGATTCAAATAACATATTATTTTCTTTGAAAATCTCTTTCGTTCTCTGAATATCTACATTACCCTTCAAATAAAATTATATTGTATTGAAATCATTCTATATACGATCCGTAGATGTATGGATGAAATAATTAAGCGGTTGCTACAACATTTTTTATTTCGCACAAAAACATAATCAATAGAATAAATTATTTTTTTACTACATCGAAACGAATATGCCATGAGACGTAAGTTTTTCAATTTGTTTTAAATCTTAAATAAAAAGTGAGCATTAGAATGATCATCCACGACAATAGTGGAGAGAATATCAGATATCCAATGGAATATCCATGGAGAGAATATCAGATAGTCAACTGATAAGAACAGATACTACACTTTGATCTTAGCCACAGGCCAAGAAGCGATACTCTTTAGAGTTTCTCCGGCGTCCAAGTAGATTTTCGGTTCTCGCTACGCTTACGAGAAACGAGCGCGCGTGCGGCTTCTAGCGGTTACTCCGAGAACTACGAGTTTCCTCACACCTATAATTTTGGTGCATAAAGTTTTTTTTTGCATAATTTTTTAACCAATTCAGACATTTGCTTAATATTTCTTAATCAAAATAAAATATTAATATTTTAACGAATAATGTACTTGAAAATCAATATCGCATATGCGAAAAAAATAAAATAACATTTTTACTCAATAGAAATTTTGTCTGAATCAAACGAGCGGAATTCAATTTTTCTTGTGTACTCGAATCAACAATATTCATGTTATGAATTGAAACGCTTTTTTTGTTCGTTGCAGGAAATGCATTCCAAACTATATAATTTGTTCGCGATATTTTTTTAGATAGTTTCAATAATATATTGTTCTCAGCTAACAATATATCTTTTAAATGAAAAAAACCTTTAATTTTTTCATGTTATTCAAGTGAATAGCGTTTTGTTTGGACTAATAAATCCGATAATTTACACCAACAATTTTACAATTGAATCAACAAAATTTCATTCAATAACACCAATGATATTGGGTCAATGATTTTTATTTCTCAGTGTATGGTGTAGACAATACCACACATATATACATATTGTTTTTAAATCTTAGATTGCGGGTAACGCTTCATCCTTAACATATAAAGGTGTGTCGAAAAACCGTATTAATTTTTTGCGTTTTTTGCTTTTCATTAAATATTTGATTAAAGTATTTGCATGGGTGATCATTTCCAACGTTCACCTACCCCATTAACTTGTCGCAAATTTACCTAAAAAAATCTCAGTGTAAACGCGCAACGCGTGTGGGTCAACAGGACCAAAAGGGGTAATTTTATCCCTCTAGAAAAAAAAAGATAGCCTCATCTCTTTAATACCCGATAATGTAGGTGCTCGAGACGTAAGCCCGGTAGGGTCCGAGCGATCGGTAATAGGTGCATTGTTCGGGCGGTTTTCGCCAAAGTGCCAATGGGCTTTCTCGTATGTTGGACGCACCCGAGACCGCTCTAGATCGCAATCAAAAAATGATGACAGGATACTCGTATATACATATACGTATAGGTGTATCTGGGCACGGGGTAATAATACCTGCAAAGTGATCCGGTGCATTCGAGGGCCTAGCGTGAGCGAGATATACAACGGTGATGTTTCCTCTTGGTAGGTGTCTTGGGGGACATTGAGTCGAGCCACGATGAAAGGCGGCTGTTGCGTTAACTTGACGTTAATCAGCGTAGCGTATTCTTTTTTTATTCTTCATTTTTTGTCATCCTCCTGCCTTGGCTGCCACTCGAAATGGCAGAGCGGATGTGAGCACCCACGATAGAATGAAAACTGAGATAAAAGAAGCATAAGAAGGTAAAAAAAAAGGCAATCTTCGTCAATGTTTTTGAAGATGCGGTGGTATATGTGGCGTTGGTCGCCAGTGGGGACTCCCTAATTTGCTTGACAATGGCGACGCCCATGTCTTTGCCCCATTGTGATCATAACTGTCGCTCTTCATTGTCATAGGAGTGCATGCGTGCCCGTGCACACACACACACACACACACACATGTATGTATAGTAAGCCTGAGGCGGACGACCGTACGCGAGCGATGGTCAATGCAAATTTTTATTTTTCATTATAAAGACCGAAAAACGTTGTCTCGTACATCATGGGAATGCGGAGGAAGACATCGCGCTTGAACAATTTCAGGAAAAGAGAATCCGAATTGTACCGTAAAACGGGACTCTGAACAGGTTTTGGAAGTTTTTCGTGGGTAACTTTTTTTTAATATCCTAGATACCAACTTTTCTTGCTCCAATAAAACAATGTGTTCTTTGGCTATCAAATCTATAAGAAAGTCAGCTCGACCAGCCCCACACAATTTGATATATATATTTTTTAAAGTGGCAAAGTAGCCGAGTTTGGGGCTTCTTTGACAGGGCATTGAAATGCAACTTATGTCAAAGATTAAGGGTTATTTTGGAATCATTTTGATAAAAAATGTCATATTTCAGGCATTATATGTGGAATTAAATGAAAAGCAACGATTTTTTACAACCAAATTGTCATCGTTATTAAGGCAGTAGAACTCGAACAATTTTGGTCCAATCAACTTGAAATTTTGACTGTAGCTTCTTAGATTGCTTTAACAGTCAAGTACGAGCGCTTTTTTCGATTAATCGAGAATTGTAAACAGTATATCACTTTTGAGATGAAAATTATGGTCGGAAAAACGAACTTTTTTCAAACTCGTTTCTATTTTTCTTTTAATTGTTGTTTAATTCCCCCGTACTTGATTGCTAAAAATAATATAATTAACGAAAATATTTCGAAATTATAAAATATTAAAATATAACGAAAATTTACGACAGTTCTGCTGCGTGCCGCGGAGAGGATTGGCTGAAAAACAGTAGTGTAATAGTGACTCGTGCGCCGCCATTTTGTATACTTTGAACAAATAATTTTTTTCCCCATGCTTTAATATATACCTTATAAAACCTGAAAGCTCTTTTCACCATGTATTTTATTCATTTCTTAAAAAAAAAAATACAAAGCAAACGGTCGAAAGTGGGCGGTTGAAGTGGTGCCCTCCCTTAAGGAAACATTTTACATAAAAATATCAAGTACCTGGGGTGCTATTATAGGCACTTAATGAGTCTTATAATAGTCATTGAGATAAAAATCAACTTGAGCAACATTATAATAAATTATTCATATAATATTATAACATATAAAATTATTACATAACAAATAACATATAATATATAACATATAACATTATTACATAACATATAACGTATAACATATAACATATCATTATTACATAACATATAACATATAACATACAACATTATTATAACATATAACATTAAAACGCATTTTGGCGCTCTGTCAAAATAGCCCCAAAAACTGTCAAAGTTACCCCAAATGTCAAAGTTTTACGGTACCATTGTGTCCTGAAATTTAAAGAGCCGCGTCGCAAACCCGGGATACAAGTTTCGGGATCTTTGCCAATAAAGAGTTGGAACTCAATCTCGTTGATGAGGAATATAAATTTATCGACTGGATTGATTTCAATTTTAACGGGGTCGTCTAGTGTGAACGCCGTTTTTTAATGCCTTTTGGGAATTTTTTTTTGACAAACTATTAAAATAAAATAATGTATAAATTGTATATAATTTTTATTAACATTTAAACAAACTTTGTGAATTTTTTAAAGTCATTATACAGAATATAGTCGGAGATACACCGTCCAACAGGAACACATATATAAAAAGAGGTGCTCCACTGCTGCCATGATTCCGGCCGTTCTGCTTATCTGAAATCAAAAAACCAAACGTAATTTTAATTGTGAGACTTGAGGCTCTACATGGAACTAAAACAAAGTTAGAATTCCAAAAAATATTTTTTTTTACGCTTTAGAAAAAAAAATTCAATTTTTCGTATTTTTTTGGGGTCTATATAGCTGATACAAAGAAAACTTACGAAGCAATCTTGATTATTTTAGTTCAACTTATAGTTATATATGTACTAAAGATGCTGTATAAATTTGAGCAGAATCAATCAAATAGTTTTTGAGATATGGCAGCAGTTTGAAAAAATCGTGTTTTGAGAAAAACGCGTTCGAAAGTTGTATATAATTCATAATAAAAAAATGGTCTCACCAACAATCTGCTATGCCTGGACCATAGGGTACACCTTCCTCTTCGTCAAAGAAGTCATGGAAGGCCGTTTTCTCTTCTTTTGATCTGACACTCTAGACGACCCCCTTAATTGCAATATGTCGGTTTTGCCTCGGGATGGCACCGTTCAAAAGCCAACCAAGGACTATATTTTCCACGCAGCATCTCCCAATTGTCCTAGATTAATTTGTCCTAGATTAAGGCGGTACCCCCACTTGTAGCGCAAAAATGGCCTTTTTCATCAATTTTTTAAAAGAAAACTACAAAACTTTTTTAATCGATCAATATACCATCTTAAAGAACACATCTTGAAGAACTTTCAGTAATTTTTTTTATTGAAAAATATTACATTGTTTAGTGGCAAATGGCCGTCAATGAAATAATGTTTTTATATACACGGTTTGCGGTGACCAACATTGCGGCGAAGTGGATCATCTGAAAAAAAAATGCGGTTGGATTTAGTCAAATATAAGTATAAACTAGTCTTTAATCGAAGGATTTTAAAAAATATTCATTTTTCACAAAATGGCGGACAGTCAAAGTTAATGGTTCGATTTTAACGAAAAAAAACGGCCGTTTTTTGGCTCTAAAACGGCCATTTTTTTTTCGAAAAAAAAATCGAACGATTAAAGACTACATTTTTATGTATTAAATAAGCCTGCAAAATTTCAAGAAGATCGGTCCATTAGTGGTCGAGTAATCTTGGTCACCGACTTCAGAAATGCCATTTTGAGAAAAACGCGTTTAAAGTTTCTCTTTCAACGCTCTTTCAACGCGGATTCTTCTCTTTTAACGCTCATATCTCAGTCAATTTTGTTCGGATCGACTTGAAATTTTCAGGACATATTCTCAGATACTTATACTTCAAAAAAATGCAATAAAAAAAGAATCGATTTTTTCAAAATCGCAAGTGGGGGTAACCCCTTAATCATCGTACCATGCTTGGGTCAGGACATGTGTGGCAAAGGTCACTTTTCCGAAGTTTGCATCTCGGCGAAAGCATCGTACGTTTGCAAGGAGGTATTGTACGATTTGGAACGACGTTTTGCATCGCTCAGTTAGATATTGTGTTGCGCAAAATTTGCGGATGTTACGGTAAAACCGAAAATAGCCTGGCTGTCGAACATTTCTGCAATGTTTCGCTCATCTGTTGGGTCCGAGCCGAGCTGTCCCCCATGGAAATTTATATACGCAAAAATATACTGCAAATTTATTTTATTAATAATTGTAATATATGTGAAATGTATGCCATATATTGAAAATATATGTTGCATATACGTGCCAAATTCTAATTTTCGTAACGTTTTTATATATGAGATGTATATGCGTGGTATTACTGTATATCAATGTATCATATATCAATGATATATGTAGCATTTACCCTGCATATATACCACATATATTTAGCATATATGTTGCATACACACTGCGTACATACCATATATATACTGCATAAATGGTACATATATGCCACATATATACAGATATCCGTAGCATATCTGTATATAGTGTTTATATGTAATAGCGTACTTTAACTGTAAGTTGAGTTTTTTTAAGTTTAAGCTTTAAGTTTTATTAAGTTCAACTGTAATAGTGTTTATACACAGCATATATTTTGTCAGGAATACGTATCAAAAATGTATGCGTCATATATGACGCATAAATGACACATATATGACTCATATATGACGCATACATTTTTGATATATTTTTCTGACAAAAAAATAGATTGAAAATATATCGAAAATATATGCGTCGTATATGCCTATTATATGCATCATATATAGTGTTTATACGTAGCATATATGTTTTGGTCAGAAAAATATATCGAAAATATATGGGTCATATCTGCGTCATATATTTGGTGCATATATACTGAATATATACGTATTATTCTATTTTTCGTTACTATATATGCGACCGATATATATATATATATATATATATATATATATATATATATATATATATATATATATATATATATATATATATATATATATATATATATATATATATATATATATATATATATATATATATATATATATATATATATATATCGAAAACCCTCGTTACATAAATTCACTACGAAAATAGTTATTACACACGGCTCATAAAATCCCATACCCCCCATGGAAATTTATGTATGTAAAATATATGCTACATATATATATATATGTAGCATATATTTTCTGCATATATTTTACATACATAAATTTCCATGGGGGGTATGGGATTTTATGAGCCGTGTGTAATAACTATTTTCGTAGTGAATTTATGTAACGAGGGTTTTCGATATATATATATATATATATATATATATATATATATATATATATATATATATATATATCGGTCGCATATATAGTAACGAAAAATAGAATAATACGTATATATTCAGTATATATGCACCAAATATATGACGCATATATGACCCATATATTTTCGATATATTTTCGAAATTGTAGCATATATAGCATATATATCGGTCGCATATATAGTAACGAAAAATAGAATAATGCGTATATATTCAGTATATATGCACCAAATATATGACGCATATATGACCCATATATTTTTGATATATTTTCGAATATGTAGCATATATTTTCTGCATATATTTTACATACATAAATATCCATGGGGGGTATGGGATTTTATGAGCCGTGTGTAATAACTATTTTCGTAGTGAATTTATGCAACGAGGGTTTTCGAACGACGAATGTCATTGGAATGCCAATGTCGACGTCAAGTTTCGTATGACATGCGTACGTCTTGCTGGGTGGCAGACATTGAAAAAAGCTACGAGACGACACGTCCCTGCTTCAAATACATTAGACATACTCGACAGACGAGAAGACCGGGCATTCCCGATAAAGATGCGGAAAAAAATGTTTTAGTCCATGTCTTCACAGCATTAACACACATTAGCGTGAAGAGCTACGCGCTCAGAAGGTTTGTCACGCATACGCAGAGATCTTTTTCTTATTTGTTTCCTCGGTGTATATGGACTCAGGTGTAATATATCTCTCGTGCTCCTCCAATGTTCTACTATATGACTGTTGTTGAGTAGAAGCGACTACTGTGCGTACACGAGCACACCCGCGCGCTCACATATGGAGATACGAAAGACATCCAATACCTACCTCGCTGCCGAACAAACCTGCAGTTACAGGCTTCGTATGACGTCAAACAATTTCCCCTTGGCTTGAATTAATCAGATGATGAATGAGAACTTTGTACCAAATTATGCCAATCGAAAACAATCAACTGTCGACTCATTCATAAAATTGGAGCCAAGCTCGCGATAATTTCACGAGAACCGATAGCTTAAGGAGAGATATACACCTAGATGGTCGAAAAAATCGATTTGGAAGCTATGAACATTCCGTCGACCGTAGTAGACCTACACTATGGGCCTGGTATCGATGATTCCATGTAAGTTGACAAATTTCATGATTTATTCAATCCCAAATTTTCAAACGCGGTTTTCTCAAAACCACGGTATCAAATCGGTACCCAAAATTTCTCGAAAATCAATGAATCGATCGCCTTGAAGTTTTTTGTGGTTATTCTATACACCATTATCTAGTACTTGCCATAGGATTTTTTTTCCGTTACTTACTTTTTGTTTTATAGGGAAAATAATAACTAATTTTTGGCCCAAAAATCACTAGCTATGTTTAAACGTCCGCCATTTTGTCATAAATCGATATTTGCAAAATCGGCTATGACAAGTATCTTTTTGGTTTTTTTTTTCAGACGATTTTTGAAGAAACGCCAGTGGGTACCGTATACGCAGATTTTTTTACGACGCTCCAAGGATCATACAATATCGATGTATATTTTTGATATTTTCAAATAAAGAAAATTAAACTTCTTTTGGAATGTATATACTTTTAGATAATTAAAACCCCAATCCGAAATTTCAAATAGTTTTCCTTGAAAAAAATTTACAAAAATGACCTTTTTTCCGGCTCCTAGGTGTACGTCTCCCCTTAAGGTGGTTCACAAGAAACTCAACCTCCTATTTTTTTGTGGGAAAGAGATAGTATGTCATTAAAGACATTAAAATAAAAAAAATTTAAGTTGAAAGTTGGCCGAAAATACACGCACTCAAACGTAATCTCCGAAAAAATTACCGGAAATGATAACTTTACGTAAAATTTAGTCGTTTGACTCGACAAACAAAACTTCTTATTCGAATTTTCGATTAATACGGAATTCACCTGCAAACATTGTAGCTGATCCACCGTGTAATTTTTTCACGATAAATTATTCAATTTTGATGTGCGGCATCTGTCTCTCTCTAAACGGTGATCGGAGCGTCAGCTGTGATTGCTAGGGAAAATTCCTAAACGGCAATTCACGCAGAATGCGATATGAATATCGCCGAATGCCTACGCTGCAGGTCATGCTAAATACAATAAGAATTATATAAAAGTAATAATAAAGCAAAGGATGAAAATGAGTTAAAATATGTTGATTTTCGATCTTAATTTTTTTATATTGATTTTTACGTATACAAATATACATACGAAAAACGGCGGCAAACATTTTTATTTAGAAAACTTTGAAATTTATTTCCGTTTTCGTTCTGTATATTTACCTGATTATGAAACTTCAAAAACTGCCTAATCAATCTCTTATTATTGATCTGCGTGAACAAAAGCAGATCAATTTTCTGTAAAAAAAGAAACGACCACTTACACGTAATTGTGCCATGTTTTGATATTTGTCGAGTCGTTGAGAGGTGATGTTTGAATTCTTCTAAAGTGAGGTTATGTAGCGTTGCCAACTGCTTAAAACATGTACTCGCTAGTGAAGTCGATGATGATCAACTGAGTGCTTAACAACCAATGTCGATTGTAAGTATTTATGAAAATCATCATAAATTTTCATTCTAATGGGTACCAAAATAAAAAATACTTTTTTATGAAATTAAATTCTATGTATTTTAAACATTCGAAAGAAAAAATTGTTAAAATTATCAGTTTGACTTGCGGTTTTTCTTCCAAACTACCTTATTAAACAAAAAACGTGAAATTGGATTGAGCGCATCGCTAGTCGAGAAAACTTTACAATATAAAATACGTAACGCCTGTTGATCAGCATAGACATTTTTTTTGCAATAACTCGCCGAGCAACATCCGTTTAAGGCCTTAGGCCACTCTAGAGGCCGAAAAAATAGGCTTTTTGGAGATTTTTTTGTCAGAAAAACTACAAAATAAATCGAGATTCACTTGAAATGTTGAATATGTCTTGAAAAATATATTGTCTATGGAAGTACGTAGGATTTTCTTTTATATTGCATAGTTCGTTTGTTATTAACAATTATCTGACGATTTTTTTGGAAAGTGAAAAATTTGCCTAAAAAATCGTCAGATAATTGTTAATAAAAAATGAACTATGCAATATAAAAAAAAAAATCCTACGTACTTCCGTAGACAATGTATTTTTCAAGATATATTCAACATTTCAAGTGAATCGGTTGAAAATTGCCTGAGTTATGTTTCCGGCCAAGTTGAAAAATGCAGTTTTGAGATAAACGTTGCACAGTCGCCATTTTGAAATTAATCGCTTAAAAAAAATTATTGAATACAGTCACTGATATGTATGATAAACACCTTTTTTTGTAATCTCGATTTATTGTGTAGTTTTTCTGAAAAAAATCCTCAAAAAGCCTATTTTTTCGGCCGCTAGAGTGGCCTAACCCCTTAACCGAAATGCAAAACGGCTCTTTGAGAGGTGTCTCTCAATCTCGAATTATTAATAGGGGTGTCAGATGAAAAAACTTGCACTGGGCATCACAAAGTCAAAAGTAGGTTTCCGGAAACGAGGGGAGAATTCTAAATGTCCCAAAGCTTGATCGCCATTTGTACATTCGAG
This sequence comes from Ophion ellenae, assembly GCA_963210295.1. Lineage (NCBI taxonomy): Eukaryota > Metazoa > Arthropoda > Insecta > Hymenoptera > Ichneumonidae > Ophion > Ophion ellenae. The sequence goes on from OY723387.1 coordinate 61,451,320, forward strand.
AGGAGCGAGGCAGAGCAGCGCACGTGAGGTAACCGGAAGTCGAAGAAGAACAAGGCAGACCTTTGGAGACAAATTCGGTTCTTGGACAAAAGTCCTCAGGCTCTGTCTAGAAAATGATCGACAAATTTCGACATAATACCTCTTGTAGCTTTCAGAGAGCTCGTCTGCCAAAGCCGGCCGGAAGTCGGGCAAGATGGAGCGTCGTAGAAGCGAAGAGAAGGAAAAAAAAACGAAACGATTGCGTTTATGAATCGAAGCGTCGTTGTGTGAGTGCACACGTGGGTACATATTTACGAAAGTATACATCCCGGAACTTGATGTGAGGGCTGTGTCTATTAAACGGTGGCGTTCACGCCGATTGAGAAGACAATGCTTCGTCGTTACTCTCTCGCACCTACACGAGCACAATAGGTGCGTATGCATACATGCGCGTTCATATACGCGAGTGAACTCGAGTATCGTAGCATAGAATCGTGCCCGATAGAATGGCGGTAGAGATGTTCGCGTGTAGATGCAGCTTTGAGTTTGCAGTTTCTGCTCGTTGAGCAGGAGACTTCCGGGAGCCATGTACAAAGGAATCGTCGGGGATACGTTTCACCAAGACCGAGTTGTACACTCTCCGGCCAACCGCGCGGCACTCGTAACGTTATTTTTGCTTTAAGGGGTCTTCTCACTTTAGACGCAAAAAAGGCTATTTTCATGAATTGTTTTTTGGTTTATATTATAGATATTGATATAAAAGTTTTTACACTTAATAAATACACTTTCGAAATACAATAACATTTTTTTAAATTTATTCAAGTCAGTATTTATAGACAAAAATGGTAGTTAAAAAAATGTGCTAAAAAAATTGTAGGTCTACGCTGTTGATGACGTCTCGGAGATGGATCATCGGAAACGGAAAAATCAAACGGTTTTAGATTCAGTATGTTAAGGCCTTAGGCCACAGTAACGGGTATAAAATCATGTGCGAATTTTGCTTTTTTTTTCGTATGAAAAAGTGATTCACTCATCAAATCAATTACGCATCTATTTAGTATGGATATCAAGCTGTTAGAAAAAATATGTATATATTGTTTTTCCATGTACAAAATGGCCGACTACTCAAAACTTCTCGAAACAGCTTTTTTCCAATTGGCGTGACAAATATACTTCAACAATTTTCACGCGATTTACTTCAAATTTAAAAGTTATCTTCCTAATTGCATTTCGCAGAGAAGTACGTACGGAATTTCTGATTAATCGAAAAATTTTCATTTTATGAGCAGTTTATGAGCAGTTATAACGAAATTTTTCACTGAAAATTCATTTCTCAAGTTCAAATATCTACAACTTTTGAATAAACAATATTTTTAAAATTCCGTACGTACTTCTCTAGGTATTGAAATGTACATTGACGAGAATTTTTTGCTTTTTGTTCTAGGTAAAAAATTGCTGATGCTGAATGTCACGCCGCGGAGCGCCTGAAAAAAAAGATAACAAAAGAAAATATTAGTAGCCGGCCATTTTGTACATCGAAAAAAAAAAAAATTCTAACGGCTTGATATTCATACTAAATAGATGTGTAATTCATTTTGTGAGTGAATCACTTTTTCATATGAAAAAAATGGTTTAATTCGCACATGATTTTATAACCGTTACTGTGGCCTACGGCCTTAAGGGAGACTTTGTCCTTGAAAAGCAGCGGGAGATGTTAGCGGCTCAACATGAGCAGCTAGAAGAAGAGGAGGGATGCCTCTACGGACCAGGCATTGCCGATTAGCGGTAATTATAAACACATTTGTGTAAACACATTACAAAACTTTAAACGCGTTTTTCTCGAAAACACGTTCTTAAAAATGGCTGACATTCTCCTGACCGCTGTAATTAACATATCGATCTGAAATTTGGAGAGCATACTCAGAAAATATGTCTTCACGGAATGACGGATCGTTTTTTTCGATAGATACATTTTTGCATTTATTATTTATCTTTTTATGCGAAAAAAACGCGAAAATTCGATTTTTTTTAAATTGCCGCCATTTTCCGAAATTTGTACTAAACGAAAAACCCATCCGTCATTCCATGACCAAAGGGTCACAGATTGATAATATGCTTTGAATTTGTGTTTCAGATCAACAAAGAGGGGGCAGTGATGTCAGCCGTTTACCTCCCGCGATTTGAGGACCTGTTTTCGCGGAGCTGCAACGGCCGCCATTTTGGTTTTTTTTTCAAAAAAAAATTTTTTTAACGTTCTGTATATCATGAATAAAAGCAAGAAAAAAAACCGCACTCAAAAAGCTTTACTCGTTTCCTTTAAAAAAAATAAAATGTAAACACCTGAAATATGGCCCTCCAAGAACAGTCTCCCTTAATGGCTATAGCGCATATCATACGATTTTTTATATATGCAAAAATAACAAAATGGTGGACATTATTCGAAAAAAAAAAACAACAAAAAAACGTGTTTTTTTTCACCCTTTTTTCGCCGAAAAAATAGTAAATATCAAAATTTAGAAAAAATCCTTGATATGCGCTATAGCTAAAGTTGGAAAGAATATGTGGTTGAAATTTCATAAGCATCGGTTCAGTAGTTTCGAAGAGAGATCAACAAGCCGTCGAAAAACGTTGTTTCGAGAAAAACGCGTTTAAAGTTTGTGTGGGTTACATAAATAAATAAATAAAAATTTAATGTATATCGAAAATGTGTTTATCAAATGTAACAACTTTCATATCAATATCTATAATATAAACCTATCAAAGAAAATCATGAAAACAGCGTTCTTTTAACGTCTAAAGTGAGAAGGCTCCTCAACCCTAGTGCCAATTTGCAAATGTGTGTACGTGCGTTTCTTGCCGGGAGCATCGATCGAATTCAAAGAGCACATCCTTCGAGCGGTCTTGTCTTTCTCAGAAGAAAACGACTGACGAATTTATAATTAGCCCGAGTATAACGACGGCGTTTGGTACCTGCATGAATATCGCGTACGTATACACGTTACGACAATATTATCGTTTAATGAACGAACAATAAACCGGAATAAAAGTTCGACGAAATTAAAAGAAAGGAAAACAAAGGAAAACGAACGGAGAAGGAATGAAAGGAGAGCCGAAAAATAAAGGAACGAGCGTCCGCAACAGCCACTTTGAATATAGTGTAATTATACGGTTGTATGTCAAAAGTTGGGGAAGAGCGAGAGAGACTCGCCCGTGTAATTGTGAGAACTTATAAATGCGTCTTCTTCCATTCTTTTGTGTGCTCTTATCAGAGAACACGTGTCCCAAAAATGTCGACTCGTTTCGTCTTGCTGCACGTTCAACGCGTCAGCATGTATAAATTTCGATCGTCACTGCTCGGCAAACGAATCAATTTCGAATTGATATTCACCGTGCCCTATTTGCCGTTTGTTGGGACATAACACGCGCGTGTGCCTTACCCGATCGATCTTCATACCTGCGGCGTCTTACGCATACCAACGGTAATGAATTAACGGTGAAACGGAAAGATTGGGCAACGTGTACTTTATTGAAGTTTCGAGGCCAAGGGATAATTGAACATCTGTCGGTTATGCTACCCATTTCGTGGATTAACGAGCAATAGATCGATACCCACACGGAAATAAAATATATGTAAAAATATATTTTTCGATATGTTAAAAATGGATGTGAAATATAATTCAAATATATTTTATCCATCTTAGATATAGATTAGATATGTGCAATATATACGGGAAATGCATTAAAAGTAGATTCGCGATATCAAACTTTTCGGCCAAAATAGAGCTTCAGAATGTATATAAAAAATATATGTTGGATAGGCGGTTACGTATATTCAAACTATATTGAAAATATACTTACAATGTACTCAAATTACCCTCGAAATATACTACAAATGTATTTTAAGTGTATTCGAATTATAATTGAAATAAACTTTAAATGTACTTAAACTACATCTAAAATGTACATGATATATGTTCATACTCCGTTTAAAATCTACTTTAAATATGTTCATACTACATTTCAAATATTATTGAAATATATTCAACGTGTATTTAAGATATACTTGAAATATATTTAAACTATAGTTGAAATATTCTTGAAAATTTTGTTATGACGTTATTTACATCATTGCATCCTTTTACGATATTTTTCGTTGTCATTAATTACGATTATGGTGTTTGCGCTTCAAATATATTAATGGTTTAAATTTAAATTATATCAGGCGCTTACACGCCGTAAGGTGGTTTCGAACCCGGGACCTCTGAGTGATGAGCTGGGACGTTGTCCACTGAGCTAGTTCTACTTGATAAATTGTTGAACTTTCGTATCGTCTACATATCGTACAATACACATTAGTTTGTTTGAGAAATGCTTGGATTAACAAGAGTAACTAAAATTATCGGATCAATTACTTAATTGCGTTCGCATAGAGAGCGATAATCGAATAGAATTACATAACCTTCAATTTTTTTGTCCGATCATTTATTCCGGCTAGTGTGGCTAGGTCATCGCGAGATACCGACTTGAAGATGTTTTTCATTCGCAACGTCATCTGTTACTCAAGCTGCTTAGCCAACCATCTTCAAAATGTATAAAACGTACATTCAGTTTCTATGTTTGATATACTTAAGATGTATCTTAAATGGATTTATATTTATATATCGCACAGGATTTACTTTTACCCAAAAATATAATTGGCATATCCAACTTTTCGAACAAATTATATTTAATACATGTTTTATATATTTTTCGATATATTTTTTATATATTTTATTTTCATGTGGGTAAGAACGGCGTTCGACATATTCTACTCTGAAAATTAGTCGATGGGTTTGAACTGTTCGATCTACACTGAGAGAAATGTATGGTAACTTTAACCACATTTTAACCATATTTTATATTACCCTGACGGGACAACAATATTTTATAGTCATGGTTACTGCCTCAAATATAGTACTGCTTATGATGTTTTAGCAGTTGGGTTAATTATGCTCATATGTTAACCGCCACCAACAATCTTACAAACATACGTTCATTGTTCAATGCTATATAATATAGTAGGTTTTCATAAATAGATATTTCCATAGACTATGAAAAAAGTGATTTTTACCATATTGAATGGTATGTCTACTAAATGTATATAATATTTGATAAATTCAAAAATTCTCAATTGCGAATACTACCTGTACGATTGTTTATCATAATTTGTCATTCCCTGACCTCCTGAAATGATTCCTATCGAAGGAAATATTTCGCCTGAACATGGATTCGAACCTACGACCTACCTATCTATACTACGCACGCTGCCACTATACTACCGGGTACTTGTGTTATTTTGATCGTAGATTTGGCGTAACAGATCAAAGAATAGCTGTTACCTCCGATATAGGTGGAATTTTGCACAGATCGTCTTTTTGTAAATATATGTCACTGCTTAAATGGATTTTTGGCGCAACGCAATAGTTTTCGAAATATCGCATTTTAAAAACTGATCAATTAATGCGGCAATATATCTATATCGATGATAGCGTGCTACCGCTGTCTCGACTTTTTGATGCTTTTTACAAATGATTTACGTCTTCGCTATAAAATTACCATAATTTTGTTCGTATAGTCACTTTTCGTAAGATCTTATAACAATTTATACTCAACAAGTGTCAATGTTAACCATATAAATAGTACAAATCTTGCACTGAGAAAAATGTCCATAGCATTTATAAAAAAACGCCCATGGTGAAAGTGGGCATAGTTAAATACCCTATAGTTTATTGACACCGCAATCGTAATATGGTCAACACAACTATAAGCGTCTATCTAATCATGCCGTTTTGGTAGTGTGTTTGATTATCTAGTATCCCCGAAATAACTATTAACTACTGTGAAAGGCTTTACAATATCGATATAGTTAATTCAGTTAATATTTTTACAATAGTTAGCAGTTATTTCGGGGATCATAGATAGTCGAGCACGCCACCAAAGTTGCATGTTTATATATACTTTTCGCTTTTAGTTGTGTTAACCATATTATGTTTACGGTGCCAATAAACTATACGGGATTTTACTATCCCTTCTTTTGCCGTGGGCGTCTTTCATAAATACCATGTACTTTGCTCTCAGTGCAGCATTAAGGCGTTACCCCCACTTGTAGCGCAAAAAAAGGCCTTTTTCATGAATTTTTTTTAAAGAAAACTACAAAACTTTTTTAATCGATCAATATACCATCTTAAAGAACACATCTTGAAGAACTTTCAGTAATTTTTTTATTGAAAGATATTACATTGTTTAGTGGCAAATGGCCGTCAATGAAATAATGTTTTTATATACACGGTTTGCGGTGACCAACATTGCGGCGAAGTGGATCATCTGAAAAAAAATGCGGATGGATTTAGTCAAATATAAGTACAAACTAGTCTTTAATCGAAGGATTTTAAAAAATATTCATTTTTCACAAAATGGCGGACAGTCAAAGTTAATGGTTCGATTTTAACGAAAAAACGGCCGTTTTTTGGCTATAAAACGGGCATTTTTTCGAAAAAAAAATCGAACGATTAAAGACTACATTTTTATGTATTAAATAAGCCTGCAAAATTTCAAGAAGATCGGTTCATTAGTGTTCAAGTAATCTTGGTCACCGACTTCAGAAATGCCATTTTGAGAAAAACGCGTTTAAAGTTTCTCTTTCAACGCTCTTTCAACGCGGATTCTTCTCTTTCAACGCTCATATCTCAGTCAATCGTGTTCGGATCGACTTGAAATTTTCAGGACATATTCTCAGATACTTATACTTAAAAAAAATGCAATAAAAAAAATCGATTTTTTCAAAATCGCAAGTGGGGGTAACCCCTTAATATTTGTGCGCCGATTTTGTGATATAGCTGAATTAACTATATCGATATTGTGAAGCCTTTTACAATAGTGTATAGTAATTTCGGAGATACTAGATAGTCAAACACGCCACCGAAATCGCATGTTTACATATATTTTTCGCTTATAGTTGTGTTGAGGGGAGGGTAGGCGTTTCAGCGTGAAAAAAAACACTTTGTTGCGAATTTTTTTCATCTATATGGATAGAGTAAATTTATTGAAACCTTCCGTACATTGTTAAGTGTTATTTCAAGAACATTCCGTAAAATTTGTACGCGAAAATTATCAACAAACAAGCCGGTGACAAAGCTTTTCCAAGACCGCCTTTGGAAAAACACGATTTGCGGTGTTCACTGTATCTCAGCTAGAACTGATCTGAAATCAAGTACCATCAAAATTTAGTCAAAGTATCATCAAGTCCTCCCCCTAACGGACTTTGATAGTTTTTTTTTCATTTCTAAATTTTTGGTGGTCATGTAAAGTGAAAAGTGCCATTTTGCACGAAAAATTCCGCCATTTTGGCGGTGGAAAACCCCCTTAATGTAAAAAAAAATCTCAAACTAACCGTTGGGGGGAGGTATTTCATATGTAGAAAGCGTGTACCAAGTTTGAAATAAATCGGTCATGTAGTTTTCAAATGGCAGTGAAGACGGACTTTGAAAAAGTGGTTTCGAGAAAAACGCGTTTGAAGTTTAGAGAAGTCGGAGCTACAGTGTTAGAGGAGCGGGACTAAATAGTCACTAACTTCCAGAGTTTCGCTCTGATTGACTTGAAATTTTGGCATTATATTCTTGAAATGCTGAACTATAAGAAAATACAAAAAAATCGATTTTTCAAAGGTGCAAACCCCTACCCTCCCCTCAACCGTATTATGATTGCGGTACTCTCTTTTACCATGCGCGTTTTTTTGTAAATTCACTTTCTTGTACACTTATTTGCGAATACACTTTTCTCTCAGTGTAGTAGGCAGATAGTGAAAAGGGGTTTTTATCCAAGCCACGAGATGGTTGGGTGTTTGCTTTCGGGTTGGTTTTTTTCACAGATCACATCGTTGAACAGTGCAAACGGCTGGTCTCAACTCGCTGAAATATCGGCATTGGGGATTATCGCAGCCACGGGGATTGAAGAGGATAAACCGTTAAGTTCATCGACAAATTACCGAGTATACTGATCTTTTTATGTCGATACGTCCATATGAGTTTAACTTGGAAGCTCACAAGTTTCACTATATCGCTTTCTAGAAGAAAATAAAAATTGACGCGTATGCTTGAGGCCGAAAATAGTTTCTTTAAAAAATATTGATGAACAATCAAGCCATTATTATTAAATAAATCGTGGGCTTTGCTGCATGGCCGATCGGTATAGGTGGTTCTGGCAACTGAGGTGATTTGGGATGAAAAATAAAAAATGAACGTTTGGTATAATATTGGGGGTGCTAGTAAGTTATAAAGGATTTTTGTGAAAATTGGGGCATTATTGTGCAAAAATGGTAAATTGCTTGTCGAGTTGCTCCTAACAATTCTGCCAGTTCTTCTTGCGTTTGACACGAATCTTCGTTCGATAATGCCTCTAATTCGGAATCTTCAAACGTTTGTGACCTTTTTTTCACGTTCCTTATCCTCCGTGTCAAAATCACCACTTTTGAACCGTCTAAACCAGTGGGGGAGGCCGGGGTTTAAAGTGCCGATTACGCTGTTCCGATACGCACAGCTTCGCGAAGAATGGAGATAGCAATAAGTGTCAACTACGTCGCAAAACTTTATACCATCGCGGTCATCCATTTTAGTGACGCTGGCAGCCATTTTAGTGACGCCGGAGCGGCGAGTAAGAGTTGTTGTCGCTTGGAGGAACAGCTCACCCCCGGCCCTTTGACCCCCATCCTACCACACCACTCACAAGATGAGACTGATAGAGCATGGTTTCTGTGAGCTCCACACAGCAACCGATGACCTTCATCTGCTGTTTTTCCAAATGGAAGGAGAAAAGTAAAGCTTCCCGTAAATTGCGTTTCGTTGGCACACAAGCGGACATATTTGAAGTTCATACCAACTATGTTGTTTATACTTCGATGAAATAAGACGTACTGAAAACTAAAGCCTAATGATGACACTTTAACATGACGGTGGTTAGGTTGTGGTCCAATGTGATTTAATACTAGTAAGGCCCTCTCTTGTAAAGCCTTCAAAACTTACTCGTACCCTTAATAATAAAAGGACGAACATGATATTGTAACAAATAGCGGTGATCGAATGTTTCAATTATTATTCTGGCAGGGTTGCCGGCAGGGTTGCGAAATTTGTAATGAAAAAGTAATGCATTATTCATTACTTTTTTAATTGGTAATGAAATAATATTTCATGTAATGGGTAATGAAATAATATTTCATTACCCATTACATTACATTCAGTAATGTAAAAAAAATCCATTACTCATTACATTATACTTTGTAATGTAAACAATTTCCGTTACTCATTACATTGAATTTTGTAATGTAGAAAATCTCCATTACTCATTACATTGGAATAAGTAATGTAAAAAAATGCTATTACTCATTACATCGGGTTTTGTAGTGTGAAACAGTTTCATTAAAACATGCAATGTAATGTGCAATGACAAAAAATTTCATTACACATTACATTGTAATGGGTAATGGACATTTTTTACATTCATAGTCCAATGTAATGGGTAATAGAATTGTTTTACATTACAAATTGTAATGTCATGAGGAATGGACATTTTTTACATTACAAAATATACGATAGTGAGTAATGGAATTTGTCCACATTACTAATGTAATGCAAAAAATCTCCATTACTCATTACCCTATATTTTGTAATGTAAAAAAATTCCATTGCTCATTACATCACATTTTGTAATGTACAAAAAACCATCACTCATTACACTACATTTTGTAACCCAAAATCTTTTCATTACTCATTACATTGGGCTTTGTAATGTAAAAAAAATCCATTACCCATTACATTGGACTTTGTAATGTAATGAGAAATGGAAATTTTTTACATGACAAATTCTAATGAAATGAAATTCTTTTACGTCACAAAATCCAATGTGATGAATAATGGGAATTGCTTGCATTACAAAATGTAATGTAATGAGTAATGGAAATTTGTTACATCACTGAATGTAATGTAATGGATAATGAAATTTTTTTTCATTACAAACAGTAAAGTAATGAGTAATGAAAACGCTAATGCATTACAAAAAGTAATGCATTATTTGCAACCCTGGTTATCGGTGGCGTTTATCCCGCGAGCATAGGAGTCGCTTTGGACCAAAAGACTAACTCTACGAATCCGGCGCCACTGATTAGCAATGCCAAGTTGCTGCGCAGGAACGACCGCCAAAGTGCAATCCGTGCCGATACCGGAAGCTCAACATAAAAAAGCAAATAGCGACAGCACCCACGACATCAAAACCGTAAACGCTTTCACGATGGGAACATTGACATCCTAGCATGGACGTCATCGTCTTGACATCACTCGCAAATGCCCAATATCACTCTCAAACGGAGCATCCCATGCTTGACGTTCAGGACGTGATAAGAATGGTAAGTTAAAACGGGGGCGAAGCTTTTAGCCTTTCGTGGGCACATTGGAAGAATGGTCCTCCTGTATCATTGAACCGGAAAGAAAGTAAACGGGCAGCATACTCTTGATGTGCCCGAACTCTCGTTCTCCTCGCTTCGCCGGTGTGCTCTTGTTCTGTTGGGTTCTTCGAGTTTCTGGGAAAACGTCGTAATGGCTGAGGAGGCGAATGGCGCATAAAATTCGTTCGTGCGAGTGAGGAAGCGAAGAGTTTCTGAACGCGAGGAGTTTTTCAAATGGCCTCGGGTGTAAGAACGCTCGGTGGCGCGGCTCTCATGCCTCTTCGGCATAATGAATATTGATAACTGCTTCGGCGGGGCGCGAGAAGTGTGTAAGGAGAAAAGAGCATTGTAATATACCAACAACCCACACACACACACACACACACACACACACACACACACACACACACACACACACACACACACACACACACACACACACACACACACACACACACACGGACGCACGCGGACGCACGCGCGCGCACACACGCACACACACACACACACACACACACACACACACACACACACACACACACACACACACACACACACACACACACACACACACACACACACGCACACACACTCATGCGTATGCAGATACGAATGTGGGAGTGTGTGGCTTTAACAAAAATATACGGGCGGAGCGTGAAGCATTATCATACTTCAGATCTACCTCTTGCTAGCCTATAGCGATCGAGTGCGGTGTACCTAGACGCCTATGTCGTTCCTTATTCACACATACATTAAAAGCTAGTCTATTACTCCAGAGCGTACACACCAGGTCAGAGCTTGTGTGTGCAGCGTCGGTTCATAAGCACGGGTGTATCGTATACTCGATTTCATGTACTGCTACCAGTTTTTAATTGACGACTGGAGCCTTGTGGTTCGAATCATTTAGGATTTTTATTATACGTGTACTTATCGTTTTGCCACTCTGATTATCATGTCGGAATAGGCGAGGGTGAGACTCTTTCGAAGTCCGGAAGCAAAAAAAAGCAGGCGCAATTTCTTTCCTTGGGTATGGGACCATCATATGGCCGGATAGAGATATCTGCAAAACGGCGATGCATTATGCGAAGCGGTTGAGAGGTTTGCGTATGCTTGATATTTCGGGAAGACCATTTTTGTATTACATAGTTTAGAGTCTAGGATTTAAGGGGCTATACCAGTGTCACACTTTAAAAAAATCGATTTTTATTGTCTTTTTCGACAGTCCATTGTATGGGCCAGGTATAGCTGGTTAGCAGTTTTTATGGTAAATATCATTTTATCTTGCAAACATCGATTGTTATATCTTTGAACGTGTTTTTCTCGAAATAAGATTTTTCAAATTTGCTGACATTGTAACACAAAGAGCAATTATCCGATTGACTTAAAATTTGAACTGAGTACTCTTGAATATATTGACTTTACAATGACGGAGGATATATTTGATTGGATAAAAATTGATGATTTGGCATTGAAAAAAACGACTATTTTATAGGCAAGAAAATAGACTTTATTTTCATAACTACGCCATTTTGTTAGATTTTGATATTTTTCGAAAATCCTACGTCATTGTACAGGAAATACCTTCCAGTTTAACGGCATTTTTTTCTTTTTCGGTTTCAGCTACTAAATCGGCCGGAATCATGTTAGCAGTGGAGGGACCTTTTTTTTTGCGCATTCGAAGGCATTGCATAAGTCACGTTGGAACAATTTACACTGCGTATAGCCTTGTTGAAATTAGTTGTAATCGAAACAAAAACCTTCGTCCAATCACTAGTCAATGTTATTTTGAAGAAGGGTGCAAAATTTCAAGAAGATCGGTGCATTAGTTTATGAGAAATGGTGTCCACAGACTTCAAAAATAGTGTTTTGAGAAAAATACGATATACCTGCGTCACCCTCGGCCGGTCTTTCCCAACGGGGGGAATTCCCAAACGCTCTTTCTCCTAGACTTTTACTCCAATTGACTTAAGGAGTAAGGCGACAGTAGAATTAAAAAAAAAAACGATTTTTTTCTCGCTAAAACGGTGCTTTATCATCACAAGAATAAGTTACTATAAGATTTATTGCAAGAAAATTTTTTTTCACCGACTTCGAGCGTATAACGTAAGCCCACCTCAGGCACGGCCATAGAGTACCTAAATCTTTAGGGAGACTTTGTCCTTGAAATCGGCGGGAGATGTTAGCGGCTCAACATGAGCAGCTAGAAGAAAAGGAGGGATGTCTCTATGGACCAGGCATTGCCGATTAGCGGTAATTATAAACACATTTGTGTAAACACATTACAAAACTTTAAACGCGTTTTTCTCGAAAACACGTTTTTAAAAATGGCTGACATTCTCCTGACCGCTGTAATTAACATATCGACCTGAAATTTGGAGAGCATACTCAGAAAATATGTCTTCACGGAATGACGGATCGTTTTTTTGATAGATACATTTTTGCATTTATTATTTATCTTTTTATGCGAAAAAAACGCGAAAATTCGATTTTTTTTAAATTGCCGCCATTTTCCGAAATTTGTACTAAACGAAAAACCCATCCGTCATTCCATGACCAAAGGGTCACAGATTGATAATATGCTTTGAATTTGTGTTTCAGATCAACAAAGAGGGGGCAGTGATGTCAGCCGTTTACCTCCCGCGATTTGAGGACCTGTTTTCGCGGAGCTGCAACGGACGCCATTTTGGTTTTTTTTTCAAAAAAATTTTTTTTTAACGTTCTGTATATCATGAATGAAAGCAAGAAAAAAACCGCACTCAAAAAGCTTTACTCGTTTCCTTTAAAAAAAAATAAAATGTAAACACCTGAAATATGGCACTCCAAGGACAAAGTCTCCCTTAACCCCTTAAATATGTTCATAACTCGTCATTCTTCATGTAAATATGTTTCGGCACTGTACTTGGTTCAACAAAAAAAAACAAATCTGCAAAAAATTCCAAGTTGCTGAAACGTTTTCTTCTCCCGCATGTTGCAGCCCTCGAAGAAAATAAAGTCATTGGGAAAGATTGCGGCAGGTATCATTGCCGGTCGAAGTATATATGCAAGTGGAGAAGAGTAGCAGCATACTTATGCAGATACTTAGGTCGTAACGCGGAGCGTGAGTTACAGCGTGCATTAAACTCCGGTGGGCATCGCTTCAACAAACGCGAGAGAAGAAAGGTATAATAGTTCGTTTAATGCCAGAGTAGAAACAGAGACCGTTCGAGAGTTATGCAGCTTGGGGGCGCGGTACGCAACCTTTGCCACGGCATACGCGTCAAACCGACGTGTTTATCCAATAATATATGATATCAATCCTATAATATCGAAGGAGCGAGACTTGTTCATTTCATCTTCAAAAGGTGCCTGAGAATTGAGGAAACGGGACGAATCTCTTGTTTTTGGATGCGAGAGAGTAATTCGGTGGGTTCTCGACTTTGGAAAAACTCAATTAGATTAGATTAGATTAGGTTTATTAGTGCACTAGCACCAAAGCGTTCTCTGACACACAATCCCCATTCTTCGTTCAGTACAAAGAAATAAACAGACTCCATACATAAATAATAATAGCTGACACTCTATAAAAAAAACATATATATAATCAAAAACGCAAATGAAAAAAAAATCGCAAATAGCAGAAAAAATGGTATAAAAAATTGAGAAACTGAATACAAAAAGAAAATAAATAAAAAAGAAAACGTGAATCTATATAAACAAAAACGAAAATAACGCATATCGAAGTAGAAATAAAAATACAAATAAGAATGAAAAAGAAAAGAGCGAGTGACCGGAAACGCTGGATAGTGACTGTCGCGAGCAATTTGCCAGACCATTACGTTTAAGGCCTTAGGCCACTATAGAGGCCGAAAAATAGGTTTTTTGGGGATTTTTTTTCCGAAAAAACTACAAAATACATCGATATTACAAAAAAGAGTGTTTACCATACATATCAGTGACTGTATACAATAATTTTTTTGAAGCGATCAATTTCAAAATGGCGGCTGTGCAGCGTCTACCTCGAAACTGCATTTTTTAAGTTGGCCGGAAACATAACTCAGACAATTTTCAACCAATTCACTTGAAATGTTGAATATATCTTGAAAAATACATTGTCTATGGAAGTACGTAGTTTTTTTTTATATTGCATAATTCATTTGTTATTAACAATTATCTGACGATTTTTTACGCAAATTTTTGGAGAGTGAAAAATTTGCCTAAAAAAATCGACAGATAATTGTTAATAACAAATGAACTATGTAATATAAGAAAAACTAGTGAATACAGCTTGGGGGTACCAACTTTTAATTAATGTAATTCAAGATGAGTGACATTATGGTGCGCAAAGGCATGTCAAAAATGAGTCAGTATTGTTTCCTAAAATGTTTTACAAAAGAAATTTAATTTTTTTGTTTTTCTTAAGTTTATCAAGCATCCAGTGCAAAGTTGTGAAAAAAAGTAGAAAAAATTGGTCTTTTCATTTTAATGATCATTACACGATGCTTAGGAACAATACACTTGTTCCTTTAATTGTTCTGTAAAACTTTGATCAATCGGTCCGAAAAAACAGTTCGAAGGATCAATTTGAAAATTTACAGAGCTATTGGGGATACATTATGCTGCGAAAAAATCTGGCAACATTAGTCTTTCCGTCAATATTTGTAAATTAGTGTTAAATTTACCAAAAAACCATAAAACGTCATTTTTTAAAAACTTTTTTGAAATCAATGTTGAGGGTGAAAAAAAATCTCAAAAATCAACAAAAAGGTCTTGTAGGAAATTTATTCAACTTTTCAAAGCTGCACTTCAATTCCCTCTGTGATCATTGGTTGCTGAGATATCGATGATCAAAGACATAAGAATCTTTTTTCATTCAAAGTCGGCTACCCCAGCAAAAAAATGACGTAGGGAGACAAAAAAAACCAAACTGAAGCTGTATAAACAAGCTAACTGACCTATACATTGATTTGAATGAAAAAAAATGCCCACCCCGTGGACCCTTGAAAAAAAACAAGAAAAATTGATCTTTTTTCTCCCGCTATTTCATATGATTTCACGATAACCGTATCTCACAAAAAATGTTTGCTAAAAGATCTCGAAACTAGAAACTTGAAGTTTAAAAATTCTTTGTTTTTCATCTCGATCCAGCCATTTTTCACATAGATACAGCGCTTCAAAAAAACACTAAAAAAGTTGAATACATTTTCAGTTGCTTTAATTTTTTGGAGTAGTGTAGTGTGGTTCTTACCTGTGTTTGGAAGAAAGCCTCGCCAGATCTTGAGTTGCTAGAGGCGAGCATTAACTCTGCTACATTTATGGCTTGTAGAGAGTACGGCATAGAGAGTTAAGGGAGACTTTGTCCTTGAAATGCAGCTGGAGATGTTAGCGGCTCAACATGAGCAGCTAGAAGAAGAGGAGGGATGCCTCTATGGACCAGGCATTGCCGATTAGCGGTAATTATAAGCACATTTGTGTAAACACATTACAAAACTTTAAACGCGTTTTTCTCGAAAACACGTTTTTGAAAATGGCTGACATTCTCCTGACCGCTGTAATTAACATATCGACCTGAAATTTGGAGAGCATACTCAGAAAATATGTCTTCACGGAATGACGGATCGTTTTTTCGATAGATACATTTTTACATTTATTATTTATCTTTTTATGCGAAAAAAACGCGAGAATTCGATTTTTTTTTTAATTGCCGCCATTTTCCGAAATTTGTACTAAACGAAAAACCCATCCGTCATTCCATGACCAAAGGGTCACAGATTGATAATATGCTTTGAATTTGTGTTTCAGATCAACAAAGAGGGACATCAACAAGTGATGTCAGCCGTTTACCTCCCGCGATTTGAGGACCTGTTTTCGCGGAGCTGCAACGGCCGCCATTTTGGTTTTTTTTTTCAAAAAAATTTTTTTTAACGTTCTGTATATCATGAATAAAAGCAAGAAAAAAACCGCACTCAAAAAGCTTTATTCGTTTCCTTTAAAAAAAATAAAATGTATACACCTGAAATATGGCACTCCAAGGAAAAAGTCTCCCTTAAGGGGTTACCCCCACTTGCGATTTTGAAAAAATCGCAATTTTTTTATTGCATTTTTTTGAAGTATAAGTATCTGAGAATATGTCCTGAAAATTTCAAGTCGATCCGAACAAAATTGACTGAGATATGAGCGTTGAAAGAAAAGAATCCGCGTTGAAAGAGAACCTTTAAACGCGTTTTTCTCAAAATGGCATTTCTGAAGTCGGTGACCAAGATTACTCGAACACTAATGAACCGATCTTCTTGAAATTTTGCAGGCTTATTTAATACATAAAAATGTAGTCTTTAATCGTTCGATTTTTTTTTCGAAAAAAATGGCCGTTTTATAGCCAAAAAACGGCCGTTTTTTTCGTTAAAATCGAACCATTAACTTTGACTGTCGGCCATTTTGTGAAAAATGAATATTTTTTAAAATCCTTCGATTAAAGACTAGTTTATACTTATATTTGACTAAATCCATCCGCATTTTTTTTTCAGATGATCCACTTCGCCGCAATGTTGGTCACCGCAAACCGTGTATATAAAAACATTATTTCATTGACGGCCATTTGCCACTAAACAATGTAATATTTTTCAATAAAAAACTTACTGAAAGTTCTTCAAGATGTGTTCTTTAAGATGGTATATTGATCGATTAAGAAAGTTTCGTAGTTTTCTTTTAAAAAATTCATGAAAAAGGCCTTTTTTTGCGCTACAAGTGTAACGCCTTAAATAACAAGTCGAATTCCCGCTAATAAGGCTCGCCATTTTACTGTAAGTCGTAGGGGGCACGAGCGCCCCCTACTGTCGTCTGTTTGTACTCTCGGCGCGTCGGGTCGCGATACCACGGGCTGTTTGTGCCGCTTAGCCTAATGAGCTACAGATGGCGATGGGTTGTGTGGTGTGGCGGGTGAGAACTAAAAGTAGCGTGAAAAAGGGATATTACTTACTATGTATGCAAGCCGTGGTGCGTTGCAAGGTGCCTGAAAAAGCCGCACGCCGTTGAGAGGAACACCGTCGAAAGGAGTACCTTCGAAAAATCGTATATGCATGTGGCCCTGCGCGCGTGCTCGTCGCGCGGGCCCTTGCAAAGACTTTGCCCGGGCTTTCGGCGATTTTATCTCGTCCAGCCGGTGGCTACCGGAGCGTCCGATCCTATCTTTCTTCTATGTTCCTTGTCTTTCGATATGCTTCCCTCGTGTAACCTCTTTCCTTCGCTTTTTTTTATTCTCCATTCTTTCCTTCTTCCCTCCATCGCTCTCTTTCTCCCTCGTTTTGTCGGACATTCTCACACATTGCTCTCCAGCCCTTTCTTCGTTTCTCAATTTGGCGTTCCATCTTCACCGCGTCTTTTACTCTTTGTAATGTCGTGAGGCAGCCTAGCGCCACCGCGTGCACGTTTTTGACTCTTCGGGGGCAGATGTGCGCTCCCGCGGGTGAGGCACTGGGCTGATCCTCTCTCGACTTAATGCGATGCAGCCAGAAGTCAGTGCGTTACTTTGATCTCGATACGCTGATACACTTCATAGCGATCTGGAAGGGGGGGGGGGGGGGGTTGATGTTAACAGGCCCGAAGTTTCGTGAACTTTGTTGCGAGTGACGGAACTGGAATTAAAAGTGTTTTGGTACGACGTTTGCCTTTTTTTGGGAGAACGTTGTTGGTGACAGGTAGAAATTATTGCCTCAAAGAGCTCCGTCTCGTCGAGGAAAGTAGGACAAGGGTCAGGGCCCGAACGGGCCCTTCAAACATTTTTCGGGAAATTATGATTGATCGTTTCTCCTCGGCCCTTTTCCGACGGTCCCTTTGAATATTAATTTGGAATATTAACGAGCCCTACAGGGAGAAAAGGTCGCACTACACTGGGAGAAAAGTGTATAGTATTTACAAAAAAACGCGCATGGTAAAAGAGAGTATAGTCGATTTTCGTATAGTTTATTGTCACCGCAATCATAATGCGGTTAACACAACTATGAGCGAAAAGTATACGTAAACATGCGACTTTGGTGGCGTGTTTGACTATCTGGTATCTCGGAAATATACACTATTGTAAAAGGCTTTACAATACTGATATGGTCAATTCAGCTATATCACAAAATCCGCGCCAAATACTAATGCCGCACTGACAAGGACCATCCCTCAGGTGACACCCTTCGATTTTGGTGAAGTTTGGATATGTTATAAAGCACCGGAAAGTAAGCGATATGTATTTTTTTTATCGGCGGAAAAACTTTTTTTAAGGGGTAAAACCACCCCTTAATTTAGGGGTGGTTCACCCCTTAATTTTTTGTTTGCAATGTCACTACAGTGGATTTTTCACTGCTTCGGATTAGAAGAATTTTCGTCTTTGTTTTATTAAAATCGGTGGTCTCCTTGTGTGTGAAACTGCTATATTACCCCTAGAAATGCCTTTTTCGAAGGGTGGTTAAAAAAATTAAGGGGTGAACCACCCCTATATTAAGGGGTGGTTCACCCCTTAATTTTTTGTTTGCAATGTCACTACAGTGGATTTTTCATTGCTTCGGATTAGAAGAATTTTCGTTTTTGTTTCATTAAAATCGGTGGACTCCTTGTGTGTGAAACTGCTATATTACCCCTAGAGATGCCTTTTTCGAAGGGTGGTTTCACCCCTCAAAACCGTTTTTCCGCCGATAAAAAAAATACGTATCGGTTACTTTTCGGTGCTTTATAACATATCCAAATTTCAACAAGATCGAAGGGTGTCACCTGAGGGATGTTCCTTGTGAGAGCAAAGTACATGGTATTTACGAAAGACGCCCACGGCAAAAGAGGGCATAGCAAAATCCCGTATAGTTTATTGGCACAGTAATCATAATATGGTTAACACAACTATAAACGAAAAGTATATCTAAATATGCAACTTTGGTGGCGTGCTCGACTATCTATGATCCCCGAAATAACTACTAACTATTGTAAAAATATTAACTGAATTAACTATATCGATATTGTAAAGCCTTGCACAGTAGTTAAAAGTTATTTCGGGGATACTAGATAATCAAACACACTACCAAAACGGCATGATTAGATAGACGCTTATAGTTGTGTTGACCATATTATGATTGCGGTGTCAATAAACTATTGGGAACTTAACTATGCCCACTTTTACCATGGGTGTTTTTTGATAAATACTATGGACATTTTTGTCAGTGCAAGTTTGTACTATTTATATGGTTAACATTAACACTTGTTGAGTATAAATTGTTACAAGACCTTACGAAAAGTGACTATACGAACAAAATTATGGTAATCTTATAGTGAAGACGTAAATCATTTGTGGAACGTGTCGAAAAGTAGAGACAGCGGTAGCACGCTATGATCGATATAGATATATTGCCGCATTAAGGGGTTACCCCCACTTGCGATTTTGAAAAAAATCGATTTTTTTTATTGCAGTTTTTTGAAGTATAAGTATCTGAGAATATGTACTGAAAATTTCAAGTCGATCCGAACAAAATTGACTGAGATATGAGCGTTGAAAGAGAAGAATCCGCGTTGAAAGAGCGTTGAAAGAGAAACTTTAAACGCGTGTTTCTCAAAATGGCATTTCTGAAGTCGGTGACCAAGATTACTCGAACACTAATGAACCGATCTTCTTAAAATTTTGCAGGCTTATTTAATACATAAAAATGTAGTCTTTAATCGTTCGATTTTTTTTTTCGTTAAAATCGAACCATTAACCTTGACTTTTGTGAAAAATGAATATTTTTGAATTTTTGTGAAAAATGATTTTTTTTTGAAATTTTGTGAAATTTTGTGAAAAATGAATATTTTTTTGAAAATTTTGTGAAATTTTGTGAACGCCATTTTGTGAAAAATGGCGTTCACAAAATGGCGTTCACAAAAATGGCGTTCACAAAAAATTTTGTGAACGCCATTTTGTGAAAAATGAATATTTTTTAAAATCCTTCGATTAAAGACTAGTTTATACTTATATTTGACTAAATCCATCCGCATTTTTTTTTTCAGATGATCCACTTCGCCGCAATGTTGGTCACCGCAAACCGTGTATATAAAAACATTATTTCATTGACGGCCATTTGCCACTAAACAATGTAATGTTTTTCAATAAAAAAATTACTGAAAGTTCTTCAAGATGTGTTCTTTAAGATGGTATATTGATCGATTAAAAAAGTTTTGTAGTTTTCCTTAAAAAAATTCATGAAAAAGGCCTTTTTTTTGCGCTACATGTGGGGGTAACGCCTTAATTTATCAGTTTTTAAAATTCGATATTTCGAAAACTATTGCGGTGCGCCAAAAATCCATTTAAGCAGTGACATATATTATCATAAGGACGATCTGTGCAAAATTCAACCTATATCGGAGGTAACAGCTATTCGGAATTTTAGCTGGAATTACTTTTATCTGTTATGCTAAATCTACGAACAAAATGACATAAGTACCCGGTAGCATAGTGGCAGCGTGCTTAGTATAGATAGGTCGTAGGTTCAAATCCATGTTCAGGCGAAATATTGTCTTCGATAGGAATCGCTTCAGGAGGTCAGGGAATGACAAATTATGATAAACAATCATACAGGTAGTATTCTCAGTTGAGAATATTTAAATTGATCAAATATTATATACATTTAACAGACATACCATTCGATATGGTAAAAATCATGATTTTTTGATAGTGTAAAGAAATATCCATTTAATGAAAATCTACTATATTATATAGCATTGAACAATCAACGTATGCTTGCAAGAATGTTGGTTGCGGTTAACATATGAGCATAGTTAACACAACTGCTGAAATATCGTAAGCAGTACTATATTTTAGGCAGTGACCATGACTATAAGATAATGTTGTCCCCTCAGGGTAATATAAAATATAGTTAAAATACAGTTGAAGTTGCCATACATTTCTCTCATTGTACTGTGGCAATTTTAAAAGCCCGGAGCGCTTGAATACAATACAAACCTTACAGTATTTACGTGTATTAAAACATATTTTGCAGAGTTGAAACATACTTCGTAAGATACTCTTGTACTTTTGGAAAGGACCTTTTATACGTTTGTTCCTTCGGGCTCGTACGTAAAACGATGCGATATTTTTTCTTCAGCCTCGAGAAATTTCTTTCACCACCGACACTCTTATCTAATCCCTCGTCATTGCCAATTTCACAACAGATCCCTTCTCAATGAAATTGCGAATAAATTGCTTAATTAATCCTTCGCATATTGGGGATATGGGGAATTAATTCACGGCGCGGTATACG
Organism: Ophion ellenae; assembly: GCA_963210295.1. NCBI lineage: Eukaryota > Metazoa > Arthropoda > Insecta > Hymenoptera > Ichneumonidae > Ophion > Ophion ellenae. The sequence goes on from OY723387.1 coordinate 61,473,007, forward strand.
CAATGAAAGCGATAAGCATCGTACCTGCATCGCACATCTGCAGGAGTAACCCGTCATACTCGATAACGAGTATAACCGATAATCAATATAATGCACTCGTTAAATCTCTTAAATATCCAATTACGTTAACGTAATCAGTGCAAAATTGTAGCAGGCTCCACGAGCAAGGGAGGGAGGGCAGAAATGTTTTTTTTTTTCGCGTGCCGCGCGGTTGACCGAAAACAAAATCATGGCCCACCGGCCTTGTATTACTTTCCACTGCACGCTTATTAAATAAGGCATTACGATGAGAGAACCAGTTATTCAATCTGAGCTCTCGGTCTACCGACGACGCCCAGCCGAACGAAAAAAAAAAAATAAAACAGAAATCGAAAAAGAGACCAGACAAAAACGAAACGAAAGTGCGGAAAATAAAAACACGCCATAACGAGAGAGCACCGAGTTTCGAGACATTACCATAAAAAATGAGGGGACCAGATGGCAAACTTTTCCTCGTTTATATATATTCACGGGCTCGCGTTCGCCGGTGCTCGCGACTCCACCTGTACGATACGAACAAACAAAAAATCGTAATTAGCACGAAGCGAACGAGATCGTAGCGCCGCGAATCCTCGCTCGCGCCGGCGGGCCCCTTCGATTTTTCAACACTGCGAGAACGCGTGAGACACGACCGACGAGATTACGAGAAACGTGTAAGGCCGTGATTCGTACAGCCGCACAAGCTGCACCAGGTACCGGAAGTGCGCCATCATATCTTTATGAATATCTTTTCCTACGTATACGTACACGTACATCCCCCTGTTGTGCTGTGTGCATATATATATATATATATATATATAATATATAATATATTATTATTATTCTTATTATTATATATCTATATATATATATAGCTATATATATATATATATATATATATATATATATATATATATATATATAGCTGTTACCCACGAGGTCGCTCGCGTGGTTTTCGTAATTGATAGAAATCACTGTCGTCGAATATCCATAGGTAAGTATAGAGTAGAAATGAGTGCCAGAAATGGCGGGAGGTAGAGATAACTGAGTTTGTTTGGGTATTTGTTTGGGTTCCCTCTGTACTCACTTTTCCTCTACACTGAGAAAAAAAAAGATTGATCCAATATCATTGGTGTTATTGAATGAAATTTCGTTGATTCAATTGTAAAATTGTTGGTGTAACTGATCGGTTTTATTAGTCCAAACAAAACGCTATTGACTTTAATAACATGATAAAATTACAAGTTTTTTTTGTCATTCAAAACATATATTGTGCGCCGAGAACAATATATTATTGAAACTATCTAAAAAAATATCGCGAACAAATTATATAGTTTAGAATGCATTTTCTGCAACGAACAAAAAAAGCGTTTTAATTCATAACATGAATATTGTCGATTCGAGTACACAAAAAAAAATGATTTTCGCACGTTTGATTTGGATAAAATTTCTATTGAGTAAATATGTTATTTTTTTTCGCCATATCCGATATTGATTTTTAAGTATATTATTCGTTAAACTACTAATATTTTATTTTGGTTGAAAAATATTAAGGAAATGTCTGAATTGGTTAAAAAATTATGCGAAAATGAAATTTGTTTCTTGCGCATTTGGTTGAAAAAATTGAACCAAATCACGGCCGAGCGCCACTGAAATTATAGGTGTGAGGAAACTCGTAGTTCTCGGAGTAACCGCTAGAAGCCGCACGCGCGCTCGTTTCTCATACGCGTAGCGCGAACGGAAAATCTACTTAGACGCCGGAGAAACTCTAAAGCGTATCGCTTCTTGGCCTGTGGCTAAGATCAAAGTGTAGTATCTGTTCTTATCAGTTGAATATCTGATATTCTCTCCATGGATATTCCATTGGGTATCTGACATTCTCTCTACGATTATCGTGGATGATCATTCTAATGCTCACTTTTTATTTAAGGGGGGATTGTCTTTTTTTTTCGCAAAATTTACCGCTTTTTGGGAATTTTTTTGTGAAGAAAGTATACAACGGAAAACTTGTGAAACTTGGCATATAGTTTTATTGATCTGTTTACTACATACAAAAAATTTTTTAAACAATTTCATCAAAAAATCCGCCTCCCACCCCCCTCGACGCGCGATGGTCCTTTTTTGATGGTGTGCACGATTTCTCAAAAACTATTCAACCGATTGCCTTCAAATTTGGACAGAATGCTCAGCTGACATCCTTTTATCGTTTGATGAAGCAAAAAAGCAATACGTTTAATAGTTTTTTATTTATAACAAAAAATCGATCAATTTTTTTCGAAAAATCGATACTTCAAGTTCAAAACGTCACCAAATCGTTAATTTTTTTTTCCCCTTCATCGAACGATAGCTATATGTGTCTAAAGTAAAATACTTTTTGGGTTTTTGTTGCAGGATGAACGTGAAGGCTGTAATCGTGCACACCATCAAAAAAGGACCATCGCGCGTCGAGGGGGGGGGAGGCGGATTTTTTGATGAAATTGTTTAAAAATTTTTTTGTATGTAGTAAACAGATCAATAAAACTATATGCCAATTGTATACTTTATTCACAAAAAAATTCCCAAAAAGCGGTAAATTTTGCGAAACAAAAGACAATCCCCCCTTAAGATTTAAAGCAAATTGAAAAACTTACGTCTCATGGCATATTTGTTTCGATGTAGTAAAGAAATAATTCATTCTATTGATTGTGTTTTTGTACGAAATAAAAAATGTTGTAGCAACCGCTTAATTATGTCATCCATACAACTAGGGATTGTATGTAGAATCATTTTAATCGAATATAATTTTATTTGAAGGATAATGTAGATATTCAGAGAACAGAAGAGATTTGCGAATGAAATAATATGTTATTTGAATCAATCACATTTGCCAATATTTTACAGTATTGTAACACTCTCATATATCGGCCCCCATGGAAATTTATGTATGTAAAATATATGCAGAAAATGTATGCTACATATATATATATATATATATATCGGTCGCATATATAGTGACGAAAAATAGAATAATACGTATATATTCAGTATATATGCACCAAATATATGACGCATGTATGACCCATACATTTTTGATATATTTTTCTGACCAAAACATATATGCTACGTATAAACACTATATATGATGCATATATGAGGCATATACGACGCATATATCTTCGATATATTTTCAATCTATTTTTTTGTCAGAAAAATATATAAAAAATGTATGCGCCATGTATGACTCATATATGTGTCATTTATGCGTCATATATGACGCATACATTTTTGATGCATATTCCTGACAAAAAATATATGGTGTGTATGAACACTATTACAGTTAAACTTAATAAAACGTAAAACTTAAACTTAAAAAAACTTAACTTACAGTTAAAGTACGCTATTACATATAAACACTATATACAGATATGCTACGCATATATGTATATATGTGGCATATATGTACCATTTATGCAGTGTATATGTGGTATGTACGCAGTGTGTATGCAACATATATGCTAAATATGTGTTGTATATATGCAGGGTAAATGCTACATATATCATTGATATATGATACATCGATATACAGTAATACCACGCGTATTTCATATATAAAAACGTTACGAAAATCAGAAGTTGGCACATATATGCAACATATATTTTCAATATATGGCATACATTTCACATATATTACAATTATTGCTAAAATAAATTTGCAGTATATTGTTTGCGTATATAAATTTCCATGGGGGGGGGGGGGGGGGGCACACCGCGATCAGACATTTATTTTAATCAACCAATATATTTTTTTCTTAGTATACCTGCCATCATTTCCGGCATTAATTTTTACTCTTTACTCACTTATGGCCATTCACTCATGGATATTGGTACTTACGGATATTCGACTTATGAATATTCGTAGTTATGGAAATTCAACTTATGGATATTCTACCCCAATCGATAGAAATAATCCTTCCTCGGTACTTCAAAGACGTTATCTGAAAGTTTCTAAAGTATAAAAACGCACCGCTAAACTTAATTTCATTTAAAACTTAATGATTTAGCCTCTTTGTAAGCCACGATTATGGTATGGCTTTTTGGGCCTAAGATGACCGGGCTACTGGCGGAGCTTACACTGGAACATGCGACATAGAACTGTCCATGTGAGAAACACCCATTCAGTGACTGTCCTTGATATTTATTAATAGTCAAGGCAAAGCACACCTTAAGAGGGAACTGTATTCTCTTACTCTAATGGGAATTCCGTTGGGATTAACGGTATTTTTTGGCATGAAAAATATCTCTCCCCGATCACACCGAGTGATGACTGGGGCTTCTACAATGTTTCTATGCAGCCCCTAGCCAGTAGCCTGCCGGTAGCCTCTCAGTAGCCTATATCGGGATACGTTTTTAGCGCTTTCCCGGCTTGAGTTTCAATTTTCGGCAAAAATTCGGCGATATTTGTAATCGGCAAAAAATTCCCTTTAGATAAATCCTCAAAAGGCAAAACAGTCAATAAAAAAATGTTTCGACCCTTTCGGCCGCTGGTCCAGAACCGCCAAAACTGCGAAATGTCAAACAGCCGTAGCATCGGTTCTATTTGAGGGACGGGAATTTTTCGGGAGGAAGGCGGCTCCGGAAAGTATTTTGCGAACGGCAAAGGATAATGCCCTTGGATTCATCCCGATATATCAATTACTTTTCCCAGAGAGTGGGCTTGAAAAATGGCCGAAAAAGGGGCAAAAGGGAATGCATTTAAAAAATTCAGAAAATTCGATGGTCGGGCTTTGAAATTCTGGCAAAAATAAAAAAATGAGCCGAGCCCAATGAACCGAACGGAATTTTATAGAAAAAAGGTAACGAGGAGAATGAGCAGAGTGAAATTCCAAAGCGGAGCAAAAAAGTAATGTTCGACGATTCAGTGAACGATTCAGATAAGTGCGTATGTAATCTTTTTTTTTTACATTAACCCCTAAAGGGGGGAAAAGGAGGTATACATTTAATGCGAAGTGTCAAGAAAATCCGACCAAAATATTTCATTTCATCGTTTCTAATAGAGAGTCCGAATACAAATTTTCACGTCTCTAAGTTCAGAGGTTTCGGATTTCCATACAACAGTTATTCATCCCTTTAACCCCCTCAGGGGATGAATTTCTAAAAATCCTTTCTTAGTGGGTGCTTACGTCACAAAAATCATATGTTGTCCAAATTTCATTTGTCTGGCTTCAATATTTCCAGCTCAGCGATGATGAATAAGGACATATTATTTTATATATATAAATAAATTATAGAAGTAATGTTTCCTATACAAATCTTCATCCCCTATTCTGCACCCATGAAGGTTGTTTATTGAAAAACGATTTTGCAGGTATTTAATGCAGGAAATAGTTAAGGGAGACTTTGTCCTTGGAGTGCCATATTTCAGGTGTTTACATTTTATTTTTTTTTTAAGGAAACGAGTAAAGCTTTTTGAGTGCGGTTTTTTCTTGCTTTTATTCATGATATACAGAACGTTAAAAAAATTTGTTTTTGAAAAAAAAACCAAAATGGCGGCCGTTGCAGCTCCGCGAAAACAGGTCCTCAAATCGCGGGAGGTAAACGGCTGACATCACTGCCCCCTCTTTGTTGATCTGAAACACAAATTCAAAGCATATTATCAATCTGTCACCCTTTGGTCATGGAATGACGGATGGGTTTTTCGTTTAGTACAAATTTCGGAAAATGGCGGCAATTTAAAAAAAATCGAATTTTCGCGTTTTTTTTCGCATAAAAAGATAAATAATAAATGCAAAAATGTATCTATCGAAAAAATGATCGGTCATTCCGTGAAGACATATTTTCTGAGTATGCTCTCCAAATTTCAGGTCGATATGTTAATTACAGCGGTCAGGAGAATGTCAGCCATTTTTAAAAACGTGTTTTCGAGAAAAACGCGTTTGAAGTTTTGTAATGTGTTTACACAAATGTTTTTATAATTACCGCTAATCGGCAATGCCTGGTCCATAGAGGCATCCCTCCTCTTCTTCTAGCTGCTCATGTTGAGCCGCTAACATCTCCCGCTGCATTTCAAGGACAAAGTCTCCCTTAACCCTAAACTCTCGTGTTTGTAGCTTCAAAAACATGGGACTTTCATACAAACTTTTACCCCTCATTTCACCCTCTTAATTCGCCCCTTTCGTAATATTCTTTCTTAGCGGATATCTACACCCTATAAAAAAAACTTACCTGCCAAATTTCAAGTTTATACGTTTTATAGTTTTTGAGATTTCGTGATTAATCAGTTAGTGAGTGGTATTTCGCTTTTGTATATATATCTATAGAAGATAGATATATAGACTGCAAAAGGACATCTTGAACATCTTATATCAATGTATTGGGTCATTAAATATCAAATGCCCGATCTCGAGCTTCTTAACCTTACCGATTCGTTTTACATGATTTCAAATGTTGTTGGCATAGTAACGTTAGACCTTGCTGCTAATTCACGCGTAGTTTAAGATGTATCTGCTCCCACTAAAGCTTCTGTATTGTGATTCTTCCTTTTCTATTTTCCAACCACGCAATGGTTATCCAAATTCATCCATAGCTGATCATTATCTACCGTGTTCTTAGGTCACTCACGCGGTTCATTTTGAATATTGAAATCACCAGATCAGAACTTCTCAAACCATTGATGTAGTATGCATTCATTACCCACATCCATACCAAACACGTCGTTGACACTTCGAGGTGTTCGCGAAGTGTAACGTGGTGGAACTAAAACAGTAAATGTAAAGCATAGAAAACAACGAAAATTGCTCGCTTATCCATGGTTTACAAACTTGAAGCTGCAAAACGCAATTCGATAAACATTCACAAACCAAAACGTACGTCTCGAAGGCTGATGATGTACCATCACGATAAAAAAAAAACTAAGAACTGTCACAGTGAAATATCAGAGATATCGACTATCAAACTTGGTATGTAATCGGACATTTCATACTTAAGGCGTTACCCCCACTTGTAGCGCAAAAAAAGGCCTTTTTCATGATTTTTTTAAAAGAAAACTACAAAACTTTTTTAATCGATCAATATACCATCTTAAAGAACACATCTTGAAGAACTTTCAGTAACTTTTTTATTGAAAAATATTACATTGTTTAGTGGCAAATGGCCGTCAATGAAATAATGTTTTTATACACACGGTTTGCAGTGACCAACATTGCGGCGAAGTGGATCATCTGAAAAAAAAATGCGGATGGATTTAGTCAAATATAAGTATAAACTAGTCTTTAATCGAAGGATTTTAAAAAATATTCATTTTTCACAAAATGGCGGTCAGTCAAAGCCAATGGTTCGATTTTAACGAAAAAAAACGGCCGTATTTTGGCTATAAAACCGCAATTTTTTTCGAAAAAAAAATCGAACGATTAAAGACTACATTTTTATGTATTAAATAAGCCTGCAAAATTTCAAGAAGATCGGTTCATTAGTGTTCGAGTAATCTTGGTCACCGACTTCAGAAATGCCATTTTGAGAAAAACGCGTTTAAAGTTTCTTTTTCAACGCTCTTTCGACGCGGATTCTTCTCTTTCAACGCTCATATCTCAGTCAATTTTGTTTGAATCGACTGGAAATTTTCAGGACATATTCTCAGATACTTATACTTCAAAAAAAAGCAATAAAAAAATCGATTTTTTCAAAATCGCAAGTGGGGGTAACCCCTTAATGACCTAAGTCTTCGTTATTAGTACATGTGGTTGATTTGAGCGCTGTCGTTACTATTTTTTTTTAAACGAATTCGTTCTATTGGGGACAGGTCGGTTCTTAAAATTATCTTCATAAAATTATTTCATACATTTGTCCAAAGTCATTGAGCGGTGGGGGGGGGGGGGGGGGGTGTTTAATGAGGAATAATTACCTACTCTGAGGTTGGCTGTCAGGTCACAAATTTTCACTCACCTTTTTGAATATCTATCTATATATATATATATATTGGCACAATATAAATACCAATAAGTGTGTCGGAGAGCACTTTCTTGCATAATGTGAAATTGGGAACGCAGCGGTTTCTTACGTACGCGAACAAGTTACGGATATACGATGAGAGCAGTCTGTTCGCGCGTATGCGTCCGTACAGCTTGCATCTTTTGTCCGGATTCCGAAAGAGTCGAGCAGCGCTTGCAAAAGGCCCAATCTATACCGATGCTCAACTATATCGATTCATATATGCGGGGACCGCAGAATACTGGCCGAAAAAAAATGTTCTTCGGTCTCGTACTTCTTCTTTCCTTGCCCGGGCTGCCCGGTGACTCGATAAATATCGGAACGGATGTGACGTGCGAGAAAGTTTCGTATTTGTTATGAATTTTTTCGGGTTCGTGGGTGGGATGGGCGTCGGAGGAGTTTTGGTGTGAATTTGGACCCGCTGTTTCCGTTTTGTTGGAAATGGAGGTAGGAATGAATTATGAGGAGTTATCCCTATTTTAGTTATAACGAGTGAATTGGAATTATAGCTTCTGTGTAAGTATAATAATTCTTGTTGGAAAAGCGTGTCTCAAAATAACCTGACATTTTAATTGATTAATAAAACGTATTATTTAATTGAAAAGTACGAATATTTTTATTTTCGTGTAAGGTACAAACATGGAGGTTATGTGTGGAGCACAATATCCGTAAAATGGCATGAAAGGTATGGACGGAAGAAATATTCTTTAAGGGGTTCCCCCACTTGCGATTTTGAAAAAATCGATCTTTTTTGTTGCATTTTTCTGAAGTATAAGTATCTGAGAATATGTCCTGAAAATTTCAAGTCGATCCGAACAAAATTGACTGAGATATGAGCGTTGAAAGAGAAGAATCCGCGTTGAAAGAGCGTTGAAAGAGAAACTTTAAACGCGTTTTTCTTAAAATGGCATTTCTGAAGTCGGTGACCAAGATTACTCGAACACTAATGAACCGATCTTCTTGAAATTTTGCAGGCTTATTTAATACATAAAAATGTAGTCTTTAATCGTTCGATTTTTTTTTCGAAAAAAAAATGGCCGTTTTGTAGCCAAAAAACGGCCGTTTTTTTCGTTAAAATCGAACCATTAACTTTGACTGTCCGACATTTTGTGAAAAATGAATATTTTTTAAAATCCTTCGATTAAAGACTAGTTTATACTTATATTTGACTAAATCCATCCGCATTTTTTTTTCAGATGATCCACTTCGCCGCAATGTTGGTCACCGCAAACCGTGTATATGAAAACATTATTTCATTGACGGCCATTTGCCACTAAACAATGTAATATTTTTCAATAAAAAAATTACTGACAGTTCTTCAAGATATGTTCTTTAAGATGGTATATTGATCGATTAAAAAAGTTTTGTAGTTTGCTTTAAAAAAATTCATGAAAAAGGCCTTTTTTTTGCGCTACAAGTGGGGGTAACGCCTTAAACAAGATGGCGCAACCTGCCAAACTGCGGGCGAAACAATGCAGCTATTGCAGACGAAGTTTCATGGTCGTGTTATGTCGCGCCGCGGCCATGTGTATTGACCACCAAGATCGATTGGGGTTTTCTGAAACGAAAGCTGTTTGCCAATGATCCACAGGCCATTCCTGAGCTCAAGGAAGCAATTGGAAGCATTAATGAAATAAGTCGCTAATTATGCCAAAATGTTATTGAACATTTCGTCAAAAGAGTGAACGTTTGCAACCAGGGACAAGGCGGCCATTTACCGGATACTTTGTTCCACACATAACCTCCATGTTTGTACCTTATATTAAAATCAAAATATTCGTACTTTTCAAATAAGTAAATGTTAATAAAGTATAGTGATGTTCATTTAAAAGTATTTCCAATTTTCCTTCGAATGCTCTTAAGGCCTTGTATACGCGATTTCGCCGATTTTCGAAGGTACTTTTCTAGAGGCGGTTAAAAAAAAAATAACGCATATGAGGCATTCCACGTCACTTCAGCCAGTAAAAAAAATTCACAAATGATTTTGAAGAATCGAGTTACTTTATTGAAAAATATTCACCGAGTGTCGACATTTTGAAAAAAATTCTGACGTTTTTTCTCGTTGATTACCATTTTTTAATATTTTTCCATTCTAATGGCTGTATCTTTGGCAGGATTTGACGTATTTACATTCGTAAAAAAACAAAATGTGCGTCTTTTTCTAGCCTTCGCGAAAAAAATAGTTCAGATTTTATTGAGCAAGTCGAACGTCCGTTTCAGGGCAAAATATGCAAAAATATTATTTTTTTAAAGGAAAGACACTCGTTATTCTATTTTTAAGAATTTCCCCGAATTGTGAATACGAAAAACGGATTTTTGGTATTTTTTATATTATGGGATTCCTAAACACCGTGAAGTAAGAGCTATTTTTATTTTGTCAATTTTTTTTATTAATATTCGATTGAAGAGTGTGGAGCACTCGCTGTATGTTTACCAGGTTTTTGAAATACATATGACATAGATGTCATATGTATTGGAACCCTGGAGTGCTCCACATTCTTCAATCGAATATTAATAAAAAAAATTTAAATAGCTGCTTCTTCACGGTGACCTGAAATTTGGGGAGCATACTCAGAAAATATGTCTTCACGGAATGACGGATCGTTTTTCCGATAGATACATTTTTGCATTTATTATTTATCTTTTTATGCGAAAAAAACGCGAAAATTCGATTTTTTTTTTTAATTGCCGCCACTTTCCGAAATTTGTACTAAACGAAAAGCCCATCCGTCATTCCATGACCAAAGGGTCACAGATTGATAATATGCTTTGAATTTGTGTTTCAGATCAACAAAGAGGGGGTCAGCGATGTCAGCCGTTTACCTCCCGCGATTTGAGGACCTGTTTTCGCGGAGCTGCAACGGCCGCCATTTTGGTTTTTTTTTCAAAAAAAAAATTTTTTTAACGTTCTGTATATCACGAATAAAAGCAAGAAAAAAACCGCACTCAAAAAGCTTTACTCGTTTCCTTTAAAAAAAATAAAATGTAAACACCTGAAATATGGCACTCCAAGGACAAAGTCTCCGTTAATGTTTTCCATTTCTACTGAAAACGTCGCTCTTCGTCCCCTGCACTGACACAGTCGATCCCTTCAGCGTGGCCTGGATATTGCAGGCGATTGCTATTAGACAGGTATACCATGGGGGCACAAAGTTGCGTGATGCATCGAATATGGTGCATATATGCATGCCGAGAGCGCCCCGCGAATACTCGCACTTACCAGGCTCTCGTGCAATGGAACCTTCTTCTTCGCATACGGCCCTCTCCTCCATTAGATGTCCGCGTGTACATAAATACATAAGTACATCAAATTGCTCGTAGATGTAGCACATAATCGTTGTAATGCCCTATATGATTAATTGTTTTTCTTTTTCAATTGCACTCATCGATTTTTCGTATTCCCATGTTCCTGGATGTTTCGGCGCAAATACCTAGTTGGGTCCGACATTTTTCAAACTTTTTCGCATATTCTTGCTCCTGTTTGACGTGATTTCGGACGTTTCGAACGTTCGGACGTTCATCGGTGCAAATGCGTGACCAGTTGGATATTGAAATTTCACGTAGTTAATTCGGAAATTAGACGAGTATTCGCAAATAATCTCGTCAGAGACTCATTCCTGAACTGTCTTTTTTTAAACTCCAGAATAAGTGAAAAAAAAAATAATGCAGAAATAATTTGAAGGCATCACCAGGAAAGCTCGCATCCTGCGGGATCGATTCGTGTCAGAGATTTCACCAGCATCCTTCGCGCGCAGTCGCGTGACGATTCTCGACGATTCCGGAGGATATGTGTATCGGGTGGATAAGCGCGAAGGAAGAAAAATCGTCATTCGTCTATAGATATAAATGCATCGAAGGTCGGACTCTGATGATTAAAGGCCTCGGGTATATCTCACCTTGGCTATATCGATGACTGACGATAATCGGCTACTTCTCGTCTTTTCTCGAAGCCCCTCCACCCTCGTTCTTGCTCTCTCACGCTTTCTCTCTCTCTCTCTCTCTCTCTCTCTCTCTCTCTCTCTCTCTCTCTCTCTCTCTTTCTCTCTCTCTCACATACTTGTATTTATAATGTACTAATGATACCTATCCTCCGACTTGTGTATACCCATATACCCGGACTCGCGTATATTTTAATCACGCTCACGCGTTATAATCGAGGTATAAGTAAATATACAGGGTGTCCCCCTTATCTCTGCCACCCGAAATAACTCGGTAGTCATCGACGTCACAAAAAAATGGTCCAGACAAAAGTTGTACGGTGTGAAGGGGACTGTCAAATGCGACCAATTATTTTAAATTTCGCTGGAGGCGCCACCGCACAGGTCACCTCCACTTTTTTAAAGGGGTTAGGCCACAGTAACGGGTATAAAATCATGGGCGAATTTAACAATTGTTTTTTCGTACGAAAAATTGATTCACTCATAAAATTAATTACACACCTATTTGGTGTGAATATCAAGCTGTTAGAAAATATATATATTTTTTTTCGATGTCCAAAATGGCCGACTACTGATATTTTCTTTTGTTATCATTTTTTCAGGTGCTCCGCGGCGTGACATTTAGCATCCACAATTTTTGACCGAGAACACAAAACAAAAATTCTCGTCAATCTACATTAGAATACCGAGAGAAGTACGTACGGAATTAAAAAAATATTGTTTTAGTCAAAAGTTGTAGGTATTTGAATTGAGTTGTGCGTATTTGCATGAATATTCAGTGAAAAAATTCGTATAAAACTGCTCATAAAATGAAAAGTTTTCGATTTATCAGAAATTCCGTACCCCCCATGGAAATTTATGTATGTAAAATATGTGCAGAAAATATATGCTACATATATATATATCGGCCGCATATATAGTGACGAAAAATAGAATAATACGTATTAATTCAGTATATATGCACCAAATATATGACGCATATATGACCCATATATTTTCGATGTATTTTTCTGACCAAAAAAATATATGCTACGTATAAACACTATATATGATGCATATATGAGGCATATACGATGCGTATATTTTCGATATATTTTCAATCTATTTTTTGTCAGAAAAATATATCAAAAATATATGCGTCATATATGACTCATATATGTGTCATTTATGCGTCATGTATAAATATTCCTGACAAGAAATATATGCTGTGTATAAACACTATTACAGTTAAACTTAATAAAACTTAAAACTTAAACTTAAAAAAACTTAACTTACAGTTAAAGTACGCTATTACACATAAACACTATATACAGATATCCTCCGCATATCTGTATATATGTGGCATATATGTACCATTTATGCAGTATATATGTGGTATATACGCAGGGTAAATGCTACATATATCATTGATATATGATACATTGATATACAGTAATACCACGCATATACATCTCATATATAAAAACGTTACGAAAATTAGAATTTGGCACATATATGCAACATATATTTTCAATATATGGCATACATTTCACATACATTACAATTATTAATAAAATAAATTTGCAGTATATTTTTGCGTGTATAAATTTCCATGGGGGGCACTTCTCTGCGAAATGCAATTAGGAACGTAACATTTAAATGTGAAGTAAATCGAGAGAAAATTGTTGAAGTTATTGGTCACGCCAATTGGAAAAAACCTGTTTCGAGAAAAACGCGTTTAAGGCGAAAAATCCCTTTAGAATTTTCAAAAAATCGATTTTTTTTACACATTTCGAAAGTATGATACCCAAAGAATATACTGGCCAAAGGAAAACTCGGAATATTGAATATTCGCGGAGTTATCGCATATAGTCTAGAGCGCGGGGACAGCATGCGGTCAGGTAGCGAGTAAACTTCAAACGCGATTATCTCGAAAATACTTTTTCAAAAACTGCTCGTGTTGTAGCTCAAAAAGTTATCGACCGATTTGGATGAAATTTTGGAAGGTTACTCTCAGTAATATTATCGGAAGGATCTACCCAAAGTTTGAAAGGTAGCGTGTAAATAAATAATTTTTTTGCGGTCAAATATGTCGAAAAAATGGTCGAAAATTCGAACTTTGGAGTAAAAAGGCGCCCAAATGTTCAATTTTGCACTTTTTCGTCATTTTTTAGGTTCATCCTTCCCCTTAATATGTCAGTAAATGAATGACACTTATTAAACCTTTTTCAGATAAACAGAAAAAGAGTGACATCTGCAGCACTTTTCGATGTCGCGGAAAACAGGCGTCCGAAGACCCTTAATAACGCCGCCATTTTGTTGGTCATCCCAAAAAAAAATTGTTTTTCAAAACTTGACAGTTATAATAAGCTCATGTTCAAATTTAAAAATGATCAGACTATTTTATCCCCTCTAAAAAAATTCCCGAAAAATACCTTTTTTTCACGCTCTTAAAGGGATTTCTCGCCTTAAAGTTTTAGGTACTCTATGGCCGTGCCAGAGGTGGGCTTACGTTATACGCTCAAAGTCGGTGAAAAAAAAAAAATTCTCGCTATAAATCGAAAATATTCTTATGATGATAAAGCACCGTTTGAGCGAAAAAAAACGATTATTTGAAAATTCTACTGTGGCCTTACCCCTTAATGGAATGGTACATTTCTTTTCAACGATCTTGCGGAGCACCTCAAGCCGCATAAAAAACACTACGGGGTCAAAGTCGTTCAAGGTCATTCAAGGTCACGCGTTAAAATGAAATGCAAATCTAAATACTGACCTTGAATGACCTTGAACGACTTTGACTCCCGAATGTTTTTCATGCGGCTTGAGGTGCTCCGCAAGATGGTTGGAAAAAATGTACCATTCCATTTGAAGTAGTGGACGTGACCTTCACTGTGCGTCAGCGCCTCCAGCGAAATAAAAAAAAATTGGTCGCATTTGATGGCCCCTTTCACACCGTACAACCTTTGTCTGGAACATTTTTTCGTCACGTCGATAATTACCGAGTTATTTCGGGTGGCAGAGACAAGAGGGACACCCTGTATATACGCGTGTTTCGTGTGTGCGCGATGCCTCCGGTGCATTCGTATAATATCCTGCTAACTCGCAAAATGCATCCCGGACGAGTATGCACAGTTTACGTGGCATAATATACCTAGAAGGTGCAGCATCCGTGTGCGAAAACGTGAACACCAAGAGTCACGCTCGCTCTTGCTCGCAACCTTCGCCTCATGCTTCTCTGATGGCCGGTATATATAAATTGTTCAATGTCGAAGAAAACCATACTAATGCGCATAAACCGGGTGGTCCTCGTGAATGCTTGGTGAAACTAATTCACCCTCATTTTCAAGTTCATGCGTGTACGACGATTCGTCGAAAAGAGGACGTTCGTGGTACGTCCGTGCGAGACCGAATGAAAGTTCGCAGGTGAGAATTTTTACAGATTCATTTGAGGGAAGGGTAGGGGTTTCAGCGCGAAAAAAAACACTTTTTTGCGAATTTTTTTCATCTATATGGATAGAGTAAATTTATTGAAACCTTTTGTACATTGTTAAGTGTCATTTCAAGAACATTCCGTGAAATTTGTACGCGAAAATATCCACAAACAAGCCGGTGACAAAGCTTTTCCAAGAACGCCTTTGGAAAAACACGATTTGTGGTGTTCACTGTATCTCAGCTAGAAATTATCTGGAAGCAAGTACCATTAAGGGAGACTTTGTCCTTGGAGTGCCATATTTCAGGTGTTTACATTTTATTTGTTTTAAAGGAAACGAGTAAAGCTTTTTGAGTGCGGTTTTTTTCTTGCTTTTATTCATGATATACAGAACGTAAAAAAAATTTTTTTTTGGAAAACAAACCAAAATGGCGGCCGTTGCAGCTCCGCGAAAACAGGGCCTCAAATCGCGGGAGGTAAACGGCTGACATCACTGGCCCTCTTTGTTGATCTGAAACACAAATTCAAAGCATATTATCAATCTGTGACCCTTTGGTCATGGAATGACGGATGGGTTTTTCGTTTAGTACAAATTTCGGAAAATGGCGGCAATTAAAAAAAATCGTTTTCGCGTTTTTTTCGCATAAAAAGATAAATAATAAATGCAAAAATGTATCTATCGAAAAAATGATCCGTCATTCCGTGAAGACATATTTTCTGAGTATGCTCTCCAAATTTCAGGTCGATATGTTAATTACAGCGGTGAGGAGAATGTCAGCCATTTTTAAAAACGTGTTTTCGAGAAAAACGCGTTTAAAGTTTTGTAATGTGTTTACACAAATGTGTTTATAATTACCGCTAATCGGCAATGCCTGGTCTATAGAGGCATCCCTCCTCTTCTTCTAGCTGCTCATGTTGAGCCGCTAACATCTCCCGCTGCATTTCAAGGACAAAGTCTCCCTTAAAATGTAATCAAAGTATCATCAAATCCTCCCCCCAACGGTCATTCATAATTTTTTTGTTCATTTCTAAATTTTTGGTGATCATGTGAAGTGAAAAGTGCTATTTTTCACGAAAAATTCCGCCATTTTGGGGGTGGAAAACCCCCTCAATGTAAAAAAAATCTCAAACTAACCGTTGGGGGGAGGTATTTTATATGTAAAAAGTGTGTACCAAGTTTGGTTTCGAGAAAAACGCGTTTGAAGTTTGGAGAAGTCGGAGCCACAGTGTTAGAGGAGCGGGACTAAATAGTCAATAACTTCGAGAGTTTTGCTCTGATTGACTTGAAATGTTGGCATTATATTTTTGAAATGTTTAACTATAAGGAAAGACAAAAAAATCGACTTTTCAAAAGTGCAAACCCCTACCCTCCCCTTGATACAACATATGATTTCTTTGCGTGAGATATACCGCAGAATTTCGACGGACTGTTCTGGGAAAATGTTTGTCGATGCTTGCAATGTTTCCCTCATGTCGTGCGTAAAACAAAACCAAACACGAATGGCCAATCGTATTAATTTATGGACAGTAATCGTAGGCTTTATTTTGTCCCCTTTTCGAAGCGCTTCAAGTTTGCTTGTACATCAAGTGTATGTACATAAAAATGAAACGGAAGATTAATGTCATCAATTTACGATGGGGCACTCCGTGAAATGTATTTGTAAATTCCGAGAATACTACGTTCACGCATGGGGTAAATGTATGTGTACGTGGTTTTTTTTTTGTATTTTAGATATATAGTGAAATTTCATTGGGTTTTGTCTGCGTTATTCTATACGTGGTGTGTGTACCCATATTTCTGTGCGTGTGTATATCTGGAGATACTTTGAGTTCGTTATATCTGTGTAATGTTGACTATCAGCACATCAGGTTGTTTTGAGGCCTTTTTTTCAACGAATTGTTGATTGTCGCGACAGGACGCCTTTAAGGAGAGATATACACCTGGATGGTCGAGGTCGAGGATTTAGAAGCTATGAACATTCCGTCGACCGTAGAAGACCTACACTCTGAGCCTTGTATCCATGATTCCATGTAAGTTGACAAATTTCACGATTTATTCATTGCCAAATTTTCAAACGCGTTTTTTTCAAAACCACGTTTTTCAAATCGGTATCCAAAATTTCTCGAAAACCAATGAACCGATTGCCTTGACGTTGTTTGTGGTTATTCTACACACCATTATCTAGTACTTGTCATAGGATTTTTTATTTCCGTTACTTAGTTTTTGTTTTCTAGGCAAAACAATAACTAATTTTTGGCCCAAAAATCACTATTTATGTTCAGACGTCCGCCATTTTGTCATAAATCGATATTTTGAAAATCGGCTATGACAAGTACTAGATTATAGTATCTAATTTAATAATCTTTTTGGTTTTTTTTTTCAGATGATTTTTGAAGAAACGCCAGTGGGTACCGTATACGCAGATTTTTTTACGACGCTCCAATGATCATACAATATCCTTGTATATTTTTTATATTTTTAAATAAAGAAAATTAAACATATTTTTGAATGTATATACTTTTAGATAATTAAAACGCCAATCCGAAATTTCACATAGTTTTCGTTGAAAAAATTCACAAAAATGACATTTTTTTCTGGCTCCTAGGTGTATATCTCCCCTTAAAATTAATTTTACACGATGTATTACATTTTTTAGAGGTGATATTTTTCAAGGCGTTGAGGCTTATACAACGTTAAGTATGAGGACAAATGGCTACTTTCAGGACCGTCCTCGCTACTTTCAGCACCTACACATACACGCATACTTATATACCCATATATATACCTATATATATATATATATATATATATATATATATATATATATATATATATATATATATATATATATATATATATATATATAAGAGGTGTATATTATATATATTTCCTCCCTGCGGCGTGTGCGTGTAAACGTGTGTAATGGCCGGGGAGGGGCACGGTACCAGCTGGCGTCAGAGTGACAAGATCTAAAATTAGAGCGTCCGCGTTGCGTGTCGATCGTCGCATGCGCATATCCATACGCCCCTTTCCGGCTTCGCCTTATTTTCATAACTTCTTTCAATTCATGCGTATGTGTGCGATTCCTCCTCTTACATTTATTTATCTCTGTCCTTCTTCATTTTCTATTGCTTGGGCTTGCCAACTTTCTCCGCGGTTTAATAATCCGGCTCGTGTGTTACTTCCAAGACGTCGAGTCTTGAGGTGACGCGGTACCGACGAATTCATCATGTTTCTGTCGTTGATGTTCTTTTGAAACGTGAGAGAGATTGCAATGATCGAGGTACAACTGTATCGAAGATGCAACCGGGCTTGCACCACGCGAGCAAGTCGCGGGACGGCAAACGTTAGCGGCAAGATTATCGGCTCGTGAGAACCAATCCCCACTCTACCGCGAACCCCGCTCATAGGAACACCGCGGACCAATTGCCGACTCTGGCCAAGACCCCCTCCACCCAAGCGACGGAGGAGGGGCTGCCACGAAACGAGATAGCGGAAAACGGAGGCCCTACTGTAATGAATTGACTGGAAAAAGTTTGCCACGCGAAAGATATTTGCCCTCGCTAAGCTGGTTCGTGCTACGTGTGATTTTTGAGGGGCTATACCAGTGTGAAGACTGAAAATTTGGGTGATTTTTGGGAATTTTTTGGAAGAAAAGTACTCAATTAAATGTTTCGAAAAATTAAGAATATATTTGGCTATATTTTACCTATATTACATTTTTTTTCATAGAAAAATAATGAGATCCTCCACTGCTGACATAATTCCGGCCGATTAAGGAGCTGAAACCGTAAAAGGAAAAATGTCGTTAAACTGGAAGGTATTTCCTGTACAATGACGTAAGATTTTCGGAAAATATCAAAATCTAACAAAATGGCGTAGATATGAAAAAACTCTGTTTTCTTGCTTATAAAATGGTCGTTTATTTCAATGCCAAAACGTCAATTTTCATCTAATCGAAAATATCCTACGTCATTGTAGAGTAAATATATTCAAGAGTACTCAGTTCAAAGATCAAGTCAATCAGATAATTGTTCTTTGAGTTACGTCAGCAGATTTGAAAAATCTCATTTCATATTCTTGAAAGTATGAAAATCTTGAAAGTCTAAAAATCTCATCTCATATTCTTGAAAGTAGAAACTGTCGAAAAAGGTAAAAAAAAATAATCGATTTTTTAAAAGTGTCACACTGGTATAACCCCTTAATTGGTTGGATGCTTCATGGAAGCCTTTCGTCTTGGGTAAATGGTCGGACGATTCGGTTGGCTATAACAGAAGCAGTTGGATTTTCTGCCGAAGAGACTTCGCGTTGCTGTGCGCGATCAAAAATATGTAAAACATTTAGACATCGTTGTTGGATCCCTAATTTTTTCTTCTGCCAGTCTCTTTTGGATTTGTTCTCCAGAAAATCTAAAAGTTTACGCAGGATTGAATTATTCACACTGAATAACTGTCAGTTTAAAATTTCACAACAGATATGCACGCTTCTGAACAATGTGGAGACATTTTTTAAAGCAAAAATGTTTACTTTTAAAGCAAATGAAGATTTGTATTTTTTTTAGCATTGGATCCATTTTCTACCACAATTTACAATGCACGCAGGGTGGCATTTCACCGACACAGAATGATTTTTCTCTTGGAATTTCATGAAAACTATGCACCCTGCTGAAAAATCTACAGATATTAGACAAAGTGCAACTATTTCATGGCATTTCAAATTTAATCAGACTTTTCGGGTAATAAAAAACACAACGACAGAAAAATTCTACTGATATGAACTAATCGGGTCTATTTGATTTTTGTTTATTTGACTTAACTAGAATTTTCGTGGAATCAAATTTTTCCTATTGCATTCCATTATTGAAATTATTTACTTTAAATATATTTATATATTCAAATCAAACGATATTCAATATCGTCCAATAAATAAATATTTTATTTAATCCTAATAAATCTGTGATTCGGTTTCATTTGCTCAAAAAACAATTCAGTTGAATCCACTAAATGGATCTATTTGAGTTTTAAAATATAAATTAAATACAATTTTCGTAGAGTCAACCATTTTTCTATTTGATTGAATGGTCTGTCTTTATTGCAACACATATATCAAAGAGATGTGGGGGTAGGGTGGAGAGAGAGGAATTAAATATATATACATAGAAAAATATATAGCATGTTATTCGATAAAACTCTCTAATTATCACAATGATATTAACTAATTGATATAGTTTATGTGATACAGCAAATAATTATAGGAATTCATTTGGCCTCTTAGCCATATCTGCGACTAACATGATACAAGCACTCGGTAGCATGGGGGCAGCGTGCGTAGCTATGAGTAGGTAGGTTCTACGTTCGATTCCCATATAGGTGAAATATTTTCTTCGATAGAAATCATCTCAAAAGGCCAAGGAATGGCAAATTACGATATAAAATCGTTGTCGTAAAACTGTCAATTAAGTATTTAATTTTTTTTCGATTTATGAAATATTTTATGTATATAGTACACTTAGATTCACAGTGTACATTGTCAGCAAATAGAGATTTAGTTCAATCCAATGTTTATTTATTCAATTTGAATATATTTAATATTTAAAACGAATAGCTGAAACAAATAAAAAAATATCTTTGAAACAAATAAGATCGTAGTAGGCTGTGAGCCAAGGGAAAAAACCTATTTGATTGAAATTGATACTATTAATATTTTTAAAAAAATTTGGCAGTGCAGGTACACTGTAAAAAATGATATGAAATTTACAATACATTTAAGATACAAAGGAATTGAATTTTACGAACTCAGTAGATTAAATTAAATTTAAAACAGGAACATGAAATGCTAACGTGGATATAGAATTTAATAGATGCAACATGGAATTTCAAAGACAAGTTGGTAAATTTGTGGGAAATGTATTGTATTAACCCGTGTCTTCAATTGAAAATTACTACAGATGTATAATAAATCAACTATAAAAAACAGAGTATTGAAAATACAAAACAAGTTTGAAATTTATTTACGGCTGCCTGAAAAATATAATACATGTGGAACTGAATTGGAATTGGAAAGTATCGTGATTGTACCCCTATCTGATATTACTTCTCATCGACGCTGAGTTAAAAATAAGACAAATCTTTAGGAATATCGACGATATACTTCTCCGAATAATACCATCCAGTACATGAATAATGTGATTCGATTCAGAAATTTCCAAGACAAAAGCCACTGAGATTAACAATTGTTTGTCAAAAAAAAATCACAGGTAAGTTGAATTCAATGTGTTCGTATATTAATATTGAAGAAACATTTTATGATTTTCATAATTGTTGACCCGGACGATATCTCAAAATCATATGAATTTCAAATTCATGCGTGCAGTGGACAGAGATGGGCGCGCGGTCGGTGTGCGGGCTCGGCGGTCACTGAAGTTAAGCAGCATTGGAGGCGGCCAATACTTGGAGCGGTGACCGTTTGCCCGTGCACTGGTTTGCGCGTCAACCTCTGAGTGGGAAACAGTTTGTCTGAGTTTCTGATGGTAATACAACTGAAACTCAACCGTATATGGCCGCCTGTATCGGCCCAGGTTTTCCGCAGTTTCCCTGGGCCTTCGTGCAAATGCGATACAGTAGTGCATTAGGAAAGAGTGGATGCGGTCAATACTCTGGGGAGGGGGGGGGGGCGCTGGAAGGAATGTAGGGAACTCTGGAAGGATTGTGAATGATGGAAGTAATATAAAGGAGAGGATGATAAAAGGAGAAGGCCCCCGTGCCTCTAAGAAATACATATATAAAGAAAAAAAAAATACACACGTGCAGTGATTTCACTGCATTTACATTTTATTATTTAAGTATCCAATATTAATTATGGGATAAAGCTGCGAAAAAATCATATACACAAGTATCACGAAAGCATCATACAGTATATGAATTGAGTGGTCTTAATTTGATAATTTTTACATAAAAACGTATTGCAATTATCAATTTCTGAAATAAACTAAATACTTAGGATCAGTCATTTTAATACACACCCGTATATTGATATTAGCAAATGTTTCTTGAATTTAATATACACTTGTATATTGATATCAGCAAATGGTTCTTGATTTCAATATACTTGGATGTGATTATTTCTTTACACGTGCATTATTTTTCAAACGCACAAGTATATTAATATTACGGAACTACACTTTCATTTTTAAAATAACCTGTTTGGAATTTTCAAAATCGTATCTGAAATTTCATAAGCGGTATCCGCATAAAAACTTCCTACACTTGTATATTAATTTTCATACAGAAATTTTTTACAGTGTAGGGCTCTGGAAGGGTTGTGAATGATGGAAGGAATAAAGGAGAGGATGGTAAAAGGAGAAGGCCCGTGCCTCTGAGGAATACATATATAAAGAAAAAAAATACATACGTGCAGTGATTTCACTGCATTTAAATTTTATTAAATAGCATCATACAGTATATGAATTGAGTGGTCTTAATTTGATAATTTTTACATAAAAACGTATTGCAATTATCAATTTCTGAAATAAACTTAATACTTAGGATCAGTCATTTTAATACACACCCGTATATTGATATTAGCAAATGTTTCTTGAATTTAATATACACTTGTATATTGATATCAGCAAATGGTTCTTGATTTCAATACACTTGGATGTGATTATTTCTTTACACGTGCATTATTTTTCAAACGCACAAGTATATCAATATTACGGAACTACACTTTCATTTTTAAAATAACCTGTTTTGGATTTTCAAAATCGTATCTGAAATTTCATAAGCGGTATCCGCATAAAAACTTCCTACACTTGTATATTAATTTTTATACATACATTTTTTACAGTGTACATTTAAATAATATGAGTTGGTTTTTATTATTTTTCAACAAAATATTTATACATTGAGGTGATATAATTTTTTTATTCAATAACAAATAGTAGAATTGGGTGAGGAGAGTGCTTTTTCCAACCGGTCCCAGGCATTCGGCATGTCGTAGCTCCCTCCACTCGACTACACTACAGTGGCAGTGGGGGTAGCGTTAGTTTCGTGTGACATCCAGCTAACTCCGACCCTACCTCAACAAACATATACAGTTTTCAAAGCATTCTCAATGCTATAACGTTAACATACTTTTCACGCAAATGTGGAACATTTGATTTTTTTTTGCTATCGAAGGTGTTCCCTTGCGAATATTACAGTGCACCCAGGTTTGAATTATCGCCACAGAATGACTTTCACCCCCAAAAGTCACGAAAACTATGCACCCTGCTAAAAAAACATGTCAATATATTTTTCGAGCAAACGAATTCACCTTCAAGCTTTAACAGTACAAACCGAAATTGTTTTGAACTAACAAAGCATACGCTTCACCTACAGTAGCCCAACATTTTAGTCGAAATAAACTTTTATGGTGAAAATGACCGCGTACATGTGCTCAAAGGCAATTGCAGTGCCCCTACGACTGAACAGACAAATAAATAAATACATGAATACGAAAAATGTAGGAGGGAAGTTTGCGTATAAAAATAATAATTCAAGTAATCACCAATCGAGCCGTAGAACGGATGCAAATTGAATGAGAAACGCGATCTAGCTTATGAAATAGGCAATGAGAGAGGGAGCATCGGTGGCAGGTAACTTGTACATCGGTCGAGCTTGTACGTCAGGTACATGGTATTTCGAACCTCGCGGCCAGGGAGAGCAGAACAAAGTTTAACCGGCAAGGAGAAACCGTGAGAGAGACGAGAAGATCGATAATGCGCCGACGATGATGAGGGCTCTCGGTTCAGACGGATATACACGTATATATAGCACGTAATACACGAATATACGTACGTGTGAACACATGACCTCCGTTTGTACGAACACGAGCACGAACACGTACACACAAGTGGAATTGACCGCGCGAGAGCCTCGCCCACGAAACGCCCAACGTTTCGCGACTCTTTTGGCTCCAATATTATCCATACCTGTATTATTGCGACCTCACATATTCCAGCCGTAAATACGTGTATGTGTGCATGCAAGATGCGTGTGTTGTATCGATATCGTGTGCGTACCATAAACGGCGAAACCACCCGCCGAACACACGCTTTTCGACATCGATTCTCTTGTTTGGGTATTTTCACTTTATTCTCATTGTTGCCAAGATCCGGTAGGATATGTGTGCTCATTCGGCAAAGAAAAAAAAAATCATACATATGCCCAAGTACGTATAAGGAGAAAGAACAGAGCGAGTGAATGACTGCTGTCTCGAAGCAACAGAACCGGACAAACGCGCGACAGGAAGCTACCAATTGCGAGCTTCCTAAATATGTATATCGCCTTAACATAATTACGTATTAAGAATTATTAAAATATATTTCGACTCGTACGCGTCTGCATACGATTAACGGGTTACACCTAGCTCATGGCTGGAAAAAAAAAAGAAATTCTCGTGAACCTTTTCTGGGAAAACGTATATGCAGGTTTAACATTTTTTTTAACTTTTAAGAGTACGGTTTTAAGGCGGGATATACATTTACAACAATCACAAAATCGATTTCTTTTTTTTTTCTTCAACGATAGAACTATATATTTTTATTTATTATTATTAAGGGGTTACCCCCACTTGCGATTTTGAAAAAATCGATTTTTTTTATTGCATCTTTTTGAAGTATAAGTATCTGAGAATATGTCCTGAAAATGTCAAGTCGATCCGAACAAAATTGACTGAGATATGAGCGTTGAAAGAGAAGAATCCGCGTTGAAAGAGCGTTGAAAGAGAAACTTTAAACGCGTTTTTCTCAAAATGGCATTTCTGAAGTCGGTGACCAAGATTACTCGAACACTAATGAACCGATCTTCTTGAAATTTTGCATGCTTATTTAATACATAAAAATGTAGTCTTTAATCGTTCGATTTTTTTTTCGAAAAAAATGGCCGTTTCATAGCAAAAAACGGCCGTTTTTTTTCGTTAAAATCGAACCATTAACTTTGACTGTCCGCCATTTTGTGAAAAATGAATATTTTTTAAAATCCTTCGATTAAAGACTAGTTTATACTTATATTTGACTAAATCCATCCGCATTTTTTTTCAGATGATCCACTTCGCCGCAATGTTGGTCACCGCAAAACGTGTATATAAAAACATTATTTCATTGACGGCCATTTGCCACTAAAGAATGTAATATTTTTCAATGAAAAAATTACTGAAAGTTCTTCAAGATGTGTTCTTCAAGATGGTATATTGATCGATTAAAAAAGTTTTGTAGTTCTCTTTAAAAAAATTCATGAAAAAGGCCTTTTTTGCGCTACAAGTGGGCGTAACGCCTTAAGGGGAGATATACACCTAGGAGCTGGAAAAAGGTCATTTTTGTGATTTTTTCAAGGAAAAATATTTGAAATTTCGGATTAGGGCCTTAATTATCTAAAAGATTATACATTTTAAAATATGTTTAATTTTCTTTATTTAAAAATATCAAAAATATACAAGGATATTGTACGATCTTTGGAGCGTCGTAAAAAAATTTGCGTATACGGTGTCAACGCTGTGCCTCACCGCTCGGACTCGGAGCATGCATTATAGAAATTGGCATGCAGGATTACTCAAAAACTATTAAGCCGATTGAGTTGAATCTTGGTAGAAATATTGATAATATTGGTACCTTCTACTTGACGAGGATTGTTTTTGAAAAATTGGGAAAAAAACTACTTTTTTAATCCACATTTTACAGAAATGTTGCGTGAAATGTTGATTTTTTGTATATGCGTGCCATTCTCTTAAATTTGTATTTTCTTCATTTCAATTACCGTCACATAGAAATATATATGTTCTAACTGAAAAAATGTTTGAACTTTTTTGCAAATCAAAGTCTACGGGAAGCTAGACTGCACGCCGACTCGCAACTCCCGCGGCGACCTTGCTGTGACCCTCCGCCACAGCTCTGCCATTTTGATGCTGAATTAAAACAAATTGTTTTGTATACTTAAATATACTATTAAAGTATACCTAACGTTTGATAATTCTAGAATAATTATTTCGTAGTTTACAAAATTCCTCAATATTGCTTATTATTTTCCTGTCTGAATGTATACCCTCATGGAAATTTATATATGGACTTCGAATATTATCATTATAAGACATTTGTAATTACAATATATGCGACGGATATGCCATATATTTTTTTTTCATTTGGAAAATATATGGCAGATATTCTAGAATGTGGCGCTTTTTTTATATGGAAAGATATGTACTATATATGCTATACATGTAGCGTGTATTTGCCATATATGCGCCAAATATGTGCTATATATGTGTCATATATGTGCTATAAATGCAGATATAAGCATATATAAGCTATTATATAAGCAGACATAAATTAGAATAACAATTACATATTCAAAATAAATATGTGATTTCAAAAAAGATTACACAGGATTTATATGTAACATATATATTTACTGGTGAGATTATATATGGCACATATATGCGCCATATATCTGAGCGTACATGTGTCATCTATCGGGACATACTTGCGCATCTATTGGCCATAGATACGCCATATATCGAATTCATATATGCGCCATCTATTGGGACATTCTTATACGTATATTAGACATGTATACGCCATATATTGAGTGCATATATACGCATTATATTGCCGGTGTAGAACTTTTTGGCGCTTTATATGCGATCGATATAAATATATCGCGCATATATTTTGTGCGTATATTTTGCATATATAAATTTCCATACGGGTATCCCGCCTTAAGTATCTTTACAATTTTTGTATTGAAAAATATTAATAAATGTGGTAGATAGAATGGTTTGTGCAGGGCGCACTTTGAAAAACTGCTGCTCGGAAACAAATCATCCGAAATAAAGAAATCAAATGCGTTTAGTTTTTGTATGAATTGATCTAGGGCTTGGACGAAGGAATGGATAAAATATTGATTTTTGAAAAAATGGCCGCAGTCCAAAGTATCGTTTTTCGACGAAAGAGGCTTTATTTTTGTTGATGTAAAAAACGATGCACCAAAAAACATTCTTTCTTCGAGCACTGCTTTTTCATATGTAGAAGAAGCTTGTAAAATTTGAAGTTGATCGGTGCACTCATTTTTGCGATATCGTCGTATGCGATTTAAAAAAAGTTTTTTTATTGAGAAAAACGTGTATGAAGTTCGTCGGTTCGCGGCACCTACCTACTGGACCTCGTGGACTTGAAATTTTTTGAGAATATTTTCGAAACGTTATATGTTTAAAATCCGTCGAAAACAATCGACATTTAAAAAAATCCTACTAGGTGTGAGCCCTTAATCGACTCTGTCGCTTGAGAATAGAAACAACTCTGGATTTCAAATGATAGATAACGAGCTCGTATTGCTTTTCTTATAAATATTGTTCGCTGATTTATCTTCAATAACAATCTTGCACAAAATGATTCAAGATTGTGATAATTCGTATGGACTTTTTCAATTACGATTCACATCAGCGAGAACGTCTTCTCGTTAATTTCCGCCAAAGCTGAATCGGATATGGGGATGAGAAAGAGAGACGAAATAAAAAGGGCGGGCTTCTTCGTTCTGGCACGTATATGATGTCGACGATTTGGCTCGATGAACATAAGAGTTACATCCGCGAAACGAGAATGTTCATGCCGACGAACCTCATCACCTTCTCACCACGATCATCGTATATGATTCTAATTATCGTCATATATGTTCCAATAAAGGTGTCGGTTAAGGGGTTAGGCCACAGTAACGGGTACAAAATCATGTACGAATTTAACATTTCTTTTTCGTATGAAAAAGTTATTCACTCATAAAATTAATTACACATCTATTTAGCATGAATACCAACTCGATTTACTTCAAATTTAAAAGTTATGATCGTAATTGCATTTTGCAGAGAAGTACGTACGGAATTTCTGATTAATCGAAAACTTTCCATTTTATGAGCAGTTTATGAGCAGTTATAACGAAATTTTTCACTGAAAATTCATTTCTTAAGTTCAAATACCTACAACTTTTGAATAAAACAATATTTTTTAGATTCCGTACGTACTTCTCTAGGTATTCTAATGTAGATTGACGAGAATTTTTTTTTCCTAGGTTAAAAATTGTGGATGCTAAATGTCATGCCACGGAGCGCCTCAAAAAAAGGCAACAAAAGAAAATATTAGTCGTCGGCCATTTTGGACATAAAAAAAATATATATTTTTTCTAATAGTATTTTTTCTAATTAATTCTAATTTATAAGTAAATCACTTTTTCATACGAAAAAAATTGTTAAATTCGCACATGGTTTTATACCCGTCACTGTGGCCTTACCCCTTAATAGAAATGAAAAGCTGATGGTACTGTATCACGTGTCTGAGTACCATGATCGAATATACAATGCAACGAGGAATTCGTCGAAAATTCTGCGACGATTTTGCACCCCCCATTTACCCCTATTTTCAATCGGTTATTGCAAGCTCGATCGATAATTTTAATCGAAGATCAATGATTCATCTGTTCGAGGCAAATTTCTTTGATCGACAAAACGGTGAAGAACATTTGCATCAATCGCCCCTATACACGTATTTCATATGAAGTTCTCCATTCAACGTGGATAATAAGTAAGCGCGATGTACTCGTGAGGTGAAGTACACAAGCACATACATGGGCATGGAGGATTTTCTCACTAGAGAAACGCGAAACTTTCCTATG
The DNA here is from genome assembly GCA_963210295.1 of Ophion ellenae. Taxonomy (NCBI): domain Eukaryota; kingdom Metazoa; phylum Arthropoda; class Insecta; order Hymenoptera; family Ichneumonidae; genus Ophion; species Ophion ellenae. Next base: position 61,502,029 of record OY723387.1, read on the forward strand.
CACGCCCGATACATAAATTGTCTCGCGAACGAGGAAGTTTGTACCGATACCGTGCGAATACAGTTAGCCCCCCTCCCCCCGTGTACGCCGTGTATACACACCATGTAATTGCGCTGCCGCATAGATATATCGACCCACAATACCCCAACGTATGTATTATATATCGATCCGAAATAATATACTTGACGTTAGGATATAGTGCAGAAATAAAGTTAGCACGTTACATTTTCCAATTGACCATCCCGTACCCAATTATTACTCCGTACCTACCTCCAATTTGTTCTTAGATTGACAAAAATTTTCCATCGTTTGATCATTCGAAATTTATTTTCTCGAGCTGATAGACAACGAAAATAAAATTGCAGTCAATTGACTGTTAAGGCGTTACCCCCACTTGTGCGCAAAAAAGGCCTTTTTCATGAATTTTTTTTTAAGAAAACTACAAAACTTTTTTAATCGATCAATATACCATCTTAAAGAACACATCTTGAAGAACTTTCAGTAATTTTTTTATTGAAAAATATTACATTGTTTAGTGGCAAATGGCCGTCAATGAAATAATGTTTTTATATACACGGTTTGCGGTGACCAACATCGCGGCGAAGTGGATCATCTGAAAAAAAAAATGCGGATGGATTTAGTCAAATATAAGTATAAACTAGTCTTTAATCGAAGGATTTTAAAAAATATTCATTTTTCACAAAATGGCGGACAGTCAAAGTTAATGGTTCGATTTTAACGAAAAAAAACGGCCGTTTTTTGGCTATAAAACGGCCATTTTTTTCGAAAAAAAAAAAAACAATCGAACGATTAAAGACTACATTTTTATGTATTAAATAAGCCTGAAAAATTTCAAGAAGATCGGTTCATTAGTGTTCGGGTAATCTTGGTCACCGACTTCAGAAATGCCATTTTGAGAAAAACGCGTTTAAAGTTTCTCTTTCAACGCTCATATCTCAGTCAATTTGGTTCGGATCGACTTGAAATTTTCAGGACATATTCTCAGATACTTATACTTCAAAAAAATGCAATAAAAAAAATCGATTTTTTCAAAATCGCAAGTGGAGGTAACCCCTTAAAATCATATTTCTACATATTTAACCATTTTTAATGTAAATAAGAAAAAAAAGAAAACTGCACACGTAGTCCCATTAAAAAAATCCGCTTTTTGACGGCCACGAGCAAGGTGTAACCCGTTAAACCTGAACGGGTTATTGGCTCCGTGCGCAACCTTCGGGTAGCATTCGTTTTTTTGTCGGCTCTGTCAAAGGCTCTGGAATTGTGGTTATAATATTATGATAAATCATAAAAATTAAAATCGCGCCGCAAATGCATTTGATTTCTTTGCATTAAATCAATTTGTCTGGCCAAAGCCGGCAAGAAGCGTTTCTCTTCAGTTGAGTGAAAAAAAGCGAGGAAAATTTGCTTAAAATGTATATTTTTGTTTACTTGTAATTTTGTTATGAGACGAGAAAAATGAAGCTATATAATTGCTGTTATTAAATTTCAACAAAAATATATTGTTGCACTTTATAATGCGTTAAGGAAAATTTTCTTTTTAGACCGAAGTGAGCATAATTTTGAAGGTCGGCTTTGAGAGTCACAATATTGATTTCCCACTTTAAACTCGATCCAAGGGAAAACTGTAGTATATGCTGAACACCACAGGGACGTAGAAAAGTTAAGGACAAAACATGACCCAAGTTTAAATTATTATTCAGAGTTATTGTAAAAAATTAATTAATTAGAGGAATTCTGAATTATTAATAATTTAAGCTCGTGTCATGAGGCAAACCTCTATTTTTTTGCCTTTTTCGACAGTTTATACTTTCAAGAATATCCTGTAAAAATTTCAAGGCGGTATCTCTATCATTTTATCTTGCAAAAATCGGTAGTTAAATTTTTAAACGCGTTTTTCTCGAAATAAGATTTTTCAAATTTGCTGACATTGTAACTCAAAGAGCAATTATCCGATTGACTTGAAATTTGAACTGAGTACTCTTAAATATATATACTCTATAATGACGTAGAGTATGTACGTAGAGAATTATATATTTTTGATTGGATGAAAATTGACGATTTGGCATTGAAAAAACGACCATTTTATAGGCAAGAAAACAGACTTTTTTTCATAACTACGCCATTTTGTTAGATTTTGATATTTTTCGAAAATCCTACGTCATTGTACAGGAAATACCTTCCAGTTGAACATTTTTTCCTTTTTCGGTTTCAGCTACTCAATCGGTCGGAATCATGTCAGCAGTGAAGGAACTTTTTTTTTGGCGCCCCCGAAGGCAGCGCATAAGTCGCTTGGATCTCAATATAGGTCAAATATAGCCAAATATATTCTTAATTTTCCGAAACATTCAATTGAGTACTTTTCTTCCAAAAAATTCCCGAAAATCACCCAAATTTTCAGCGTTCACACGGGTATAGCCCCTTAAGGGGTTACCCCCACTTGCGATTTTGAAAAAATCGATTTTTTTTATTGCATTTTTTTTAAGTATAAGTATCTGAGAATATGTCCTGAAAATTTCAAGTCGAACCGAACAAAATTGACTGAGATATGAGCGTTGAAAGAGAAGAATCCGCGTTGAAAGAGCGTTGAAAGAGAAACTTTAAACGCGTTTTTCTCAAAATGGCATTTCTGAAGTCGGTGACCAAGATTACTCGAACACTAATGAACCGATCTTCTTGAAATTTTGCAGGCTTATTTAATACATAAAAATGTAGTCTTTAACCGTTCGATTTTTTTTTTCGAAAAAAATGGCCGTTTTATAGCCAAAAAACGGCCGTTTTTTTCGTTAAAATCGAACCATTAACTTTGACTGTCCGCCATTTTGTGAAAAATGAATATTTATAATAATATTAAAATCCTTCGATTAAAGACTAGTTTATACTTATATTTGACTAAATCCATCAGCATTTTTTTTTCAGATGATCCACTTCGCCGCAATGTTGGTCACCGCAAACCGTGTATATAAAAACATTATTTCATTGACGGCCATTTGCCACTAAACAATGTAATATTTTTCAATAAAAAAATTACTGAAAGTTCTTCAAGATGTGTTCTTTAAGATGGTATATTGATCGATTAAAAAAGTTTTGTAGTTTTCTTTAAAAACATTCACGAAAAAGGCCTTTTTTGCGCTACAAGTGGGGGTAACGCCTTAAAGGTAAAACCACAGCAATTCATTTGTAGCGTTCTTCGAACTTCCAATTTGCCGCAGGACATCGATAAAATTTGCATTTACTATTCCTTCCGGTATTTTTGCACTTTATTATACAGTAACTGTCGTGGCCCGTTTTTATTTCAACTTTTACTTAAAAACTCCCGTACCATGCTCATATAGATAAATAGCCGAATTTCTTGCAATTTTTGGGCGGGGGCTGGGTTCGATTTCATTAACCCCTATACTCTGCACTCAAAAATCGAAGATAGAATTTTTTTTGGTAAATCGCATTGTTCGAATCGCGAAAAAAAAACGCTCGTACGCACACATCTTTTTGCCGAATCAAATATATTCCGCCTGAAAAGAAGAAAGCGTATAATGAAATTTGCAATTATTAAACGATGACGAAGGAACGTGCGTTGGATGTGCCAACGTCAGTGGCAATCTCCTGATCGACTTTATCTGTTACGGATATAACGGTAGGGGGCTTAGAGACATTTGCGATCTGCATATATGTCTACACCCACACAGACACTCGTGTGTGTCTGTGTGGCTGAAACAACCCCGATTCACGATATCGCGAGACATCGCGATCGCTCCTCGAGCTCGAATACCCGTGCTCCGCCCATCGCTCTCTATAAACTTCTGCTTCTCTCTTACTCTCTCATTGTTCAAGCGTTCTGTAGAATCGAGGAAAAGGAAGCCGCGCTCGTTGGACCTTGACTTCCTCTCATTGTCTTCGTATATTATTCTAGTTGCACTCTTCGTTATTCGTTTTTCTCTTAAATTCCCTTTTCTCTCTCTCTCTCTTTCTCTCTCTCTCTCTCTCTCTCTCTTTCACTCTCTCCCTCCCCTTAAGTTTACCTTTCGTAGTTTCTTGCAGTACCACGTGCATAAATGCTTTCCTCATTTGCTCGTCCCGAGAAATGAAAAAAAAAGCGCGCATATCTTTTATACAAATACAAAGCCAGCAGACTTTCAATGGATTTCAGCCACGATGAAATTGACCGTTTCACCGTATCTCACGTTACGAAATGTTTTCATGCAAGGCGGTAGGTTTCACCGTGAGGAACAGTTATCCATATATGAGGCATTCCACGTCACTTCAGCCAGTAAAAAAAAATCCACAAATAATTTTGAAAAATCGAGTTACTTTATTGAAAAATAATCACCGAGTGTCGCAATTTTTTAAAAATTTCTGACGTTTTTTACCGTTGATTGCCATTTTTTAACATTTTTCCATTCAAATGGCTGTATCTTTAGCAGGATTTGACGTATTTACATTCGTAAAAAACGAAAATGTGCGTCTTTTTATAGCCTTCCAGAAAAAAATTCATTTATATTTTATTGAGCAAGTCGAACGTCCGTTTCAGGGCAAAATATGCAAAAATATTTTTTTTCTCAAGGAAAGACACTCGTTAGTTTATTTTTTTTAATTTCCCCGAATTGTGAATACGAAAAACGGATTTTTGGTATTTTTTATATTATGGGATTCCTAAACACCGTGAAGTGACAGCTATTTTTGTTTTTAATTTTTTTTTAATTAATATTTGATTGAAGAGTGTGGATCACTCCAAGGCTCCAATACATATGACATATATGTCATTTGTATTTCAAAAACCTGGTAAACATACAGGGAGTGCTCCACACTCTCCAATCGAATATTAATTTAAAAAATTAAAAAAAAAATAGCTCTTACTTCACGGTGTTAAGGAATCCCATAATACAAAAAATACCGAAAATCCGTTTTTCGTATTCACGATTCGGGGAAATAAAAAAAAATAAAATCACGAGTGTCTTTCCTTGAAAAAAATAATATTTTTGCATACTTTGCCCTGAAAAGGACGTTCGACTTGCTCAATAAAATCTGAACTATTTTTTTTCGCGAAGGCTAGAAAAAGACCCACATTTTGCTTTTTTACGAATGTAAATACGTCAAATCCTGCCAAAGATACAGCCATTTGAATGGAAAAATATTAAAAAATGGTAATCAACGAGAAAAAACTTCAGAAATTAAAAAAAAAATATCGACCTCGGTGAATATTTGTCAATAAAGTAACTCGATTTACCAAAATTATTTGTGGATTTTTTTTACTGACTGAAGTGACGTGGAATGCCTCATATATATGTGTGTGTACATAGAAAAGTATGTGTTAAAGTGGTAAATACGAGTCGACGTTAGCGTTTTTGTAAGTAGTACTTTGCGAGCGAACGAGAGGGCAAGGAGGAGGGGGGCGCCACACAGGATCGCGGCGATATAATACATCCGATTAGCTTATTATACGAAGATCCATTGATAAATTTAGCGCTCCTCGGACGCAAGGATAGCGTGTTATTATCGGGCCGACGAGAGAAACGGAGAAGCGGAGACGAGAGAAAGAATAAATAAAAGAAGAAACGAGGGCGAAACAAAAGAGAATCAAGAAAAAAATTACGAGAGGGGGAAAGAAGAAGCGAGGGATAAAGAGAGCGGAAGAGAGATGGAAAAGGAAAGAGTTTCGGATGCTATGGCGCGGAGGAGTTGAGCAGCTGGTCATGGAGGAGTTGGACTTTTAATGTATGACCGCGCCAAGGAGCCAACATCTGGCTGCGGTTTCGACGTTTAGGCGACGACGGACCGCAGGTATGTTCGATGCGTGTCCTCTGCCAATGTGTGTTACACCTATATCTGAATACGTTTATTAATTCTCGCTGCTTTAATTGACTTTTCTCTTTTCCCGGCGGATGTCGTAGTTCCCAGTTTACGGAGCAAGGGGATACTTTTTTTCCCCTGGCAATTACAAGTTTTTATTAAGGATTGAAATTGCGACAGCGGTGAAATTGTCAACTCGATCTTCAAGAAAAAGTGCAGAATTGTAACAATCGTTTTTTTTTAGCGTAATGATAATTCATGGAGAACTTTGTCATAAAAATATCTTGTGAGACGAATATATAGAATATAAAAAAATATTAGACGTGGAATATTGGGGGATATCCTTAAGGCGTTACCCCCACTTGTAGCGCAAAAAAAGGCCTTTTTCACGAATTTTTTTAAAGAAAACTACAAAACTTTTTTAATCGATCAATATACCATCTCAAAGAACACATCTTGAAGAACTTTCAGTAATTTTTTTATTGAAAAATATTACATTGTTTAGTGGCAAATGGCCGTCAATGAAATAATGTTTTTATATACACGGTTTGCGGTGGCCAACATTGCGGCGAAGTGGATCATCCGAAAAAAAAATGCGGATGGATTTTGTTAAATATAAGTATAAACTAGTCTTTGATCGAAGGATTTTAAAAAATATTCATTTTTCACAAAATGGCGGACAGTCAAAGTTAATGGTTCGATTTTAACGAGAAAAAACGGCCGTTTTTTGGCTATAAAACGGCCATTTTTTTTCGAAAACAAAAATCGAACGATTAAAGACTACCTTTTTATGTATCAAATAAGCCTGCAAAATTTCAAGAAGATCGGTTCATTGGTGTTCGAGTAATCTTGGTCATCGACTTCAGAAATGCCATTTTGAGAAAAACGCGTTTAAAGTTTCTCTTTCAACGCTCTTTCAACGCGGATTCTTCTCTTTCAACGCTCATATCTCAGTCATTTTTGTTCGGATCGACTTGAAACTTTCAGGACATATTCTCAGATACTTATACTTCAAAAAAATGCAATAAAAAAAATCGATTTTTTCAAAATCGCAAGTGGGGGTAACCCCTTAAGGGTAAGGCCACAGTCCTTAAAGGTAAAGCCACAGGAGAATTTTCAAAAAATCGTTTTTTTTTCGCTAAAACGGTACTTTATCATCATAATAATAAGTTACTATTCGATTTGTAGTAAGCATTTTTTGGTTCACCGACTGCGTTTTTCTCGAAACACCTTTTTTCCAATTCGCGTGACGAATAACTTCAACAATTGTCACTCGATTTACCTCAAATTTAAAAGTTACGTTCCTAATTGCATTTCGCAGAGACGAACGTGCGGAATTTCTGATTAATCGAAAAATTTTCATTTAATGAGCAGTTTTATACGAAATTTTTCACTGAAAACTCATTCAAATACCTACAACTTTTGAATAAGGCAATATTTTTTAAATTCCGTACGTACTGCTCTAGGTATTCTAATGTATATTGACGAGAATTTTTCTTTTTTGTTTTAGGTAGAAAATTGTGGATGCTGAATGTCACGCCGCGGAGCGCCTAAAACAAAGGTAACAAAAGAAAATATTAGTAGTCGGCCATTTCGTACATCGAAAAAATATAAATATATATTTTCTAACAGCTTGACATTCATACTAAATAGATGTGTAATAAATTGTATGAGTGAACCACTTTTTCATACGAAAAAAAATGTTAAATTCGCACATGATTTTATACCTGTTACTGTGGCCTAACCCTTTAAGAGATATCTTTACATTTTATCCAGCCATATCATATAGTTTAGCAATAATAACCGATTTGCTTAAATCCGGTGTTCCCCTATAGCAAGTAATCCAGCAGGCTCACAGAGTGCAAAAAAATCGTGGTGGTAGTTCTCACCGCGTACATTCGGGATTTAACTAAAAAAATGATTACTAAAGAAAAAAAAATACGTTTTTCGAGGATATGAAATTTTTGCTCATAAACAAATGTAAATAACTACTGGAATTTTAGAGCTACTTGAAATATTCATCGAGACTCTTATACGTATTTGCGAGACGCGTCATTTCCGAAATAAGGTCTCAATATCTCGTTGCAAGCGGAGATACAGTTATTTATATGTTTCTTCGATTTATTATTGTTGTAATTAACATTTTCGTATAATTCAAGTTCGTGTGCATTCTTAAGGCGTTAGGCCACAATAACGGGTATAAAATCATGTGCGAATTTAACAATTTTTTTTCGTATGAAAAAGTGATTCACTCATAAAATTAATTACACGTCTATTTAGTATGAATGTTAAGCTTTTAGAAAAAAAAATATATATTTTTTTCAATGTACAAAATGGCGGACTACTAATATTTTCTTTTGTTATCTTTTTTTAAGCTGCGGCGTGACATTCAGCATCCACAATTTTTTATCTAGAACAAAAAACCAAGTATGCTCTCCAAATTTCAGGTCGATATGTTAATTACAGCGGTCAGGAGAATGTCAGCCATTTTTAAAAACGTGTTTTCGAGAAAAACGCGTTTAAAGTTTTGTAATGTGTTTACACAAATGTGTTTATAATTACCGTTAATTAGCAATGCCTGGTCCATAGAGGCATCCCTCCTCTTCTTCTAGCTGCTCATGTTGAGCCGCTAACATCTGCCGCTGCATTCCAAGGACAAAGTCTCCCTTAATCAGAAATTCCGTGAGTAAATTTGAAGTAAATCAAGTGAAAGTTATTGGAGTTATTTGTCACGCCAATTGGAAAAAAGCTGTTTCGAGAAGTTTCGAGTAGTCGGCCATTTTGTGCATCGAAAAAAAAAATATATATTTTCTAACAGCTTGATATTCATACTAAATCGATGTGCAATTAATTTTGTGCGTGAATCACTTTTTTCATACGAAAAAAATTTGTTAAATTGGCACATGATTTTATACCCGTTACTGTGGCCTAACCCCTTAATATTTTTAGGCATGACTTTCAATTTGATACACACTCGTTAGAGAATTCATCTCATTGCAGATCATGATTGAATTCGATCTCCCGCGCACGAAATATTATTGTATTTTTGTAAATTACAAATTGTCGTAGACGACTTTTTTTGCGTATTTTTTTGCCACGAATTGGAAAATGAAGTGGAATCTGGTGGGAACGGAATAAGGAAAAAGACCGCGTACAATGGTTTAAAAAATATTATAAATATAATATATAATGTAGAAATTAAAAATATAATATATATTATCAAGAATATAATAATATATCCACATACAAAACATCCATGAATATATATAGCTAATCTAAGAAATGGCTCGCTCGCGTTCGAACGCCTATAGTACAACGTTTATCGTACGAAAAAAAACGCTTCGGGAAGATTCAGCGATCTTTCAGCTTTCTCTTTTATCTCTTGACTCCTTATCGGGCCCTTTCTTCCTCTCCTCGCTTCTCGCCGTAGGCCGGAAGCGGATGATCCGGGATCAGAATGGCGAGAGAAAGAGAGAGAGAGAGCGATAGGTGGTTAAGAATACAAGAGGTGCAAGGCTTATCGACGTTCCATCGAGAACAGAAGTTCGTTTGGCCGCGCACACGTTCCACTCGATCATGTTATAGGCGGAACGAGCTTATCAACTTTTTAATCTATCAGATCCCTCGTACATAGCACCCTACACACATATATGTGCCAGATATGCGGCAGATATAATAGACGAGATACAGATCGATCTTTGAGATCATGGCTACGAGATTGTTAACGAGCATTCGCTATATATGGGTACAGCGAATACTTGTGAAGCTTTTTTTTTAGGAAATCATACACGTATCTCCTGCATATCTGGAAAGAACGAAACAACGTTTTGGAATAATGGAGAAGATAATAGCTGAACGATGAGAAGCCTCGGGGTAGTCGAATTGTCAATAATAAGGAAAAAAAAATTCAGTGCGGCGAAAAGAGAACCAAGAAGATTCGAAATAATCGAAGATCGTAGGTTTATTTGATAAAATTGAACACGAACGCGATTCAATGGAAAATTAATACGAAGTCAAGTGAGAAGGTCGTGGGTTCAATTATTTTTTATTCGGAATAAATAAAGTATTGCATGTAACATGCGTAACTTATTTTGAAAGAGATTTTCGAAAGCTCGGAATAATTACGTCGACCGTAATATAAGGAATAATGACTTAAGGGGCCATTCCACTTTGAACATTTCAAAGAATCGAAAGCAAGCAGGACTTGAAGAAATCGACGATGATGAGAAATCAGAAGGGATTTTGTACGTTGCAGGAATTGCCGATTGAGTTTAAAGAGTTTTTCATAGTATAAACTTCAAACGCCTTTTTCTCGAAACAACGTTTTCAAAATCTAGCTCCATCGTATCTCTAAAACTAATAAACCGATTCTCTTGAAATTTGAACCGCATATTGTAAACATGATTCGCAACAGGATGACCCTCGATGGTTTTAAAAATTTTATTTTTACTTTTTTTTTGCGAAAAAAGGGTTTTTTTTTACTATTTCGTTTTTCATCTGCCATTTTTTTTATTTTTTGATAAAACTTTATATCCAAAGGTCATTTTGTAGCTGGTGTTATACTGAATCTAATGGACTTTGATTTTTTTTTGTTACAGACAAGCCGTTGCCGAGTTGTGATGGAGCTACCTAGCCCACCTATTTTTGAGGCGTTACGTTAAACTATAGTTCTTGTACTTAAAAATTAATAAAAATGAAATAATTTTTTTTAAATGTATTTCAAGACTTTATTTATCAAGCCCAACAACTTTTATATTCATATCTTTTATGAAATTCACCAAAAAAAATCGCGAAAATAGCCTTTTTTTGGGCCTCCAGAGTGGACTGGTTCCTTAAGGCGTTACCCCCACTTGTAGCGCAAAAAAGGCCTTTTTCATGATTTTTTTTAAAGAAAACTACAAAACTTTTTTAATCGATCAATATACCATCTTAAAGAACACATCTTGAAGAACTTTCAGTAATTTTTTTATTGAAAAATATTACATTTTTTAGTGGCAAATGGCCGTCAATGAAATAATGTTTTTATATACACGGTTTGCGGTGACCAACATTGCGGCGAAGTGGATCATCTGAAAAAAAAATGCGGATGGATTTAGTCAAATATAAGTATAAACTAGTCTTTAATCGAAGGATTTTTAAAAATATTCATTTTTCACAAAATGGCGGACAGTCAAAGTTAATGGTTCGATTTTAACGAAAAAAACGGCCGTTTTTTGGCTATAAAACGGCCATTTTTTTTTTCGAAAAAAAAAATCGAACGATTAAAGACTACATTTTTATGTATTAAATAAGCCTGCAAAATTTCAAGAAGATCGGTTCATTAGTGTTCGAGTAATCTTGGTCACCGACTTCAGAAATGCCATTTTGAGAAAAACGCGTTTAAAGTTTCTCTTTCAACGCGGATTCTTCTCTTTCAACGCTCATATCTCAGTCAATTTTGTTCGGATCGACTTGAAATTTTCAGGACATATTCTCAGATACTTATACTTCAAAAAAATGCAATAAAAAAATCGATTTCTTCAAAATCGCAAGTGGGGGTAACTCCTTAATTGTGAACGGACTACATACGCGATATTATTGAAATGTGTGAAATCTTACCGGGCAAATTGCATCAGGAACAATCGCGGTACCTTTAGACCAACGTATCTATTTCACAATTCCAACATTGCACTACATAGGCTCGTGACTTTCTCGATTTTTGTTGCAACCCCCCCACCCCCCCCCCCCCCCGCTATATCTTGAAAACTACTTCGTCGGAAGAAACAGATAAAGAAAACCAACCGGTCGTAACAAGGTAATATTGATGGCGCGGACGTTTCTCATTCGGAAGCTTGTCTTACTAATTGCATTGGTAACGATTTAAGAAAAAAAAACAGTCGAACGAAAAAACATCTTGGCTGTCCCGGAACGAGGGCCAGTTCGCCGTTGCGATCGGACGTCCTCATTTATTCGCTTTTTTTGTACGGCCGAGAGTGAAGTCTATGCATCAGAGACGATCGACGATGGAGTGAAACACATGTCTACTCGGGCACGTGCTACACAAGCACGTGTGTGCGTGTATATCTGAAGGGTGTTCCATTTTTAAGGGAATTGTAAAACATTTCGCGAACGGTGCGCCTGGCAAATGGGCAGCCGTTCTGGCAGCTTTGAGGTGGAGGTTGGATCCCAATGCCTCAACTGGATTCTGCACTCTTCTACGATAAATCCCCTTAGCGGATTTTTACCACGGATTGTTTTTTTCAATACTGATACTTTAAGTGAAACTTCCATTTATACTTATTCGAGATTCACTCATGTTGTATATTTACAGCCTTGGCCAAAAGTATTAGGCACCCTGTAAATTTTCTATCCGGACAAAAAATCGAATATCTCGGCGAAAAAAATCGTAAACCAATTTACCGAACGGGGTTTTGAAGCGGACAAAACCAGCTTAATCTTGCATTTTTATTTTTGCGATTTTTTTTTACTCGGTACATCATTTTGAAAATGCCGGTTTTTCACGATTTTCGCACTTTGCGAAATCGCGTGCTGGACTTTGAAAAATAGTAATCTCACCATTTAGTGATAAGATCTTTCAAACGGACACCGTTAACTTCAGTTTCGTTTCGTTTTTTTTTTAATTTTGCGATTCTTGATAGGCGTGCCCAATACTTTGGGGCAAGGCTGTATCCACCTTTTCTCCTCTTGATATTTTTATTAAAACATCTTTGTTTCAAAGTAACGTCAATAAATTAACGAGACAAACCGTCGACCATCAACCAAAAATAGCGATGCAAAGAAATTTTGTAAAAGAAATCATAAAAAAATTTGGTGACTCCAAAATAACAAAATACAACTTTTTACTCCTAAGACTAAATATTCCAAACCTCATAGTTTTCAGATTACGCCGCACGATACCAGCTTTTGAAACCCTGCCGTTTTTTTTCAAGAAAAAACTAAATAACTCTGCCAAAAAAAAATTCGCGCTTTGCAAAGTGCGAAAATAGTGAGAAATCGGCCTTTTCAAAATGACGTACCGGGTACAAAAAAAAATAAAAAAGCAAAATGAAGCTGGCTTTGTCCGCTTCAAAACCCCGTTTGATAAATTGGTTTATGATTCTTTTTCGTCGAGATATTCGATTTTTTGTCCGCATAGAAATTTTACAAGGTGCCTAATACTTTTGGCCAAAGCTGTATATATATATTGTGCAGAAAATTAAACGCACCGAATGGAATGAGTCTTGTCAAGAACCGTATAGGATTCTTCTCGATAACGTGAGGGTCCTCCAGGATTCAAATGGAATTCGAGCATTGGATTCCAATGGGTAATCCCGATTAGAATCCAGTGCATGAGCGTGATGTTTTAGTATACTGATCCAATACGATGACCCATTGGATCTCTGTCAGCAGTAGGGACAATTATGGGAATCCAATTGGATGTCTAAAATTTCTGCACGGGTACGGTACACGGCAAAAAAGAAACCGCGAAAATCATAGTATAAACCGCATAAAAAACAGGGTGCCATATTTCATTTTACAGTAAAACAGAGTAATGTAAGTCCTGTCCTACAAAAATGCCGAATTTTCCTGTACACACTCAGATTTTTGGTTACACTGGCTTATTTACAGTTCGGTATTGTGAATAAATCAGTGATTTCAGTAAAAATATTCAACTGTAAAATTTAAATGCGATTACTGATTTTTATACTGTACGCAAATGAGGCACGAGGTGAGGCACGAGGCCAGGATACAAAGGATTACCAGTTAGTAGTGCGTGGTTGATGGGACGCGGACATCGAAATTTGTGCGACAGAATTCAAAAAATTATTAAGAGAGAATTTTTTTTTAAAGGTACGTTCTTGTCTATTTAGGACTTGTATCGGGCGCGGGGTGAGGCACGTGGCCAGGAAACAAAGGATTGCCAGTTAGTAGTGAGTGGTCGATAGGATGCGAACGTTGAAATTTGCACGGAGGGAATTAAATGTTAAAAATTACCGTGCAGTAACGGTAACCAGATGACAACCCTGAAACTTCGCTTGTTATTGCTGAGAAAAACACAGATTTTCACGAAAATAAAATAAAATTTCGTCTTCAGATAGACAATTTTACCAGATTTTCTAGTAAATTTTGATGTGTAACAAACTACGCAAAACTTAAATTTAAAAAAATATATAATATCAGCGAAATTTTACTGTGCATTTTATTATTTTATGCCTTTTAAAAATCTCTATAAAAAAGTATCGTCTTTATAACAGTTATTTTGAGATTTATTATAAAATTTAATGAGTGTTATAGGAAAAAGTATCGTGCTCTCGGTAAAAATTATCGTGCGCGCTTGGTTAAAATTATCGTGCGGTACGGTACGGTAATTTTGAGGCACTGCATGGTAAAAATTCCCCTTCATACCAAGTAGGGGTGCGCGGTCTCGTTTCAGTGGTCTATCTATTCCTTATATGGCGCGATGGGTGTCCCCAAAAAAATTTCGTCTAAACTGCGTACATAAACTGCGTATGAAATTTTTAACAGTGAATACGATCTTACGATTTCAAATGTTGACAAAATAATATGTGCGCAAATTAGTCACATCACTCGAGCCTACGATGGTACGAAAAGTATTGTAAAAAAATGGTAGTATTAAATGAAAAATAAATTCTAATAATTAAATTTCTCTCCTTATCCGTTTGTTGAGTATACCAATTTATATGAAAGAAAAAAAATTTCCCAACAAAAAACAAACAGCGTTAATTTGTACCAATTCTTCAATAATAAATAATATTTATTATTATTATTATGGTTATGATTATTTCGGTTATTATTATGATTATTATAGCACCGGTCTTTGAAGAAAAAATACATTTTATTAAGGAATCGGAGCGATGGTCTAGTGGTTAGCGTGCTCGCCTTCAAACCGGGAATTTTTCTTCCGAGGTTGACGCAGGTAAATTTTACTGTGCAGTATCGTAATAATACCGCGTACGGTGCGGTTGGTAATTTTTAACCGACAGTAGGTAAATTTTCGAATAAACATGGTAAATTTTACTGTCACCAATTTCTACCCTTCTTGTATAGTAAAATTTTTGCTACGTATTTGAAATTTTCTGTAACGTGAGTTAAAAAAAAACCTTGTCGCATACGAATTATTATGTTTTTCTCACTTGTCACCACATTGAAATATATCACGGTAATTTTTACCGTGAAATTCACGACAAAAATTACTTTTTAATTCTCTCCGTGTGTGCGACATAATTCGAGAAATTATAAAAAAGAGAGAATTATTTACAAAAAGTTACGTTCTTGTGTATGTGGCTGATTTTCAAATATTTTCTACACATTTTTTTCAAACTTCTTTTATGGATAAACCTTTTTTTCTGTGTCTAGATAAACTCTGTCGATATAACTGGCGCATTAATTGTACACAATACAGATTAACCAACTGTCAAATTACAAGTTTTGTTAAATTTATCTTACAGTGTCGAACTGTCAAAATTTACTTTCGACTACACTGTATTTTGGGCTGTGTGTTCCAGTAAAAGATACAGTGGGAGCGGTTCGAGTCCAAAGAGGACAGTATAGGAACTGTAATAATTTACTTTGAGCGCACTGTACTTTGAGCACTGTGTTTCAGTAAATATCGCTGTGCAATCGCTCGACTCCAATGCGAACTGTGTAGCCCCTGTATTTTGTACTATTTCTTTTTTTCCGTGTAACCCCAATGTCTATGAAATCACGTTTAGATAAATGTGAGCATAATTATGGAGAAAAAAATCAATGTTTGGTTGAAAAAAATATGTTGGTGACTGTCCACAAAACAGGTGTGATGACGGCCAACATTACATAGATGTAACGGGTTTAAAATGTCCTTTCCCCATATACCCATGTTTACGCGCGTGTATGTGCATAAAGAAGGGTTATAGGGAAGGCGCGCGTCGCGAGAGCCCTCAACGATTCTTTAGCCCGGGCCCTCTCTCATGAATTAAAGTCAAAGTAAAGCGGCGAGACGGCCACCGGGCGGTCGGTGAGTCGAGAATCCCGGCTCGCGCCTCGTGAGCTCCGGAAGGTTTTGCCCACCTGTTTTGTCCACCCGTTCGCTCGCGGCGCGCGTACACACCGTTCATATATCCACGTCTGGGTTCTTCACTGAGTATCTTGCTCGCTCTAGCTCTCTCTCGAGCGCTTGCTTCTGCCTCGCTCTGTCTCTAGGTGCGAGTCGCACACAACTCGGATGCGCCCCAGTTGGCACAGGTGTTCACGTTTATAACTCGGCGAGTCTTTTCTGCTTCTTCATCGAAGGGCCCACCGCCAGGCCTCCGTAACCCCCAACCCCTTTTGCCTTTTTTTGTTGCTTTTTCCCCGGTCTTTTAATTCACCTCAAGCTCTGGATCCCTGCGCGAGGAGACGCGTCCTCTTATTCACTCCACCCTATCATTCATTACGCAAGTACCGCATGAGACCATAAGACAGCATCACTCACAAACGACGCGGGGAATCGAGAGTTGATGTCCGGAAGATAGCAGGGCTGTTGCGCATGGATAAAAATGCGAATGCACGAGCAACGATCCTATACATCCTCAATGGAATCATTAAGGGGCCAGTCCACTTTGGAGCCACGAAAAAAAGGCTATTTTCGCGATTTTTTGGAGGTTTTTATAAAATATATGAATATGAAAGTTGTTGGGCTTGATAAATAGGCTTGAAATACATTTTTTTTTAAATTTAATTATTTTTTATTCATTTGTAAGTACAAAAACTGTAGTTTGACGTAACGCCTCAAAAATAGGTGGGCTAGGTAGCTCCAGAGTTGGGCGTAATTCTATTTGTAAATACGAATACGAATTTATTCACATCGTGATTTTCATGTGAATATAAATACAAATTTATTCATACTTCACTTATTGTGTATACGAATACAAATTAATTCGTGTTCACAAGTGTGAATACGAATTTATTTTTATTCACATGCATGCATACAAATACAATTGTATTCACAAATATTCTGAACATACACATAATTTCGCAGAAAAAATTGTGAATATTCACAAAAAATGTGAATATTTACAAAAAATGCTGTGAATTGAAAAAATATTCACATAAAAATCTGTGAATGCAAATGTATTCACGAACAATTGTAAATACGGAAAAATTCACAAAATAAGTTGTGAATATTTACAAAAAAATGCTGTGAATTGAAAAAATATTCACATAAAAATCTGTGAATGCAAATGTATTCACGAACAATTGTAAATACGGAAAAATTCACAAAATAAGTTGTGAATTTTTTCGTATTTAAGACAAATTAAAATCAAATTCACAATGATTAGATTAAGATTTACACCAAAAGTGAGTTATTATTTGCTGAGTTCAACACAATGTTTTCTCTCAAAATAAATAAAAACTGGTGTAAATTTTAATATAATTGTCGTGAATTCAATTTTAATTTTCTTCAACTTGAAGAAATTCACAACTCATTTTGTGAATTTTTTCATACTTATAATGTAATATTTGAAACTCACAACTTTTTTGCAAACATTTATTTGCCTCGACGCAATGTTTTCTCTCAAAATACGTAAGGACTCACTTTTGGTGTAAATTTTAATCTAACCATTGTGAATTTGATTTTAATTTGTCTCAAATACAAAAAAAAAAAATCCCAACTTAATTTGTGAATTTTTTTGGATTTACAATTTTTTGTGAATACATTTGCATTCACAGATTTTTATGTGAATTTTTTTAATTCCCAGGATTTTTTGTAAATATTCACATTTTTTGTGAATATTCACAATTTTTCCTGTGAATTTATTTGTATGTCCAGAATAATTGTGAATGCAATTGTATTTGTATGCATGCATGTGAACACAAACAAATTCGTATTTACACTTGTGAATACGATTTTATTTGTATTCGTATTTACAATAAGTAAAGTATGAATAAATTTGTATTTATATTTACATTAAAATCACGATGTGAATAAATTCGTATTCGTATTCATAAATAGAATTTCGCCCAACTCTGGGTAGCTCGATCACAACCCGGCAACGGCTTGTCTGAAACAAAAAAATCAAAGTCCATTAGATTCAGTATGACACCAGCTGCAAAATGACCCTCGGATATCAAGTTTTATCGAAAAAAAAAAAATGGCAGATGAAAAACGAAAAAAGTAAAAAAAACGTGTTTTTTTTCGCAGTTTTCGCAAAAAAGAGTAAAAATCAAAATTTTAAAACCATCGAGGGTCATCTTGTTGCGAATCATGTTTACAATATGTGGTTCAAATTTCAAGAGAATCGGTTTATTAGCTTTAGAGATACGATGGAGCTAGATTTTGAAAACGTTGTTTCGAGAAAATCGCGTTTGAAGTTTATACTATGAAAAAAATCTTATCTAAACTCATTCGGCAATTTCTGCACCGTACAAAATCCCTTCTGATTGCTCATCATCGTCGATATCGTCAAGTCTTGCTTGCTTTCGATTTTTTTAAATTTTCAAAGTGGACTGGCCCCTTAATTTCCCCAGTGTCGGACCGCACTTACCATAAAGACTGGAGTTCGAAGTTGGCATCTCTCGAATCCAATGAAAAATGATTATTTTTTTGCTGATGATTATTTTACTATATTTTAGCTACGAAAATGACTCGACCACTTTTTAAGAGGCTATACCAGTGTGACAATTTCAAAAAATCGATTTTTTTGCACTTTTCGACAGTTTATACTTTCAAGCACATCCTGTAAACATTTTAAGGCCGTATCACCAATCATTTTATCTTGCAAAAATCGATAGTTAAATCTTTAAACGCGTTTTTCTCGAAATGAGATTTTTCAAATTTGCTGACATTGTAACTCAAAGCGCAATTATCCGGTTGACTTGAAATTTGAACTGAGTACTCTTGAATATATTTACTCTACAATGACATAGGATATTTTTGATTGGATGAACATTGACGATTTGGCATTGAAAAAAACGATCATTTTATAGGCAAGAAAACAGACTTTTTTCATAACTACGCCATTTTGTCAAATTTTGATATTTTTCGAAAATCCTACGTCATTGTACAGGAAATACCTTCCAGTTTAACGACATTTTTTCCTGTTTTGGTTTTAAGCTACTCAATCGGCCGGAATCATGTCAGCAGTGGAGGAACTTTTTTTTGCGCCTCCGAAGGCAGCTTGGGTCTCCATAAGTCGCTTGGGTCTCAATATTTTTCTATGAAAAAATTATATTATATAGGTCAAATATAGCCAAATATATTCTTAATTTTCCGAAACATATAATCAAGTACTTTTCTTCAAAAAAAATCCCGAAAATAACCCAAATTTTCAGCGTTCACACTGGTATAGCTCCTTAAGATGCACGTTCAGAGATCTGCAATATGGAATAGACGAACCCAGAAAAAATATCGTTAGACCCATAGAGCACTTTTTTTGCTGACGTTTAATTGTACAACCTGAATCTGTTATGTAACATAAAAATAAACGATTTCGAAGGAGAAATAACAGTATGCCGCTGTAGAAGGCGCACCCAGTGATGCACGCTGTTCTCTTTGTGATTACTGCCATTTGTGTTTGATTTTTCGTTTTTCTGTCTTTTCTATTTTAACGGGGTAGCGCTCTCTGGAAGCCCAATTTAAAGGGTCAGAATGATGATTTTTTTTCTAGTAACACATTGGTTGGAATACGTCTATTTTTCCCCAGCATAATGTACACATGTTTATGGTTACAATGTAATTTTTTCGGATGAAAATCTTTTAAAGTGTTCGTCGTGCTGCAGTTGGCCTTGCGGTCCTCCAGCGGCGAGGCTCAAATGTAATCTAAAATGAGAACAATCTTTTCCTTCAAATATATCCAACTTACGATTCTTTTTCGAAATTTCGAAAAATACGAAAAATAACAGCTTATCCAAAGAAAACCTCATTTTATCTTGAAAAACAGCATGCCGAAGTCATTGTTATTAACAAATGGTTCATCCAGTTAAAAAATGCGATCGTGAACCGAAAATGTCTACTGTGTGAGCGCTAACTGTGAAAATGCAAGTCGATAGTGTGAAAGTTACGCAAGATATCAATCCTGCCGTGTCAAGATATGTAGTTTCGAGGTAATCGCGTTCAAAGTTTTGGTACATATTTTACACGATTTTGTGAAATATTTTCGTCTCACCGCTAGTCAGCGGTTCCGGCATCATATAAATTCCTCATCATCGAGATCGTGTTGCACACCTGATCTATGCATTCTGCGGGCAGTTCGGGCCTCTTTTGAGTGTTCTTGTACTTTAAGGGGAGATATACACCTAGATTCACCTACATTCACACCTACATTTATCGGTATCTATTATGTATATATTACGGTATCGATGATTCCATGTAAGTTGACAAATTTCATGATTTATTCATTCCCAAATTTTCAAACACGTTTTTCAAATCGGTACCCAAAATTTCTCGAAAACCAATGAACCGATTGCCTTGAGGTTTTTTGTGGTTATTCTATACACCATTATCTAGTACTTGTCCTAGGATTTTTTTTTCCGTTACTTAGTTTTTGTTTTATAGGCAAAATAATAACTAATTTTTAGCCCAAAAATCACTATATATGTTCAAACGTCCGCCATTTTGTCATAAATCGATATTTTCAAAATCGGCTATGACAAGTACTAGATTAAAGTATCTAATTTAATAATCTTTTTGGTTTTTTTTCAGCTGATTTTTGAAGAAACGCCAGTGGGTACCGTATACGCAGATTTTTTTACGACGCTCCAAGGATCATACAATATCCTTGTATAATATTGATATTTTTAAATACAGAAAATTAAACATATTTTTGAATGTACATACTTTTAGATAATTAAAACCCCAATCCGAAATTTCCAATAGTTTCCCTTGAAAAAATTCACAAAAATGCCCTTTTTTCCGGCTCCTAGGTATACATCTCCCCATAACCGATTCGACGGATCGCGGTAAACCCGACGCCCACGTTTTCATTAAAATACGTGTAACTTCGTCAATTTTCAGAATGTCAGGGTCCGGTTGGTCTTAAAATATTCTTGAAAGTTCACACAATAACAATATGCCAAAAAAACCGATTTTTTAAGTTTCCAAAGAGGGATACCCCCTTAACTTTATTCGGCACGGAATCATATAGAAAATGTAGATGAGATAAAACGCTTTCAATAATGTCTTTTCTGAAACAGAAAGAATTATTTCTTAACATATGAAAATAAGATAAATAATAATGACTTGATAATTACTTTTTCATGACGATGATTATTTTATTTTAGGATCCATGGAAGCCCTAAGAACTGTACATACCGAGTAGAGCTGAAAAGATAACGAGCCAGTTAATTTCCTCAACGACCTCGTATCGAATTGAAAAAGAAAAGAAAATTGAAATTTTCAGTAGACACGCGGGACGTATTTTTCTTTCGAGTTGGATATTTTGAGAAATATGAGGCAGAGCTACCGTTCTAGTAGGCTCTATTTGTCCACGAATGTCCGTTGTCTCCGTTCCTTTTCGATCCGTGCACGCTTCTATGAAATGTGTATGTTTAAACAGCATAAATGACTCTGTTACACAGTTGAAAGGGAATTCTTCCATGCTGTTTACAAGGGAGCAAAATGAAGGGGCAAAGAGCAGAGGAGCATCTGTCGATCACAATGCGTGCGCGCGGGTGTCTGTCAAGGAGCTTCGGAAGGTATATATAGGAAGAGAGCTGTGCAGAGAGACCGAGAGAAGTGGAAGAATTAAAGGAGCGGACAAGGAAAACAGGAATTTGTTGTGCGGGTCATATGTTTTGTTTCAGTACATGGAACAAAGGGAGTTCTCTGAGCGATGCATCGGTCCCCGGTCAATGTGTCGAGTTTTGCCTCAACTTGTACGCACGCGGATATGAGTAATGGACTTTCTGCGGTAATTGATGGTTGGGTATTCGCGTATCTCCATCCTCGTCTGGAACCTTCATATTCCACCGCAGGGCTCGAAAGAAACTGATATATATTATCTGCCCTGGGTCTTTTGTTCGTACCTCAATTATCGGTACGCGAAACGGCTCGGGTTTGCACACGCCGCTGCTTCTGCGAGAGTCACGGCGCTTGGTTTTTCGATTATGGCCCACAATGAGACAAAGGGTTATTGTGGACTGAATCATTGAAGATAAGCGGGATATTATTTTTCGATATGGAACACATATAAGAGCGAATATTATCATTCGATGTGAGCTGACTTTGGCAAAAAATTGGAAGTCGAACATTTTCGGTATTGGAAAATTTTCGAAAAATTTTCGGAAAAAAAATTTCGGGCTACATCTACCTAGAGGCCCGAAAAAATGGTCAAATTCCGATTTTTTTTTTTGGGGAAACGGTTGGTGGAAAAGCAACGCATTTTTTTAACACAAAGGTATATGTATTGAGAGCTTTTGAAAAATCCAGCGAACAAACAGAAAAACAACAAAAATATGACCGACGATAATGACATTTTTTTCGCGACGTTTGACGGTGGACGGTCTTCAGCTTAAGGGGTAAGGCCACTGTAAATTTTGCCAGACGAAAATTTGGCCATCGAAGGACAAATGTATGGTGCTGGGATTGCAGACTAACGGTAAATTTTTTTTTACCTTCTTTTTTTTATTTTTTCCAATAAAAAACTATTCGCAAAACTTTAAACGCGTTTTTCTCGAAATACGGTTTTTCAAAATGGCACGCAGCATCACTCGAACAATTTTCATTTTTTTTACTTGAAATTTTGACCAGATGTGAACATTAACATTATCTTGCGAATGTCGATCGGGATTTTCAATAACTTTATTTATTGATTTTTTTTTAACAAAAAACTAGCCGTTTTTTTCGTCAAAAATCAATTTTTTTTTCAAACGCACGCCAAATCCAGAAAAATTGATACTTTTTAAAATCCGATCGACATTCTCTAGCTATAACCCTCTAGATTGATGGTTTTTTTTTTGTTCTAGATTCAAAAGTGCACCAGTGGTGCTGCGTGCCGCGGAGCCCTGCAAGCAAAACATGCCCCGGGAAGATAGCTGTGGAACCGCCATTTTGTTTTTTTTTGCTGTAAAAAATTTGATAATAAAGTTTAATGTATGCCCGATAACACCCTTAAAAGTTTTTTTTCAATTACCTTCAATTTTGGAAGCAAAAAATTCGTGAAAAAACCTTTTTTTTGGACCGTTACAGTGGCCTTAGGCCTTAAGGGGCTATATCAGTGTGAACGCTGAACATTTGGATGATTTTCGGAAACTTTTTTGGAAGAAAAGTACTCAATTAAATGTTTTGGAAAATTAAGAATATATTTGGCTATATTTGACCTATATTACATAATTCTTTCATAGAAAAATATTGAGATCCAAGCAACTTGTGCGCTGCCATCGGAGGCGCCAAAAAAAAAGTTCCTCCACTGCTGACATGATTCCGGCCGATTGAGTGACTGAAACCGAAAAAGGAAAAAATGTCGTTAAACTGGAAGGTATTTCCTGTATAATGACGTAGGATTTTCGAAAATTATCCAAATCTAACAAAATGGCGTAGTTATGAAAAAAAGTATGTTCTCTTGCCTATAAAATGTTCGTATTTTTCAATGCCAAATCGTCAATTTTCATCCAACCAAAAATATCCTACGTCATTGTAGAGTAAATATATTCAAGAGTACTCAGTTCAAATTTCAAGTCAATCGGATAATTGCTCTTTGAGTTACAATGTCAGCAAATTTGAAAAATGTCATTTCGAGAAAAACGCGTTTAAAGATTTAAGGCAGTAGTCTGCTTTAGAAGCCGAAAAAGAAGCGTTTTTTCAGCATTTTTTTTTAAAGGGAAGGAAATGACTGCGGTAAACGAAATTTTGAGACGATAGTGTATTATATTCAAGCTTTAAAAAACAATTTTTATTATTAAAAAATATTGAAATTTTTCAAAGTTGTAACGATTTTTCTGGGGCGCCTGGAGTGTGCACTTGTAAATCGGTGCCGGTGATGGGGGTCGTGCGATGCATCTGAAACAGTCGAACCAAATTTTTTTTTAGTTTTTATAAGCTCCTTTTCTATATGAACTAAAAAAATACCGAAGAAATGATGAAATTCCAAATTTTTTCGAAGTTTGAAAAAAAAATTCACTCTTTCGAAGAAAAAAAAATCACTTTAAGTTGCAAAACAAGTAATTTAAATAGTACTTTCGTCCAACTTTTTTAGTTCAAATAGAAGATAATTTAATACTGAAGCTAGATCACTTTGATTTTTTTCGATCGGACATATATTGTTTTTGCTATCGCCGGCACCGTTTTCTAAAACTTGTGAAAATGAAAACTCGAGAAAACGGGCTTTAAAGTTTTCGGTCCAAAAAAATATAAGTTTTTGGATACTTACACTAATTAGATGTTAATCAGCTATCCCCGGGCCATACACTAATCCTTCCTCTTCTTCAAATCGATTTTGTGAAGCCTGTAAAGCAGACTACTGCCTTAACTATCGATTTTTGCAAGATAAAATGATATTGATATACATGATAATGATATTCTTGATAGTATAAACTGTCGAAAAAGGCAAAAAAGATCGATTTTTTAAAAGTGTCACACTGGTACAGCCCCTTAAACGGTCCATCTGAAATCTCAAAACCAGACGGGTTATTCAAATTAATAAATACGAGTCGTTGACGATGGTCGATTTTTTAAATAATTTTTTTTAACGTCGCGACGAATTGGGAGCACACAAAATCTATGGACAAAGTTGTCATTTTTACGTAACTATTAAAAAATGTAGATCAATTTTGAAAAAGTAGCCCGTTAATAATGATCCCTAATAGCCATTACTTCGCTATCATTCAGTAACTAATCATCTGCGTCAATACAGGTGACCATAGTTAGCGGGTCTGCACAAGCGCGAGGCCCAGTTTTTGCACACAATCAATACATAGTCTTGACAAGCTTAAGTTTTTTTTTTTTCATTAAAAAAATATTACAAGGCAATTAAAATTTTACTATTCAAAAAAAGTGTAGTAAATTCGGATAATAAAACTTTCATACGACCAGATACTTTTTTTTTTACATTTTGACAATTATGGAAATGGCAAGCTGTAGAAAAAAAAGTTCAACTTTCGAGCACAAGCCTCATTATCGTATTCTATTCAGTCTGATTGAATGGAAGAAGAAAATTAAAGTGATACTTCATCCACTGCACTCTGGGAACAGTAGACTTTCAAAACAAAACATTCCAATTAGGATAGGTACGTAGAAGCATGAACCGTCGAGTGCCCGCATGCCGTAATTGTGAAGCATTGCGCACGCAAACATTTTCATTCCATTTCAATGAATATTTAAACATTACGCGCTCTCTTCCACTACGGCCGGTTCAATTTCATGCGAATCGAAGAGTGCAACCAGTTTCTCTATAATGCATCCGATACCTATTTCGCTGCAACAAAGTAAGCATTCGTGATATCTTGTGCCATACAAAAGGTCGTTCGATATTGATTTCAAAGCAGGTATAGGACGTGCGAATTGCGCGCTTTGGTTCGCTCATGGTCGACAAAGAAAGTGTGGCAGAACTGGCATTGATTTATAATTCAAATGATGAGAGTTAGCCCGTTTTGCGCGTGAAAAAAAGTAGGTACGTTCACCCTTTGTTATGACACATCATAGCGTATATATTATTTCGAGCACCTCTTGTGCACGTTGTTTCTAACATTATCTGATAACTATGTAACCCTGGCTATCAGCAGGTATGGCTGCGTTGCGACGTTTCTGAATTTCGGGGTCAGGACGGTCCTCGATATGATACACTGAGAAAAAAAAACCAATTGAATAAAAAAAATTCATTGGTTGATTCAAATAAATGTCTGATTGCGGAGTGCCACCGATATATGAGATTGTTACAATACTATAAAATATTAGAAAATGTGATTGATTATAACATATTATTTTATTTGAAAATCTCTTTTGTGTCTCTGAATATCTACATTATCCTTCAAATAAAATTATATTCTATTGAAATCGTTCTATATACAATCCGTAGATGTATGGATGAAATAATTAAGCGGAAGCTACAACATTTTTTTACTACATCGAAACGAAGATGCCATGAGACGTGAGTTTTTCAATTTGTTTTAAATCTTAAATAAAAAGTGAGCATTAGAATGACCATCCACGATAATTGTGGAGAGAATATCAGATATTCAACCGATTAGAACAGATACTACACTTTGATCTTAGCCACAGGCCAAGAAGCGATACTCTTTAGAGTTTCTCCGGCGTTTAAGGTGTTACCCCCACTTGTAGCACAAAAAGGCCTTTTTCATGAATTTTTTTAAAGAAAACTACAAAACTTTTTTAATCGATCAATATACCATCTTAAAGAACACATCTTGAAGAACTTTCAGTAATTTTTTTATTGAAAAATATTACATTGTTTAGTGGCAAATGGCTGTCAATGAAATAATGTTTTTATATACACGGTTTGCGAAGACCAACATTGCGGCGAAGTGGATCATCTGAAAAAAAAATGCGGATGGATTTAGTCAAATATAAGTATAAACTAGTCTTTGATCGAAGGATTTTAAAAAATATTCATTTTTCACAACATGGCGGACAGTCAAAGTTAATGGTTCGATTTTAACGAAAAAAATCGAACGATTAAAGACTACATTTTTATGTATTAAATAAGCCTGCAAAATTTCAAGAAGATCGGTTCATTAGTGTTCGAGTAATCTTGGTCACCGACTTCAGAAATGCCATTTTGAGAAAAACGCGTTTAAGGGGGGATCGTTTTTTTTTTTCGCAAAATTTACCGCTTTTTGGAAATTTTTTTGTGAAGAAAGTATACAACGGAAAACTTGTGAAACTTGGCATATAGTTTTATTGATCTGTTTACTACATACAAAAAATGTTTTAAACAATTTCATAAAAAAATCCGCCTCCCACCCCCCTCGACGCGCGATGGTCCTTTTTTGATGGTGTGCACGATTTCTCAAAAACTATTCAACCGATTGCCTTCAAATTTGGACAGAATGCTCAGCTGACATCCTTTTATCGTTTGATGAAGCAAAAAAGCAATAAGTTTAATAGTTTTTTATTTATAACAAAAAATCGATCAATTTTTTTCGAAAAATCGATTCTTCAAGTTCAAAACGTCACCAAATCGTCAATTTTTTTTTCCCTTCATCGAACGATAGCTATATGTGTCTAAAGTAAAATGCTTTTTGGGTTTTTGTTGCAGGATGAACGTGAAGGCTGTAATCGTGCACACCATCAAAAAAGGACCATCGCGCGTCGAGGGGGGTGGGAGGCGGATTTTTTGATGAAATTGTTTAAAAATTTTTTTGTATGTAGTAAACAGATCAATAAAACTATATGCCAAGTTTCACAAGTTTTCCGTTGTATACTTTCTTCACAAAAAAATTTCCAAACGCGGTAAATTTTGCGAAAAAAAAGACAATCCCCCCTTAAAGTTTCTCTTTCAACGCAGATTCTTCTCTTTCAACGCTCATATCTCAGTCAATTTTGGTCGGATTGACTTGAAATTTTCAGGACATATTCTCAGATACTTATACTTCAAAAAAATGCAATAAAAATCGATTTTTTAAAAATCGCAAGTGGGGGTAACCCCTTAAGTAGATTTTCGGTTCGCGTTACGCTTACGAGAAACGAGCGCGCGTGCGGCTTCTAGCGGTTACTCCGAGAACTACGGGTTTCCTCACACTCATAATTTCGTTGGCGCTCGGCCATGATTTGGATGAATTTTTTCAACCAAGAAACAAATGCGCCAGAGACAAATCTTTTTTTCGCTTCATTTTTCAACCAAATCAGACATTTGCTTAATATTCCTCAATCACAATGAAATATTAATATTTTAACGAATAATGCACTTGAAAATCAATATCGGATATGGTGAAAAAAATAACATATTTATTCGATAGAAATTTTATCTGAATCAAACGAGCGAAATTCAATTTTTCTTGCGTACTCGAATCAACAATATTCATGTTATGAATTGAAACCCTTTTTTGTTCGTTGCAGAAAATGCATTCGAAACTATATCATTTGTTCGCGATAATGTTTTAGATAGTTTCAATAATATATTGTTCTCGGCTGACAATATATCTTTTGAATGAAAAAAAAAAAAACATTAAATTTTCTCATATTATTAAAGTCAACAGCGTTTTGTTTGGACTAATAAATCCAATTATTTACACCAACAATTTTACAATTGAATCAACGAAATTTCATTCAATAACACCAATGATATTGGATCAATGATTTTGTTTTCTCAGTGTATAAATGTATTTCCATTGATCTGAACATGATTGGCGTTTGTATATTATTTACACTGAGAAAAAGTAATCGTTGTATGTGCAAAATGCATTTTGTTGTCTCGAAATTTTGTTGTTTTGACAGTTGCTCACACATGCTCGATAAGCTACAATTCACACCAATAAAACTAGCAGTTAGATTACCAAAACAGTTGTTATGCCAATCAAAAATCAAGTTGAACGTATTCAAAGATACATTTTGTTAAACCAACTGAATTTTGGTTGGATGAACGATTTTTTTTTCCAGTGTAGTACGGAGTCAATCACCTACTACGAGGACTGTCCTGTAAGTCGAATGTGTTGAATCACATTGATCCGTCGATATGCATATTCACCAGTGGCTTCAGCCGTACAGCGTTCACTGTTATCCAGTCTCCAATACAGCATATTCACGATGAGTTTCCATGTTCAGTAGGGCTGCGTTCACTGTTATCCGGAAACGTCTCATCGTTCAGATCCCGAGTCGGTGGCCGGATGTCGCCATGTAGATACGCAAGTATGCGGTTGACATAGCGCCATAGAGCTATTAGCACGACGGATATTCATCATATACGTACGTAATGGGAGGCTGTAACTCGTCCAGGATACGATTAAACGATATCCGTTTGGCTCACGTTTTCAGCCCTTTTCCTACTCAAAATCCCATCGCGTTCAACGTCCATGCACGTGTATAATTTGTATTCAAGTATGTGTGCAGCAGCGCACGCACACACATATTTAAGACGATAATTATCGTTGATCGAAGAATTCTACATTGCCTATATCGACACCCCAGATGGCGAGTTCGTACAGTAGGAATATTCGTCCACAGACGAGTTTCCTTCTTCCTTCTTTGCTTGCCAGCCATAATGTAATTATCGTGCACATGGGAGAGACGGTGAGTCCCGGCGAAGCCGGATGAAGCAGGATGACGGAGAACAGGGAACGGAAGAAAGGAAGCAGAAGAAAGAGAAACGAAAAACGGTCGCCTGGAAAGAGACACAGAGAGAGATGGAGACTTTGGGTCTGTTGGAAAAGAGCAATGTGTTTTTGGAAATAATTGATCTAGTTGCGACTATACTGTACTCGTAAAGCAAAACCATAGTCGACTATTTTATCACCAAGTACGATGTCCGAGAAGATAAATCTTACATAAGTTTAGATGAGATTCGATCATTTTTTTCCGCTAGAAAAAAGTATAGGATGAACGCTCATAGGAGAAGATTAATTGTATTGGGATGTTGAACAAGTTCTCGCTGTTTTTTTTCGTGAAAATTAAGGGGCCGGTCCACTTTGACAATTTCAAAAAATCGAAAGCAAGCAAGACTTGAAGAAATCGACGATGATGAGCAATCAGAAGGGATTTTGTACGAGGCAGGAATTGCCGATTGAGTTTAGGTAAGTTTTTCATAGTATAAACTCCAAACGCGTTTTTCTCGAAACAACGTTTTCAAAATCTAGCGTCGTATCCCTAAAACTAATAAACCGATTCTCTTGAAATTTGAACCACATATTGTGAACGTGATTCGCAACAAGATGACCCTCGATGGTTTTAAAATTTTGATTTTTACTCTTTTTTTGGGAAAAACTACGAAAAACACGATTTTTTAACTTTTTTTGTTTTTTATCTGCCATTTTTTTTATTTTTTGGTAAAACTTTATATCCGAGGGTGATTTTGTAGCCGGTGTCATACTGAATCTAATGGACTTTGATTTTTTTGTTCCAGACAAGCCGTTGCCGAGTTGTGATGGAGCTACCTAACCCACCTATTTTTGAGGCGTTACGTTAACCTATAGTTTTTGTAGGTAAAAATGAATCATATTTTTTTAAATGTATTTCAAGACTTTATTTATCAAGCCCAACAACTTATATATTCATATATTTTATAAAATCCTTAAAAAAAAACCGAAAATAGCCTTTTCGTGGCTCCAAAGTGGACTGGCCCCTTAACGCATCAGTCTCCATCTATTGCACATGTCTGCAAGAATTTTTTTGCATAATAAAATTGATCTCCATATTTTTATCTTTTTATACATAAAATTAGAAGCTTCAAGGTACAAGAAAAAAATATTTTTTAAAAATTTGTCTTTGCGTTCTGGCTGCCTGAAGTTACCCCTGCTTTCTTTTTATCGACACGAAAACTGCACTTTGGAGCATCTGAAAACAAAAAGTCGGGTGTTTTTATTATAAAGTGGAGTTATAGTTATGACTGCTACCTAAAACTTTCACCCCCGATAAGAAAACACAAAATGGCGTACTTTTGAAATTTTCGACCATTTTTTACAACTTGAATTGCTTGAAAATAGGATTAAATATTAATGAATATGTATACCCTTGGTGGGGGTCGAAAAGATACATGCATAAAATAATCCCTGCAAGTTTGAACCCAATCGGTGCAATAGTTTTTCCAAAATCATGTCGACAAGGTCGAAGAACGTTGTTTTGAGAAAAACGGGTTTCAAGTTTTTCTTGTGAAAAAGTATTTACATAAGATTTGAAAAAAGCCTTTTACCCTCAATTAGCCATGGTTGGGACATTGTTCCTTCAGCTTCTTCAAAAGCTTCACGTTCACTTTTCATAGGAAGAATTAATTTGTGGACTGCTTGGAATACGAGTTTCTAATTCACACTCTCACTGTACAACTAATTGAAATACTAATTCTTTTTCAGCACGTTTTGAAAATTGAATATCACTTTTACACGTTTTACACATTGGAATACTTTGTAAAGTAAAAACCGAGGCGAAATTTATAATGGAGTACTGCACACTTTGATCGACGTTTACTTCAATATCTCGACTTTGTTTGGACATCTGGATGGATTTGTCTTTATTTCGCAATTTCTGCTACATTTTTATCCATCGTTCGCAATGTTTTTGCTCCGTTTTCACAAGCAAATACGTATGCGAGAATATTCGTATAGGCAGTATTATAATGCACTGAACATAAACTTTCCAAACAAAAACTGATGCCCAACTGCCTCAAAACAAACTCAAATGTATAAGAACCAAGGACTTACGGAAAAAAAGACGGAGATATGACAAGTATGCGCTCGACACGCCGGTCACGCGCTGAGCAGAGAGGCTTCTATTGTATCACTCTTTTTTCCCCTTTATCAGTTACTTCGACTTAATTAACGTTCTCTACCGTATTTCTACAAGTATCTAGTAAACGAAACTGATGTTTTTAGAAAATTGAAGTTTCGAAAATAGACTGACACGGATCCCTTAATGCTTAAAAGAAAACATTCCTAATGCTTCCAAACGTTTCGATACTGTTGTGTGCTCGACTCCTCATGATTCTGCAAGTTCAGCTAGCGTCTGACAGGAGTCTCCATGCAGTAATGCCCCCAATTTAACACGTCAAAATCATTATTTTTGAAGCGTTTAAACCTAAGTCTCAACAAGAATTTTGTGTGCTCCAGCTACGGATGAAAAAAAATAACGTACAGTAAAATTCCCCGCAGATATTATTTCTTTGGCACGAAATTTTACATGTTTAAGGGGTTAGGCCACTCCAGAGGCCGAAAAAAAAGCTTTTTCGGGATTTTTTTTTCAGAAAAACTACAAAATAAATCGAGATTACAAAAAGGGTGTTTATTATACATATCAGTGACTGTATACAATTTTTTTTAAGCTATTAATTTCAAAATGGCGGCTGTGCAGCGTCAAAACTGCATTTTTTGAGTTGGCCGGAAACATAACTCAGACAATTTTTAACCCATTCACTTGAAATGTTGAATATATCTTGTAAAATACATTGTCTATGCAAGTACGTAGGATTTTTTTTAGATCGCATAGTTCATTTGTTATTAACAATTATCTGACGAAATTCTTCACTTTCCAAAAATTTGCCTAAAAAATCGTCAGATAATTGTTAATATTGTGCAATATAAAAAAAAAATCCTACGTACTTCCATAGACAATGTATTTTTCAAGATACATTCAACATTTCGAGTGAATCGGTTGAAAATTGTCTGAGTTTCCGGCCAACTTGAAAAATGCAGTTTTGAGATAAACGCTGCACAGCCGCCATTTTGAAATTAATCGCTTCAAAAAATTACTGTATACAGTCACTGATATGTATGATAAACACCCTTTTTTATAATCTCGATTTTTTTGTAGTTTTTCTGAGAAAAAAATCCAAAAAGCCTATTTTTCGGCGTCTAGAGTGACCTAAGGCCTTGAGGGAAGTGTAGGGGGTTCAGCGTGAAAAAAAACACTTTTTTGCGAATTTTTTTCTTCTATATGGATAGAGTAAATTTATTGAAACCTTTTGTACATTGTTAAATGTCATTCAAGAACATTCCGTGAAATTTGTACGCTAAAATATCCACAAACAAGCCGGTGCCGCGTTTTTCTCGAAACCACTTTTTCAAAGGCCGTGTTCACTACCATTTGAAAACTACATGACCGATTTATTTCAAACTTGGTACACACTTTCTACATATCAAATACCTCCCCCCAACGGTTAGTTTGAGATTTTTTTTTAGATTGAGAGGGTTGTCCACCCCCAAAATGGCGGAATTTGTTGTGAAAAATAGCACTTTTCACTTTACATGACCACCAAAAATTTAGAAATGAAAAAAAAAATTATCAAAGACCGTTGGGGGAGGATTGGATCATACTTCGACTAAATTTTAATGGTACTTGATTTCTGATAATTTCTAGCTGAGAAGCAGTGAACACTGCAAATCGTGATTTCCAAAGGCGTTCTTGGAAAAGCTTTATCATCGGCTTGTTTGTGGATATTTTCGCGTACAAATTTCACGGAATGTTCTTTAAATGACACTTAAAAATGCACAAAAGGTTTCAATAAATTTACTCTATCCATATAGATGAATGAAAATCGCAAAAAAGTGTTTTTTTTTCACGCTGAAACCCCGACCCTTCCCTTAAGGGAGACTTTGTCCTTGAAATGCAGCGGGAGATGTTAGCGGCTCAACATGAGCAGCTAGAAGAAGAGGAGGGATGCCTCTATGGACCAGGCATTGCCGATTAGCGGTAATTATAAACACATTTGTGTAAACATATTACAAAACTTTAAACGCGTTTTTCTCGAAAACACGTTTTTAAAAATGGCTGACATTCTCCTGACCGCTGTAATTAACATATCGACCTGAAATTTGGAGAGCATACTCAGAAAATATGTCTTCACGGAATGACGGATCGTTTTTTCGATAGATACATTTTTGCATTTATTATTTATCTTTTTATGCGAAAAAAACGCGAAAATTCGTTTTTTTTTTTTCAATTGCCGCCATTTTCCGAAATTTGTACTAAACGAAAAACCCATCCGTCATTCCATGACCAAAGGGTCACAGATTGATAATATGCTTTGAATTTGTGTTTCAGATCAACAAAGAGGGGGTAGTGATGTCAGCCGTTTACCTCCCGCGATTTGAGGACCTGTTTTCGCGGAGCTGCAACGGCCGCCATTTTGGTGTTTTTTTGTAAAAAAAAAATTTTTTTAACGTTCTGTATATCACGAATAAAAGCAAGAAAAAAACCGCACTCAAAAAGCTTTACTCGTTTTCTTTAAAAAAATAAAATGTAAACACCTGAAATATGGCACTCCAAGGATAAAGTCTCCTTTAAAGATAGGAAAAAAAAGTGGTTTACACTTCAGCGAAATGACACACACTGAATTTCCAGGTTGTTTATAGTACTTCTTTACAGATGTGCTACCATCTGAAACCACACGCACGCAGTTCTCGTAACGCCATCTGTTGAAAAACAGCGGGAACAAATTCAACGTCCTAATATTTCGTAGTAATTGGGAATCTGAATCACCGACGTGGGTCAGTGATTACGATTCTCAGACTGACTTTGATGAAGTCCACGAGAGCAATCACTCGCGGCTACAACTTTCAGGAAAGTTCACACACGGTAGCTCATTGTGCCGCGAAAGTTCGGCAGATCTCTTCATGATGGCAGGTAAAACGAGCCACAGGAAGAGAAAGAGAGGGAAAGAGAGGGGGAGAGAGAGAGAGAGAGAGGGGAGAGAGAGAGAGGCGGTAGGGTGTAAGGGAGGAAGGGTCGGTGAATCATTATTATGCGTATCCAAAGGGTTATCGCGCTGCTCTTCGTTCGGTGCCGCATCTGTGCATATGTGTACGTATATTTATGTTTGTGGTCCGATAGATTCAAAGTGATAAGCGTGTAGGCTGGCCCATACTCTAAATTCATATGCATGAGTCCTTATTATATGGTATTAGCTATGCGCACAGGTGGTTGCCTTCGCGGCTACGCTCAAATTCACGTTCTCCCCGTAGTGTACACGAGAAACCCGCGAGGCAAAACGCGAGCTACTAGTATCTGACACCTATATACATATAGGTATCTATTGGCGCTATTAAAAATAAGTACCTTTTCCTTACTTGAACACTTGAAGGTATTATTTCTGATACATGATAATAACAACAATAATGGCAAATTCGTACCAATCACATCACATCGAGCGATTTATTGTTAAGAATCTTTAAGGGGTCTGCTTGGGCTTGACATTTGATAAAGACGATTTTTTTCATGCGTAGTTTTACAGCCTAGGATCTTATCTTCAATTGGCAGCGAAGATTTTGTGAAAATTCCGAAAGTTGACCGAGTAGTGTCGATTTTTGTGAAGGGTCAGATCACCCACTGCGCTACGGTGAACCCGGCTGCGATCTACCCTTTTTTCTTTTGCGATTTTTACGAAACTACTTTTGACGAAATGGTGTGAGTTGCATTTCAAAATCTATTCGTCCTATTTACTTCGAATTTGGACATAGTTTATAACATCTTCTATCGCATGACCGATAGATTTTTTTGGCATGCTTATCCATTTGATAAAAACATATATGGTTATTGTTTTATTTGTCGGCTTTATCTTTACGATTTGTTTTCGAGCACTTGTTATTATTATTACTATTATCATGTATAATATTATCATGAATAATAATAATATCGCCAGATGGCAACAGCAATGCAGCCCTTTATTATCGACAAAATGTGGTCTTCGTAATTTTTTCATTCAAGTGGCAATTTTTTGGGTAATTTGTTCACGCATAATAAACGAAGTCTGGCCAGCGTATGCACAATTGATCATCGTCTAATCGTTTTCTGTATGCCTTCTATATACAGCCAAATAAAAAATCACCAGCCCCTGAACTTTTACACGCTGCAGACTTCTTTGTGACAACGTAATGTATGAAGCCACATGATATTGTCATCATATCAATATACGATGTCTACAGACGTGAGGAATTTCTCGAAACGTAGAATTACGTAAATAATATTCTATTATATATATATATATATATATATATATATATATATATATATATATATATATATATATATATATATATATATATATATATATATATATATATATATATATATATATATATCCTAGCTACAGAAGTCTGTACAATAGTCTATAGTATGTAAATGGGTTTCCATCGCGTCTATAGATCCCATCGGTTTCTGACAATACTCGCGGCACTACCGTACGACGCTTTTTATTCAAAATAACTAAACTGTGCGACGATATCAAGCTTCACATTGGAACTCAATGTGTTTGCATACTTTGGAAAACCCACCTGATATCCACGAGTTCTGCTGTATTAGGTCTCGCGTCAAAAAAAATATATACACACACACGCAGGGTATTACAGCTCAACTCAGACCACTGTTTCTCTTACCGTCGTCGATTATAGATTTCCATAGTGGAAAACCTCACTTCTGATGTAAGAAAAAACCTAACTTTTTCATCCCCTTTATCCCTTACCCTTCTGCGGCTGCAAAAGACGAAAAGTGCATTCGGGCTGTTTTGTTTATTGTGAATTTTTTTTATGTGTTTAGACTTGTTTTGGGCATTTTTCACCAAAGCTCGACTTGTGCTTCCGATATTTACTATTTTTTTAAAGTGAAATGTAGTTTTTGGCGATGATTATTTGACAGTTCGGAAGCCGGAAGAGAAAGACGAAATTCAATTCGGGTGGGACGTATATATAGACCAAAAAAGTACTCTTTGGTAAGTGAATTTCCCACTCAGAAGTGGGACATTCGTCACCAGGGGATGATTTTGCATCGATCAGGGTATTGAGGGATCGATCGGACGGAATTCCAATAATACTAAGTGCGCAACTAAGTTTCCGGGTTTTTCTTACCAATACATAATCGAAAATTTCAAGACAAATACAAAAAATGGTTTATTCGAAGCATTGTCCCTCGCTGTTTACACATTTTTGCCATCTCTCTGGCAATACACAAATACCGCGACGATAAAAACACGCTTTTTTGGACTGAAACCATTCGTCCAACCAATTTTGTACTGCATCGTAATTGGACAAGTGTAGCCCACCTAAGCCATGCGCCATCGACCGGAACAAGTGATAGTCTGAAGAGGCCAGGTCTGGCGAATACGGCGGATGCGGTAGCAGATCCCTTTTCAGTGTTTTTATGGTGTCCTGGACGATGGAACTGCGATGGCACGGAGCGTTGTCATGCTGCAATATCACACCTACGTGTCTCGTGTCTCATTCTGGCCGTTTTTCGAGCAATGCGTGGTTCAAATTGATTAGTTGTCGTCGGTAGCGATGCCCATTGACAGTTTCGTCCGGTTTCAGCAGCTCATAGTACACAATTCCTTTCTGCTCCCACCAAACGCAGAGCATTGTCTTTTTCCGAAGCGATTTGTCCGTGCCGTCGATGTTGACGCTTCGCCAAGTGAAAGCCACGATTTTCTGCGTTTGGGATCCTCGAAATATTTCCATTTTTCATCGCCAGTAACAATTTGATGCAGGAAACTCTTTCTATTCTGCCGCAAAAGCAAAATTTCGGAAGTGGCTCTTCGATTTTCCATTTGTCTCTCAGTCAACTCATGCAGCACCCACTTTCCTTCCTTATGAATTTTTCCCATGGCGTGCAAACGTTTCGAAATACATTGCCGAGTCACATTTAATGCCTCGGCAAGTTGATCTTCTGTTTGAGTGTCATCTTCATCCAATGACGCTTGCAGATCGGCGTCCGCAAATGTTTGCGGTCTTCCCAAGCGCTCCTTGTCCCCAGTCTCAAAATCGCCACTTCTGAACCGCTTGAACCAATCTTCACACGTTGTTTTTGATGGTATATGTTCGCCGTAGGCCTCCTCGAGTAACCGACGTGCTTCAGCTGCTGTTTTTTTAGGTTGAAGCAGAAAAGCAATGCTTCCAGCAAATGCTGTTTATTTGGCATAAACTTTGACATTTCCGAGGTCAGAAAGAAGGTCGTTGTGTTGCGATATTTGTTTATATTACGACTGGGCATTCTTAACAGATGTCCAAGCTATAAAGATACCCAATTTCAGACCTGTATGCCGACTGCTTGTGTCGCTAGCGCCATCCATGTGTGAAACCCGGGGACTTAGTTGCGCACTCGCTCAATCGGATTATGCAAGATCTGTCTATCTAGCTTTGACGTCCGTATCACTATTACTGTCTCGCTCGCACCCGTATCTCTTTCACATCACCTTAAGTTGGGTCTGTTCAGTTAAAGTTAAGGCGTCTGGCTGTTAAATTTAAGGCGCCTGGCCAGCCTGACATTTTTTTCCCGTAGTAAACCTTGAAATGTTGCGAACAATTTAAGCCGAAGTTGGTATTGAAAATAGAAAAATTGTCGAGGTTACAGATATTTTTCGGTAGGAAGTTCGAGCCGCTGCGAGCGGTCGACCGCGCTTTTATCGATCCGTGTATACGTAAAGTGTGTTTCGTATAGCACGAAAGAAGCCCGACAAGCAGGTAGATCTTCAAAAGAGGCCCAGGATGCTCAATCAGCTGCCGAAGGTGATATGTATGGACCAGGAATCGCTGATTGAAGGACTCACAAAACCGCACATTTACTTTCTTTTGCGATTTTCTCGAAACTACATTTTTCGAAATGGTGTCAAGTAAATCTCGAAAACTATCAGCCCGATTGCTGTGAAATTTGTACACAATACTTGTAGATACATTATCTAAAAGTTGACGTAGGATTTTTGCGATTACTTGATCGGTTCGTTTTTTGACGTTTTTTTCTCGTGAAATTTCGGTGAAAAATACACTTTTTTTTTTCGTCGGCTCACTTTATTTTCTCTGATGGTCTAAAAAAAAATATCGCATTTTTAAATATTTTTAACTATAATTTATTTGAGACAAGCTTAAATCCGTTTCTTACCTTGTGTTAAAAATAAAAATATTTTGTTTTATACTTAGGAGTTTATGATTTTTCAAAAAATATACCAACTTTTCGAGCGACCAGGCGGGCCAGACGCCTTAACGTGTTAAGTTTAAATACGAACATACATATTTCTGTTCTGGGAGCGGATTATAAACGATGTAATGAACAGAAATCAGGGAAACAACGTGTGAACGTCTGTTCCACTCGCGAACTCCGCGCGCTTTCTGTTTCCTCCCGTTGTGAGTGAGACGGTTGACCTACGACCCGGCATATCTAGCATTACTTTCAAACCTCATTGTATACGGTGAAATGTGTGTATAACATTCGCACACATAGTGCGCACATCAGGTGCAACGTGTGAATGCTAGAGAGCCTAAAGATTCAAAAAGAAACGCTTCGAATTCACTCGGACGTGCAGTATGGAAAAAGTTTATTCGATTCAACGAGGAACTGTTTGAATATTAAGATTTCGTTACACTGAGAAAAAAACCAATTGAATAAAAAAATTATATTGGTTGTTTCAAATGAATGTCTGACCGCGGAGTACCACCGAACAATTTCACAATTGGATCAACGAAATTTCATTCAATAACACCAATCATATTGGATCAATGTTTTTTTTTCTCAGTGTAATAATTAAATAATTTACATCCTAAAAAAAAACAAAGTTAAAAACCTACGTAGCACCATTTAGCCTATGCGACTAAATATTTGGTTGAGTCAATTATACAAAGTACCAAAATCATTAGAAGCATATACATTTTTATACCTCAATGGTATTGAATGGATATTTATTTTGATAAATACACATATTTGAGATACATTTCTGGGATAGTAGAATGAAATTCAAAAAAAGATGATTTTACGAAAGTATGAAGTAATAAAAATTTAAAAACCTATAAAGTAAACGCATTTAGGTGATTACAAGAAATCTTGTTTGTCATTCTCTTCGATATTTTTGTAAAGCGTGTTCTTCAACATGATTACGCTGATCAGGTGACGTATAACAAAAAAAAGAAAGGTGCAGATGGGGCAGCTAAGTGGGATTTTCCTAGATAATTCGCTTATTCAAACGAGGTCAATTAGTTTCATTAGAACATAAAAGGTCATTTGGAGCCATCAAGTTTCAAGTTCTCGGCAGAGCGACGCTAGAGACGAAAGAAAAGCATCAACCGGTACACCATAGCCCTACAAATCCGTACGTCTAACGATTTTTCGAGTAAACTTGTGAAATATATTACTCATTGAATCAAAATTCAAAGCACGGGCGATTCTCCGTGAGGTGCGGATGGCAGAGACGAGAATTTCCAAGAATGTTCATTGAACTCGTAGCTATAACGCGCCGTAACCGTGACGTTAAAGGATGTCGAACTGAAAGGGGGCAAAAAAAGCAACACGAACAAAAGGCAACACGCTAAGCGTGGATAAGCGCGAAGAGCAAAACTTTTCTTCGTTGCACACGTGGCACGTGCCTTGGATGAAAATACAGCGAGGACCACAGGCCTATGAAGCATAACGAAATATATGGAATCGCATGTACGTCTTCAATGTACAGGATTTTTAAAGAATGTTTACGAACGCAGCTAAGAGCAGATCGAAGCCTGAATCGTTTTGATCAATGTGTGATCCACTGCGGTCAACATGAGCGCTCGATACGCAGCTATCTCATGAATATAAGAAAGACCAGGAAGTTCACTTTGATTCTTGAGGTCGTCATTATCCCACGCCCATAGGAGGACTCTGGTATACGTAATCACGACGACAGTATGCTTCTCTGTTTTTTTTTTGTGTTTCGAGCGTGTCACGCGAAAGACTTGTCGAGCCATTCGTAAATAAATACGTATGTCGCACGTTGGCATATTTAAAATCAATGACGATTGCGAGATTGGTCAACTGCCGATCCCAGGCGAGCAGTCACGACATCTGTCGTGTTACTTTAACGCGCGCGCGCGCGCACGTCTTTTGCAGAAAGCTCGTCCGTGACAAATAATTAGTACTCGATCGTCCATACGCGTGCAAGAGAATCCTCGTAATACCATGTGACGCTAGACTATAACAACGAAAGCACACGCTGCTCACCTTTTGATCCTCCCGTATATTCTCGCGATCCGGTATCTCGAATTGCGTTTCATGTAAATAGTGACATTATACGAATCGGCACGCGAGCATGCAAAGTGAATCCGCTGATTCACCGCGTATTCTCAGGACCTCGGCGCGCATTATTTTACCAGCAACCAATGCTAGACAATCGGATAAAAAACGTCGCATCAGCGATGAAAACATTCGGGGAACTTGTTTTGATTTTCTATTCTTACGTATATGGGATGTGTGTACAGTTTTTTTACACTTGACCGACTATATAGGTGCTAGTCTATGGCCTGAAGATGTAAACAAGATCTCACTGGACCCAACGAACTGATCATTCTCGGAATCTGTAGCATAGTGATGCTTTTGGTGAACAGGACACAACTAAACTAGCTGATTTGTAGATGGAATCTTACGAGACTAACGTCCATCCTAATCATGCTTTGATTCCAGAAAGGACGTAAATGAACCTGCCATTCTTGGAATATGTAGCATACCCGAGTGGAAAACGTAACTCATCACTGCCTAGCCACCAGCTAGTTAAGTGATGTTTCGAATCGCCATTAGCTAGCTGTCTTAGCGATTGACTACGCAGCCTTGTAACGCTTTGGTCTTCTAGTGACTGAATTTAAAAAATTGGATGGTGACCAGATAGAAAGAAATATTCCACGGCTGTATTATATTTCTGACCTGGCCATGACCTAGTTTTTTCAGCTAGCGACTGGGAACAAAAAATTAGGTGGCAATTAGATCAAATAAAATTTGCGGCTATACATTTATATTTTCGTGATTTTTTTGCATATTATTTACATCATTGGACCCTTTTACGATATTCTTCGTTGTTCATTAATTAGGGTTATGATATTTGCGCTGTAAATATATTAATGGTTCAATTTTAAATTATCTCAGACAAACGCTTGCGCCGTAACGTGGTTTCGATCCCGGGACCCTCTGGGTGATGAGTTGTGACGTTGTCCACTGAGCCAGTTCTACTTGGTTAATTTCTGAATTTTCTTATCGTCTACATATGTTACACTACACAATGTCAGGTTATTGAAAAATGGGTGGATTAACAAATGTAAATAACATGATCGGATCAATGACTCAATTGCGTTCGCATTGAGAGCGATAATCGCATAGAATTACATAACCTCAAATTGTATTTGTCCGATCATTTATTCCGGCTAGTCCGGCCGCAGTTAGGAAGTGTTGGCTAGATCATCGCGAGATACCGACTTGAGTATTTTATTCATTCGCAATGTCATCTGTAACTCAAGTTGGTTAATCAACCATGAGCCAGTCGCTCGATGGAACTACACGTATTCACATAACCACACTTTGTCATTTGTGACCAAGATCGGCTGGGCAGTGACTAGCCAAGGGGTGCACAGCCGCAGTTAGCTGGCTAGGTCATGGCGAGATACCCACTTGTGAATTTTTGCATTCGCAACGCCATCTGTAACTCAAGTTGCTTAGCCAGCCATGAGCCAATCGCTCGATAGAACTACACGTAGTCACATAAACACACTTTATCATTCGTGACCAAGCTCGGCTGGACAGCGACTAGTCAGGGGGGGCATAGCCGCAGTTAGCTAGTGTTGGCTAGGTCATGGCATCATGCCCACTTGAGAATTTTTTTCTTTTGCAAAGCCATCTAAAACTCAAGCTAGCTAGCCAGCCATGAGTCATTCGCTCGATGGACCTACACGTCGTTACATAACCTCACTTTGTCATTTGTGACCAAGATCAGCTGGGCAGTGACTAGACAAGGGCTGGATAACAAAACATCCACAATCTTACTGGCTCATAGCGAGCCAACCATTGGTCAGTTCGTGTGAGTTACTAGGTCGTAACTCAGACAGGCTACAACAATTTCAACTCGGGTAGTGATGCTTTTGGTGAACATGACCCCACTAAACTAGCTGAAATGGAGACGAAATCGTACGAGACTAATGTCCATCCTAATCATCCTTTGATTTCAGGAAGAAGCGTAAGTCGAGTGACTCTAGGTAAATAGGGACTGACCGATTGGTGGACATCGAATGGACCTTGTGAGAAGGAGGTTCCTAATGCTGCTTGAAGCCATTATTTTCACATCATTCGCGTCTTCGTTTCTTTCGATTAGTTTTGCAGGTCTCTCGTATCTATGCCAAAGATTAATTGTTGATGCCTCGGATGATCAACGCCCGGCAGAATATTTTGCATAAATCCCGCAGGCAAATTGGAATATCTCCAGCAAATATGAAAAAGTGCTAGCACGACATTTTGAAAATGTCATGCTAGCACTTTTTCGTCTTGTTATATCTGTAATCAGAATGCCATGCAAGGCTTTGGGGGTTGCGTGAGCTTGGATGTTAAAAAATACAATTATTTGGCTGCGTTGTTTTATAGCTTAGGATCTTGACTTTAATTTGCACCGAAGTATTAGCAGAAATTCTAAAAACTGGCCGAGTTATGACGATTTTTGTGGAGGTTCAGATCGCTTGTAATCGACTTTTGGAAACTAGCGTAAGAGTCTATTTTCATAAGTTTTTTTGAGCTGCATGGCCTGTGCTCATCGATTCTACATACGACAAGACTCTGTGATCTATGGCTGCCCCTTGGAGAATAGTTGAATTCAAGATTACGACGTCCAACTTGAACACCTTGAAAGAAGATTTGCAGAATACTTGCCCAAATCGTGATAAGCCGATCATCGGTCTCATATCTACAAACAGTTATGAGGAAAACGTTGATACGTTTTTAGGAGGCTATGAGCGCGATGGGCGCTCCCAGCCGCAATACACAGTATTCTTCTGCCTGGCAGGCTTACCATC
This sequence comes from Ophion ellenae, assembly GCA_963210295.1. Lineage (NCBI taxonomy): Eukaryota > Metazoa > Arthropoda > Insecta > Hymenoptera > Ichneumonidae > Ophion > Ophion ellenae. The sequence goes on from OY723387.1 coordinate 61,545,151, forward strand.
AGCGACCGGCATTGCAATATTGGCGGCAAAAACCCCTTTTCTTAGCCCCCTTGTCTTTGAATCGCCTCTTTTCTAGCGAAGCAGCTCAGCTCGCTTCCCCGCTTTTCATGCTTGCGGTTTATGGTGTGCGCGTAAAACCGGTGGCGCCCAGGAAAAAAAAGACCAAACCACAAGGAAAAAAGAGAACAAAGGAAAAGACCAAGCGAGGTTTCTATTGCAGCCAGTGACGACCGAATAGGCGTGTTTGCAGGAACAGCCCATTCGCGGCTGGGTCCAGTCACATGCGGTCCGTTCCACGCGGTTGCGCCAGGTACGCCCATTCCGGTAGAGCCACGCCAATCAGTGAAGACGTTGGTGGGGGAAAAAGCACGTTATGAGACGAGTGGGGGCAAGTTACAGTCGCGTTCTTGCTTTTTGCCGGTCTGTCTATTTCTGCCCCCCACCTTTTCTCTGAACAGGTCGGCTAGTTGGGTTTTTCCTTCGTGGCCTCCCGCGAACAGGCTTTGCTCTGTACACTCGAGAGCCTTGTCTTCGAATCAATAGACCAATGGCTACTAGCACGCGTGCGTACTCTCGCGTGACGAGCATTGCCCCACCCACAACTATACATAAATACCATACATACGAGGTAATGTGGTCGCGTTCATTTGCGCTCGGCCAAGCTGAGAAAGGACCTAACTGCCGTCAATTCACCTATGGAATGACTTGGGTTAACGGCCTTTTGCTTTTCAACATTCCATATTGAGCCTCCGCGAGTACCTGCACCACATTATACCTATTCCACTCGCTATTAACCCTCTTCTTCTTTTTCACATTCAATATTCCACCTTATCCACCTTACCCACACACGTGTACCCACATACACAAGTAGACTCGCCTATACCTACTGCTTTACCTCTCTCCAGGCGTAATCACCCCTTGCAGCGCAGACTTCGGGTCCGCGGTTTCACGTTCTATAACATCACTCTCCAGGCTCAGGCGTAATCCCTCGCGCGGGGGAACGGACAAGGAGGGACACAACGGAGCTCTACGTGTGCGCGGCCAATTTAGCCGATTCATTCCGCTGTCGCATGATTTATCCAGGCTGCGCGGTGTGCGAAAACGTTGGTATGTGTCGTTATCGCTCGCCACGTGTATGTGCTGTCCAAGTGCAGGACGATGCGTGCTCGCGGAGACACCGCGACGATGAAAAATTGAACGGACGGACCCAGGAGACAGTCATACGTAGCTGGGACAAACTGCTGTGCACGTGTACATATCGTGCACTTGTACACGCAGGGAACGAACATCCAACCCGGGCATAGCTTTTGTATCATTGGCGAAAAAAAGGAGTGAATCCAACATGAATGGTCTATCTACCGACGAACTGTTGAATTTCCCGAGGGCGCTTTCTCGTCCAGTTGTGCTCATTGCGAGGGATTTCACGCGCTGTTTTGACTGGTGAAAATAATCCGCCATTTGCGAGGTGTCATTAATATGGAGATTTCATAAGTGAATAACAGGTTTAACCTGGTGCGGAACACATTCTCTGGCTTAGGAGCCATTATCGTTGCTTTTCTCGCACACGTGTCGGTTTAACGTCACCTTAAGGGGTAAGGCCACAGTAGAATTTTCAAAAAATCGTTTTTTCTGTCGCTAAAACGGTGCTTCATCATCATAAGAATAAGTTACTATTCGATTTATAGCGAGCATTTTTTTTTTCACCGACCTTTAGCGTATAACGTAAGCCCACCTCTGGCACGGCCATAGAGTAGATAAAACTTTAAACGCGTTTTTCTCGAAACAGCTTTTTTCCAATTGGCGTGACACATAACTTCAACAAGTTTCACTCGATTTACTTAAAATTTAAAAGTTACGTTCTTAATTGCATTTCGCAGAGTAGTACGTAGGGAATTTCTGATTAATCGAAAACTTTTCATTTTATAAGCAGTTTTATACGAAATTTTTCACTGAAAATTCATTCAAATACCTACAACTCAATTCAAATACCTACAACTTTTGAATAAAACAATATTTTTTAAATTCCGTACGTACTTCTCTAGGTATTCTAATTTAGATTGACGAGAATTTTTGTTTTTTGTTCTAGGTAAAAAAATTGCGGGTGCTAAATGTCACGCCGCGGAGTGCCTAAAAAAAAGATAACAAAAGAAAATATTAGTAGTCGGCCATTCTGTACATCGAATAAAAAAAATTCTAACAGCTTGATATTCTTACTAAATAGATGTGTAATTAATTTTATGAGTGAATCACTTTTTCTGTGGCCTAACCCCTTAAGGCGGAGCAGAAGCTGTACTGCCTGACATATGAGGGCGAGAGGAATAGCTGAAATTCTCGAACAGAGATTTCTCAGAGATAGATGATGGATAGGGCATAAGAAAATCGTCAAGCTTTGCGTCAGCGAATTCTACGAAGCTTTGAAGTTTATGAGATGGAAATTTTCATCGTTGAAATGCAATGGAAATTATTATTTTAAAGTCTCTATTCTGAAAATCCCTCAATTATGGTTTACGTAGCTTATTTCGAGATCTAGAATTTAAATTTGCCAAAAAAAAGATTTTGTCGAATGAAAAACATGAGAAAATAAAAATTAAAAAAAGAATACTCGTTCCATCCCAAAGATGCAAACTTCAAGACGATTTAAATTTCGGAAATAGCATTTTTTGCCTAGTTTTATAGCCTAGGGTCTTGATTTAAATTTGCAACACAGATTTTGTCGAAATTCCAAAAATTGACGGAGTTTCGACGATTTTTGTGAAGGGTAGATCACCTACGGTGAACCGCCTCACTGCCCCTTTTCTTTTACGTTTGTTCTCGAAGCTATGTTTTATGAACCGGTTTAAGCCGTATCTCAAAATCTATTCGTCCGATCACATTACAGTACTATGAGTAAATAGTACTCTTGAAAACATTTTTCAAAGAGCCTTGATCCGCGGATCAAGGTAAATTATTGTTACAAGAGCAACCGGCTGGTAAAATAGTTCTTTCCGTGTGCCGATTTGAGTGAATTGTTGTGATTCATGATTGGTCGAAGCGTAAATGGGGCTTTTACATCGGATCGGGTAAGTGCTCACGTGAGTACAATACAGCCCGTCGAGCTTGACCATATCGTGACGAATAAACGATAATATCGCTGCTAAATCGTCGCGAATGTGCATAGTAATAATCGCATCGCATGATGTCACGCTGCGATGAATCGCCTCTTCCACCCTCGCCGCATCGTGACGTTCGATCTTAACGACTACCCACGCAAGTCGTGATTCTTCTTATGCCAGAAGACCCACCGCGATATTCATAAAATTTGAAGTCTCACTTGTGCAATAATTGTAAACGAGACGATATTCTCTCCGTTTTATTGATTGACGATGAGTAAAAGGACCAATCGGAAAAACCTTTCGTCGTAAGCTTGTTCATCTCGGAGGCTACAAGACCGTTCCTCACATTCTTGTTTCGAACATTCTCACTTGAAAGCTTGAGAAGTACACCCAGCGCATAATGCGAACCGAATTTATTCTTATTTCTTTTCGTAATGATCAAGATCTCTTGGAATAGAAACGTAACGGTATTAGCTCGTACAAAATTACTGTATTGGCCATCTCTTTCAAAATATCCAGGATTGATCAGCGCAGGTTTGGAGGAGAGATGGCCAGAACTGGTCTTCCCCTAGCCATACCCGCGTAGAAATTGTTCTAGCTTGTCTGAGTTACGACCTAGTAACTGGCTCGCCCAATTGAGCTCATACGAACTGACCAATGGTTGGCTCGCTATGAGCTAGTAATATTGTAAATGTTTTGTTATCCAGCCCTTGTCTAGTCACTGCCCAGCTGATTTTGGTCACAAATGACAAAGTGAGGTTATGTGAATACGTGTAGTTCCATCGAGCGACTGGCTCATGGTTGGTTAAGCAGCTTGAGTTACAGATGACGTTGCGAATGAATAAAATCCTCAAGTCGGTATCTCGCGATGACCCAGCCAACACTTCCCAACTGCGGCCGCACTAGCCGGAATAAATGATCGGACAAATACAATTTGAGGTTATGTAATTCTATGCGATTATCGCTCTCAATGCGAACGCAATTGAGTCATTGGTCCGATAATGTTATTAACATTTGTTAATCCACCCATTTTTCAATAATCTGACATTGTGTAGTGTAACATATGTAGACGATAAGAAAATTCAGAAATTAAACAAGTAGAACTGGCTCAGTGGACAACGTCAAAGCTCATCACCCAGAGGTCCCGGGATCGAAACCACGTTACGGCGTAAGCGTTTGTCTGAGATAATTTTAAATTGAACCATTAATATATTTACAGCGCAAATATCATACCCCTAATTAATGAACAACGAAGAATATCGTAAAAGCATCCAATGATGTAAATAATGTGCAAAAAAATCACGAAAATATGAATATAGCTGCAATTTTTTTTTATCTAATCGCCACCTAATTTTTTGTTCCCAGTCGCTAGCTGAAAAAACTAAGTCATGGCTAGGTCAGAAATATAATACAGCCGTGGGATATTTCTTTCTATCTAGTCACCATCTAATTTTTCATATTCAGTCACTAGAGGACCAAAGCGTTACAAGGCTGGGTAGTCAATCGCTAAGACGGCTAGCTAATGGCGATTCGAAACATCACTTTACTGGCTTGTGGCTAGGCTGTGATGAGGTACGTTTTCCACTCGGGTATAGAGTCCCAGCCCCCGAATATTCCCGTAAGGTGTATCGCAAAATCTATTCGTCCGATGCACTTCGAATTCGGTCAGAGCGTAGTTTATACCATTGTCTATCGTATGACCAGCTGCTCTTCTTCATATGTTTACCATTCGCTAATAACAAATGATAAGAATGGTTGTTTAATTGTGTATAAAATCCCGACCATGTCATCCCAAAATTCTCATTTAAAAAATTAAAAAATCGACTCTTTTTTTTTGCTCTAAGTTTACGCAGATCCGTTTGTTCCAACTAAATAATCATATATAAATTGGCGTTACTTTTCTGGCTATTCTCGTCTTGAAATTGGCGTATTTACGTAAATGAGAGACGAGAACCATCTTAACCAATTCAACCGACGATTATAAACGCTTTTATAGAACAGAAACCGTCAAATAATAATGTATTGATATTACCAGAAGCAATTTCGAACAAAAAATACGTCTGTAGGAAAACAATATCGTATGGCGTCCATAAGAAATGCACATAACCAACGGGCCATTGAAATAATGACTGCGAAATGAAGAAAAACCAGCCGGAATGAAATAAAGGACAAAAAAAGATATAAATAAACGGGAGAACCGTGCATCGATAGACACAAAGGTCCAACGTATTCGAATAGGAAAAAGAAATTGCCTGCCCATTGCAACGATTACTACTTACGATGGTAAAAACTGCCTCGCGAGTACATTCGGTGCACTACTGAGAGGTTTTATATCCTACGTGCAAGTACTAATCTATGCACAGGTGCGACCGACGAAGCGTGTAACGTTCGCATAGACTCGATGCTAACATAAAGACGATTGGCAACCATTTGAACGCGGCCAACGTGGATATCTACACCGATATTTGTATAGCACAGGCTCGATACACAAACATGCACGGATGTACGCGCTTACGTGCACATATAAATGCATCTCTACGCTCACAAGAGTTCATTTGTCGCCAATAAATAGTTTTTTAGATCCGGAAAATTAAATAATCATTTTTCCGTATTTAACATCATGTGCCAGTATCGATACTATGGGAAAAAAATAGACATATGATTATTATTAATATATTTTATAATTATTTTGCAATATATATTAATATATTATTGATATTATTAAAATATGAATAGTGGCAGTTGATTTTGATTTCTAATTTTTTTTTGAGTAAAGGACAGATGCGCATTTCGACCAGATTCTAACCTCTTCGATAAAAAAATTCATCCGTCCGGTATAGATTTGATTTCCTGCAGGAAGAAAAGCAGCTTCGAAAGCTCGCGAGATTCTTCAAGGAAGCATGAAGTATGTTTGGGGCACAGGTGAATTACTATGATTGTGCGATGATGTTTGCTGAAGCAACATGTATTTCGTTAGACTCTGTGCTCATTGAGGCGGAATATACATGTACAACGATAAAAAAATCGAATTTTTATTTATTTAAGGGGCTAGTCCACTTTGGAGCCACAAAAAGGCTATTTTCGCGATTTTTTTTGAGGATTTTATAAAAGATATGAATATAAAAGTTGTTGGGCTTGATAAATAGTCTTAAAATACATTTAAAAAAATTCAATGAATTTTTATTTATTTTTAAGTACAAAAACTATAGTTTAACGTAACGCCTCAAAAAAATCAACGTCCATTAGATTCAGTATTACAGCAGCTGCAAAATAACCCTCAGATATAAAGTTTTATCAAAAAATACAAAAATGGCAGATGAAAAACGAAAAAAGTTTGTAAAAACGCGTTTTTTCGCAGTTTTTCGCAAAAAAAGAGTAAAATCAAATCCGGAAGCCACATACTCTCCTCAGTAAAAATACAATTTTTTAAACCATCGAGGGTCATCGTATTGCGAATCACGCTTACAATATGTGGTTCAAATTTCAAGAGAATCGATCTATTAATTTTAGAGATACGATGGAGCTAGATTTTGAAAACGTTGTTTCGAGAAAAACGCGTTTGAAGTTTATACTATGATCGGCGGAGCGCGCTATACGCTCAGGTAGACGAAATGAGGTCCTGACGTTCAGGTAAAAAAAATACTTAGAAAGCTCGGATTTTCATAAAATTTTGACACAATATTTCTGAATGCACGTACTTTCGAAAACAGTTGAAAAAAATCGATTTTTTGACATTTTCAAAGTGGACTAGCCCCTTAAACGAAAGAACTATATATGTAGAATATTTTCCTAAAGTTTCAAAGCGGAATTCGAAAAACTTCAAACGTTACAGTCCGTCAACTCTGTGCCTCACCGCTCGGATTCGGAGCGGGAGTGAACTTCAAACGCGTTTATCTTAAAACTGCATTATCGAAATTGGCGTGCAGGATTACTCGAAAACTATAAAGCCGATTGAGTTGAAACTTGGTAGAAATATTGATAATATAGGTACCTTCTACTTGACAAGAATTGTTTTTGAAAAATTGGAAAACAACTACTTTTTTAACCTACATTGTAGAGAAATGTTGCGTGAAATGTTGATTTTTTTTGTAAATGGGTGCCGTTTTCTTAAAATTGCATTTTCTTCATTTTAATTACCGTCACATAGAAACTATACATGTTCTAGCTGAAAAAATGTTTGAACTTTTTTGCAAATCAAAGTCTACGGGAAGCTAGACTGCACGCCGATTCGCAACTCCCGCGGCGACCTTGTAACACTTTGCCACAGCTCCGTCATTTTGACGCTGAATTAAAAAAAATTGTTTTGTATACTTAAATATACTATTAAAGTATATCTAAAGTTTCATAATTGTACAATAATTATTTCCTAATTTAAAAAATCCCTCAATATTGCTTATTATTTTTTCCTGTCTAAATGTATAACCCGCCTTAAAATCTTCACGATTTCAGCAATCGTTCAGCAATTCTTTCAATTCCAATGGCGTGAATATTTAGCGAGTCTTTTTTCATAGTTTATCACGCCGTGAATATCTATATATAGAGAAGGTATATTCCCCTTCGTATGCCGCGAAGTGTAAAAGCAACTTATGAATTTCGAGATCGATAGCTTTTCTTCTCGCTTACCTACCTACACGCGAATCGAACGTCGGCCCGCCGTGTGCGAGGCGAACGAGCGAGAGTACTCGCTGATTTCGAACCTCCTGCATAATCATCATTTTTTTCGACAAGTTCTCGTGTACCTTGCATTATAAGCCTTTCCTCAGTCGGACGCGTGTCTACGTAAACATACGAGCCTAAATTTATACTCACATATAATACTTATTCCATGATGAATATTAAGGGGACTGGGTGTTCGTGCCAATTGCAGTCTCGTTGGCGAAACGCCTCCTTGAATGCGCCCGTACTCGCGTCCGCACGAATAATTGATGGGAAAACACGAAAAAAAGCATGATAGGACAGGTGGGCTAGGGAAAGAGCGAAAGGGAGAAAAAACGTAGTGAACCCCAGATGGAGGGACGAATGAAAGTGCGCTCACAATATAGGCGAGAGGTTTCTTAAGGGGCCAGTCCACTTTGAAAATTTCAAAAATCGAAAGCAAGCAAGACTTGAAGAAATCGACGATGATAAGCAATCAGAATGGATTTTGTACGGTGCAGGAATTGCCGATTGAGTTGAGGTACGAGTTTTTCATAGTATAAACTTCGAACGCGTTTTTTTCGAAAGAACGTTTTCAAAATCTAGCTCCATCGTATCTCTAAAACTAATAAACCGATTCTCTTGAAATTTGAACCACATATTGTAAACATGATTCCCAACAAGATGACCCTCGATGGTTTTAAAATTTTTGTTTTACTCTTTTTTTGCGAAAGACTGCGAAAAAACGCGTTTTTTTTACTTTTTTCGTTTTTCATCTGCAATTTTTTTATTTTTTGATAAAACTTTATTTCCGAGGGTCATTTTGTAGCTGGTGTCATACTGAATCTAATGGACTTTGATTTTTTTGTTTCAGACAAGCCGTTGCCGAGTTGTGATGGAGCTACCTAGCCCACCTATTTTTGAGGCGTTACGTTAAACTAGAGTTTTTGTACTTAAAAAGGAATACATTTTTTTTATGTATTTCAAGACTTTATTTATCAAGCCCAACAACTTTTATATTCATATCTTTTATGAAATCCCCAAAAAAAAATCGCGAACATAGGCTTTTTTCGTGGCTCCAAATTGGACTGGCCCCTTAATTGAACTGTGTGGAAAAAATTCAATTCTGTGCGTAAGTACAAGTATTTTCCACCAATAAACCGTGAATAAACATGTTACCATTGTTTTACTCAGGAAAATTACTTGTTACTCCGTTAAGGGGTAAGGCCACAGTAGAATTTTCAAAAAATCGATTTTTTTCGTTAAAACGGTGCTTTATCATCATAAGAATAAGTTACTGTTCGATTTATAGCAAGAAAATGTTTTTTTGTCACTGACTTTGAGCTTATAACGTAAGCCCACCTCTGGGCACGGCCATAGAGTACCTAAAACTTTAAACGCGTTTTTCTCGAAACAGCTTTTTTCCAATCGGCGTGACAAATAACTTCAACAATTTCACTCACTTCAAATTTAAAAGTTATATTCCTAATTGCATTTCGCAGAGAAGTATGTACGGAATTTCTGATTAATCGAAAACTTTCCATTTCATGAGCAGTTTTATACGAAATATTTCACTGAAAATTCATTCACATACCCACAACTCAAATCAAATACCTACAACATTTGAATAAATCATTATTTTTTCAATTCCGTACGTACTTCTCTATGTATTCTAATGTAGATTGACGAGAATTTTGTGTAGAATAGATGTGTAATTAATTAGAATAGATGTGTAATTAATTTTATGAGTGAATTACTTTTTCATGAAAAAAAAATGTTAAACTCGCACATGATTTTATACCCCTTACTGTGGCCTAACCCCTTAAATGCGTTAGTCGATAAAATTGCCGTCCATTCGATGGTCAACGCGGTCATCCATCAAAGTATTGGCTCAAGCCAACGCAGCTTGTAACATGTCACGTGATCATCGTTATAAAGTACCTCAGAGTAAGAATTCGAGTGTCATTCGCATCGGGCGTAGGGTAGACTAGGTACGATTTTAACGAGGTACGGTGGAAGCAAGAAGAATAACGCGCGACTTAGTAGACGTAGTACTGTGAGGAGCGCCTTGGGCGTCCAAGCGCGCCCAGAGTCGTCCCCGTGACAGGACATTGTAGCTGCGTGTAGAATGTGTGTTTGGCAGGAAAAGCTACGTATTGTTTATCGGAGTTTTTTCCCCAATGACTCTCGTGATATTAAAAGTAGAGTATTGTTAGACTTGGACTTCCGAGGTACAAGGAAAAGATAAATAATCATCGACCCGAGTGTGGTTTAAGACAGTGTGTGGTAATACTTCTATTAAGTTTTGCCCGTAGGCCTTTGAACGATTATCATCCTCTTTTGACCGAGGCCGGGGACAGACTGCCTTCCAAATCTCGTTCAGTCTCCCAACTTGCGATCCATCACGTGGTCAACGATATGCGTACTTACATACCAATATGTAGCAATATAGTATAAATATATATATTACAGTATTGAGTTTTTCATGCTAATCAATGGGACCTTAAGGTTGTTATGGGGTTTAGTCGTCGGGCGCGAAGTACGAGGGGAGCGCTCTATGCTTATGCTCGGAGCCGATTGACTGTTACCATCGGTTAGCTTTCAAATAATCGTCATGTTAAACGTACGTTTTCGAACTATTTTGCTACATCTATTTGTAAAACTATCCATTTTTGAACATTCGGTGATTATATTAAGTGTTTCCATTACTTTGTATAATTATTTTCGTTATTTTTTTCTCGCTCAATTAACGCGAACCGAATTGGACACGTTGTAAATCGTGGTATATCATAATGCCCAGGTTGGCAGGAGTGTCCCGAAGTTAGAGACATCCGCGGCCCCCGTACCAGGGTCACTTGTAGCAGAGGCAGGCTTGTTTCGAAATTAATCTTGTTGGGCAACTATTGCACCTGGAATTTTAATTGTAGTAGTGATCTGAACATATACAAACACCCCCTTATTTGTGTATTTCCGTCAAAGCTCACCTACTCGCCATACCATCTGTAAATAAAGTTTCATCCCATACCCACATCACTTGGAGTCGCGGAACATCGAACTACAAAAGCACGAGCTAGTCAGGAATGATAAACAAAAGGAGTCAATAATAATCATAAGATAAATATATCATAATTAGTCACTTAGGATCCTATCACACATGTTCGATCAATAAAAGCCATAGCGGCACACTGTATATACACACAACTGAAGAATGAGAATAAATAACAATAATCCTCATCATCCTTCAAAGCTTGCTCATATAATGGCGATGCTACGGACCATAGAAGCAGAATTGTTACAACCGTACCCAATCTACCCTACGACAAGCTGCGCTACATTATGATTTTACGGCTTTGCTACAACATTTCTTATTTCGTACAAAAATATAATCAATAGAATGAATTATTTCTTTACTACATCGAAACGAATATGGCATGAGACGTAAGTTTTTCAATTTGTTTTAAATCTTAAATAAAAAGTGAGCATTGGAATGATCATCTACGATAATAGTGGAGAGAATATCAGATATCCAATGGAATATCCACGGAGAGAATATCAGATATTCAACTGAGAAGAACAGATACGACACTTTTGTTACTACGGCTCTTGATGTTGTTACAAAAGTTGCCATCTTCCGGATGAAAGCCGTGTTGGGAATCAGCTTTATGCCGACGTTTCGCAAACGTTACAGTCTGCATCATCCGGGCTGAGAGCTACGATACCGAAGCTCTCGTGTCTCAGGCTTTCGATATATAGTCGCATTCATCGTTCCATATCACTGCACCAGGAAATCGGATGTTTTTTAATTGGTCAGCTGGTCAATCAAAAAACCGGACGTATGGTGTGCCACAGGTTAGCCTCCATACCCGCCATCTATGTTCAGGTTGTCCGGATGTTTTCGGATTTCCAGGTCTCGATGACTCCTGGCTAAATAGCTGGGCTACGTATTTTACAACCAAACCCCGTGTACGAACAAGACCGCGCGGAACGTGAAAAATGCAATAACACCTTTGGCTAATACCGCAGTGGAATCCATGACGTATACGGTAAGTGTATGACGATCGAATGTACTCTTTGCTCCTCGCATACCCGCCGTACATTTAATCTCCTCACACGTTGCTACTTTTAGAAACCGCGCGTTGAGCGAGCTCGAGCTCAAGCGCATTAGCGCCAATTGCACGAGACATTTCTCTGTAGATTAATCATCCCCGTTTGCAGGCTGTTTGTCAACGAATTATCGATGACGTTGGCGTTCAAAATGAATTTGAAAAAGAACAAACTTAACGAGCGTATGACGCGACGTGGCAGTATTTTCGTACACCGAAAGCCTAAGCGTTTACGGAATAAGCCAAGAGAGAAAGAGATAATTAAAAGAGGAATTAAAAGAGCGAGGTTTGCAAGAAGAAGCATAAAAGAGCAATTGTATACAAATTTCGCGACAGTTGGCGCTTCGTGTATGAGTAAAATGCATTAAAAACCGCTTTGATCGAGATGATACGAACTACTAGACTGGCCTCACTTACCACTCGAATAATTAGGCAAAAACTAACATCCGACGGAGAGTACAACTAAATGAAGAATCCCTCATGCATCGTTGAACGGGCTCGTTTATAATGCCTCCCAGTAGGAAAACTCTCACGGGATTCTCAATAAGTACACGCGCAGGTATATAATAAATCGAGATCTCGACAGCTTGTACATGCGTACGTTTCTCCGCGCACACTAACGTACGTTCACCGTATGCATAAATATATGCATGTTTAAGCGAGAGAAGACGGGGAGCATCCGGAACGCGCGTAGCAAACGATTGACGAACGATTCCCGGATTGATCGTCCGTTACAATGGTAAAGACGTACGTGCATTGAAATAAATACGGATCGAACGAAAATAAGGCGAGTACACTGAGAAAAAAATCATTGGTGTTATCGAATGGAATTTCGTTGATTCAATTGTAAAATTGTTGGTGTGAATAATCGGATTTATTAGTCCAAACAAAACGCTATTGACTTTAATAACATGATAAAATTAAAAGTTTTTTTTTTTTCATTCAAAAGATATATTGTTAGCCGAGAACAATATATTATTGAAACTATCTAAAAAATTATCGCGAACAAATCATATAGTTTTGAATGCATTTTTTGCAATGAACGAAAAAAGCGTTTCAATTCATAACATGAATATTGTTGATTCGAGTACACAAGAAAAATTGAATTTCGCTCGTTTGATTCAGATAAAATTTCTATTGAATAAATCTATTATTTTATTTTTTTCACCATATCCCATATTGATTTTCAAGTACATTATTCGTTAAAATATTAATATTTTATTTTAATTGAAAAATATTAAGCAAATGTCTGAATTAGTTGAAAAATTATGCGAAAATAAAATTTGTTCCTTGCGCATTTGGTTGGAAAAATTCAACCAAATCATGGCCGAGCGCCATCGAAATTATAGGTGTGAGGAAACCCGTAGTTCTCAAAGTAACCGCTAGAAGCCGCACGCGCGCTCGTTTCTCGTAAGCGTAGCGCGAACCGAAAATCTACTTAAACGCCGGAGAAACACTAAAGAGTATCGCTTCTTGGCATGTGGCTAAGATCAAAGTGTAGTATCTGTTCTTATCAGTTGAATATCTGATATTCTTTCCATGGATGTTCCATTGGATATCTGATATTCTCTCCACTATTATCGTAGATGATCATTCTAATGCTCATTTTTTACTTAAGATTTAAAACAAATTGAAAAACTTACGTCCCATGGCATATTCGTTTCGATGTAGTAGAGAAATAATTCATTCTATTGATTATATTTTTGTACGAAATGAGAAATGTTGTAGCAGCCGCTTTATTATTTCATCCATACATCTACGGATTGTATATAGAATAATTTCCTTAGAATATAATTTTATTTGAAGAATAATGTAGATATTCAGAGAGCAGAAGAGATTTTCAAATAAAATAATATCTTATTTGAATCAATCACATTTTCCAACATTTTATAGTATTGTAACAATGTCATATATCGGTGGCACTCCGCGATCAGACATTTATTTGAATCAACCAATATTTTTGTTTGATTCAATTGGTTTTTTTTCTCAGTGTGGAGGCTTAAAGATACGTAGTCATAGTGACAATGACCAACACCTACGGTGCCGAAAATTCGCCGACATAAAATGATTCGGTTGAACTAAACACGTCATTGAAGGATGTCAATGAATTATTTATCGTTGAAACGAAATATGGTAGGTTATCTGGAGAACTATTTATTCCATTGAGCTGGCGAGTACTCGGAATACTGAAATATTTTGGTGTTTTTGGCGATCTCCTAAGTCAAGCAGTGTTGGCCCGGACAAACACTTGGATGGTTGGCCGCTTAGCCGCTTGCGGGCCGATTACCGTGCGGGGAAAGTAGTTCGAAGATACCCCATATGCAGCCGCCTATATCGGCCCAGGTTTCTCCCAGTTTTCCCATGTCCTTGTGCAAATCCGACACCCCAATATGCACTAGGTATTGGGTAAAAGTAAAAGAGCTAGCGATCGCGAAAATCCGCAAAAAAGAAGCACTGCAAACGAGGCAAAAAAGTATCCAAAAGCTATCATACTCTGTTGCAACGTGAGCGTTATATCGTTTTCCTTTCGGCTCAATGCCCGCATGAACTTCATCGAATATTGGGCACGGCGCGCCGAGCGAATAAATTTCCTGCCAAGCCTGCTGATATGCCGAGTTAAAGGAATCGACCAGGCGCAGAATTTGCGGTGGGCAGGCGAGAGTGGAAAAAAGCTCGTTCGTGCAGAGCCCGAGGGAAAAGAAGAAAAGGTTGAACGCACCCCAAGGTAGAGACCGGGCCATACGAGTTCAACGCTAACGAGTATGTAACCTGAAGAGGCGATGGGGCGTATAATCCGAAGGGTCGAAGCGGGAGGAGCGTTGGGCACCGGAGGCAAAAAACATATCAGGGTAGAGGATGGAAAAGAGCTACTGGTGATCGAGAGTGGCGAAAAAAGGTAAAGGGACATTTCGAATGGGACGGTGTTGGAGGAAGCGAAGGAGCTGAAGTAGAAATCGAAGAAGCGGCAAACTTGTGCGAGTAAACTGCGTATGTGGAAAGCACGAAAACGGAAAAAAAAACATGTCGAAGAAACCGTGGTAGTTTCAGCGAGGGACGTCCCTATCCGTATATCCATCTATATATAAGCATACACACACAGACACACATGCGTGGATGCATATGTGTATGCGGTACAGTCGAAGTGCGGGTGTCCAGACAGGTTATACTCATTCCTCGTGGAGGTTCCGAGAGTCCACGAATGTATCACCCGGGTGGGCGTCCACGGGGTCATCCAATTGGCCGATCGGTGGGTAATGGTCGGTGGGCGGTGGGCGTACCGGCGATTTCAGGCTCCCGGATGCGCGGCGTGGGTGCGCAAGTTTGGTCTTCGTCGTGCAACTCCCGGTACTGTACACATAGACCTCGCGGGTATTCGATATCTTACTTTTCTCATTAGCTTGTCTCTTTCTTAGCTTCCAGCTCCCTCTTTGCATCATACGGGGAGGCGCAGGCAGGACCGCTTCTTCGCCAGCGTTCCCCCATTGTGCCATTTGGTGATGTTTTGGTGGCGCATACATGTGATGATCCAACGAACGGGATACACACTCCTGGCTGTATCCCAAACTCACCTATCTCACTGTGTCATGAATATTCTTGAGACTTGCCGGCGTGGCAAGTCGCAAGAGGCTCGATGAGCTTGATGATGCTTGATGAGAGCACTCATCGAGCCTCGAATGGCATAATGCTTGATGAAACCGCGGTTTTGGTGTATCTGCGATATACGCAACGGTGATTGATATGCACCACTCCGGACATGGATCAACAGTGCAGTGGCAAGTAGGTACATCATGGTTGTAGTGCAAAGATTCTCTTCTAACAGCATCAGCCGTCCTCTTGTTTTAAATTTTGGTCTATCACTTTGCGATGCCCAAGCCAATGTCGTCCAACACTATTTGTAAACACTGATGGTCAGCACGTGATGATCAAGCGTAAATCGTTGGAACGCAACGAACATTTCTTTTTTCGCGAATCAGTGGCTTATTTTCAATGTTTTTGGCAGATTTAAATAACGAGAATGACTGAAAGGTTTTTAAGGATTTCTGTTAAGGACAACAAGCTACATGTGCAGAAAAAACTATCGAGGATTATATCAAAAGGAACAGAATTTTCGTTACGTCGCGACAGAGGAAACTCCGAGATCATGTGCACACTCGGAAAGCTACCTGCATTCGACGTATATGGCAAATAGTGATTCCCCGCGACACCTTCCGCGGTCCTACCGAGATAAGGAAGAGGCCGATCTTATGTACGAGGGGTCGTTCACTTTTGTAACGGCAGCGAAAGAGGTTTTTCTATGCGAACGCCGAATGATGTTGCTGATGGACGCAAGCGATCAAGTTTGTCTCGAAAGTAGTGGGATATCGTCGATCAAGATCCAGGACTGCGTATTTCAATGGAAGTTTCCTGAAGTAATGATCATGGAGTAATAAAATCAATGAAGAAGGTATTCAAGAGTCTCCTTTTTCAGCACAATTATCGCATTTCCCATTTAATTTTGGAAGCAATTGATGTTTGGTCTATCGATTGTGAGTAGCTGATGTTTGATGTACGAAGTAATTCTTCATGCCGTCACTCGAGGTGTATCTTCACAACCAACTCCTCCGTTTCATTGATTCAAGAATGTCCATTTTTGTTCTTCTTCTACTCTGCTGATCGGGAGTTGCCAGATGACAGAGACGAAGGTTAATGGAATTACAACAACCTGCGGTGTTTCTCCAGCTGAGTTTAGGTATACAGAGATATCAAGTAGATACGAGTGTTTCGCTGATTGGGCGGTAGGACACTCGAATTACCATCTCATAGCCTGCATCATCAAGATACGACGCTATGGGACATGTCATCCTACAATACGATTGATGCGATGAAGTCAGGACAATTTGCGACACTAGTGGAGGCATTGAGATGTCTTGTGTGCTAAGAAAACTGGTCATACGGAAATTCCGAGTCGTAAAGATGAAGACGTTTTCTCACCAGTCTCAAAAGTCTGATGTCTAATTTTGGCCGGAGCATTTTTTGAGCAACGTCTCCGAGATCCCGATGGTGGACACTTGGTCAAAGATGAATCCAACGTCGATCCACGCACTTGTCCAGAGCACGAGAATATTCACACGCAGCATCACGCTGTTCGAGCTGCAATATCGTGACTTCATTTGACTCAGCAATGAGGATTGGTTGGGAGACGTCAAAAATCCGCTCTTTGTGCTGTGCCTGGGTGCGTGTGTGTATGTGTGGCTGCTCTCATAAACGAATGCAAACGGCTTCAGGGGGGTTAATGCCGTGCGCGAGTCTCGCTCGCCTTAAATCTTGATCTCACCTTTGCCGTGCTGCTGGCAGGTAGAGAGCTGGCGCGTATACGGAGGATCATGGCACGTATACAGGTATATATAATAAGAGGAAAGAAAGCGAAGAGGTGGAGGTGAGACGAGGCGAGAGGAGGCTCAGAGCGGATTGCGGTGGCGGTAGCTCGCGGTGCGCCGGTGGCGGTGGGCGAAGGAGAAGGGGGGGATAGAAGGCAGGTCTGGGTGAGCTTCGAGCCGGCGAACGGAAGCCAATCTGCTCGAATCCGGCGGAGCGCGAGCAGTCGAGGTACCCCTATAGCGTTCAAGAGATATAGTCTTCGCCGCCTTCTCCGCGTCTCTGTCTACCTCCCTCGATTGGATTGTGTGTCGTCGTAGATGCCTTCGTTCTCATTGTGGTACGTCGTCGTCGTCGTCGTCGTCATGTGGTCACCACCGTAAGATCTCTCCGTCGCGAAACATATAGATCGATCGGCCACAATTTTAACCAAAAATCTCAGTTTCTCCTCTTCTTCCTTGATGACGACGCACGAGGCAATCTCAACGGGTGATTCGAATATTTTGGTTTTTCGCGCGATCTTCGACGTAATCGTGCCGTTTGCATAGCAACGATATGACACGGAAGTGCGCTTGGTGAGGTTCGCAAAAAAGGGGCGATCCGAGGGCCAGGAAGGGAATCACGAAGAGAGCCGGTACCTTGGTATCGGCCGGTTCTATCGTTATCGGCCTTGGAGGAACGGTGTTCTCAGTGACCGCGCGGAGATACGCACCGTGCGACGAATGATAATCCTGCGCTTGCGCAAATCACCGTAATCGAGGATAAACGCGTCCGTATATCTGTATTCACCTGTCAGGCTTCGTAAACGAGGTCATTGTCCGTGGGTTCACGTATCGTGGATTGGTGGGACGATGAATTCCAAACCTGATCGTTACAGGGTCTCCTTCTTGACCATTTTTCCGGCAACGAAGAATTCCGCGATCTGATGAAAAAAAACGAGCAGCGATCCGAAAAGTTACACTTTGTAGGCTGAAGGCTGAAAGTCAGGTCAACTCTATGAGGGTACCGAAGTAGAGGGAAGAAACGCTGGGAGACGAGAGAACGGTACGGGGTAGAAAACTACGCAACGGGTTGAACGCGAGGAGCAGAAAAGAATCGACGTCTGAAGTGGAGGGGACAAGTGTGAGACTGGGCGAGGAGCGAGGGCGCGAAGAGGAGTCGAGCGGTCGGTGATGATGATCGGCGGTGGTGTCGCGACACCTCCGGGTACTGCAAAAACCGTGGCCGCTATAAACAACGAGATGGTGGTCGATAGCGTGGGCAGTGGTAGTGTCAGTGGCAGTGCTAGTGGAAGTGGTAGTCCGGCTACCGGCGCGAGCCGCACCAACAACAACAATAACGATACAAGCAACAACAACAATAACAATGAGGGACACGTTGTCGTGTTGGGAAGTGGCGCGGCACCCGTGACAACGAATACCGTAAGTTCCGGAGGCAAAATATACTGTCAGGATGATGATCCCAGCCCGGGACAGGGAACTACCGTGACCCGACCGTGGGAACCACCGTCGCCCACTTTGGCTCAGTCGCGACCACGCTTGCTACAGATTCACCCGTCGCATCATCACGCGCAACATCCCACCCATCCGCATCATCATCAACGACAGATCGTTCAACAGGCGGCCATCATTGAAGGTGATACTTTCGTTTGAACAGATCACACGAAATGGTTTTTTATTTATTTCAAGGCAATGCGAAATTCTGACTCACAATGAGTGCGAGAGGTGAGCAGTTCTTTAACCAGGCTTTCTTCTTAACGACTGGCCTTTCGGAAAGAGGAGACGAACCATCTTGCACTCTATCGCCGAACAGAGTTGATGTTCTCCGCTTTTCGAAACTTCGGATCGTTTGGGAGAAAACTTAGAAAGGTGATTTATTACCGATTGAACGTGTTTCACGTTGTATTCCAATTAATTGAGTACATTTCGAAATACGAGTAAGATTTTTTCGACCAAAGAATCGCTGAATGCGTCAGAATTGACAGAAGTCATTCGGCATGAATCCATGAACGCCGAAATTCGAGCACTTGGTTTATGAACTTTCTCTCGAAAAATGGTATAAACGAAAAACGATGCGAAATATGCAAATTCTGTAAGAAAAGGCTCCAGTATGACTTTGAAAACATGTTGATTTTTTCGCTTTGGTTTCGACCCCAACAATCGTAATTCTTCCCCTACACGGAACAATTGAATGTAATTAATTTACGAAATTGGTCGACAGAAGACATGAGCGATAGTCAGATAATTATCCGCATATGTAAGAACTTCGACGAAATCGAATTATCATATGTATCAGTTATTAATTTAATTATCATCGATCGACTGCTCGAATTATCCCTCCTGGTACCATATTTTCCCAGCCACGAATACTAAAATATTCCACCTCGAGTACCCAACTAATCACCTTTTAACCGCGTTGCGTACACTCTTTAAACACGATTTTTATGCTAATAAAACTACTCATAGATTAGAATACGTTTCCTCAAACGCGTATTTACATGGTTATCAGTGGCTCGTTCGCTCGTTATCTGTACAGCCCAATGAACACGAATGGTGCGTCAACTTTGCTCACGCGGCGCTCGCGGTAAATTCTTTCGATAATAGATTTATCGACGTTACGATCGTCGATAAAATGTGAATAATGTATGAAATAATTCCTTGTATATCGTACATTACCAATCCCCGATTTATCTCTGCCAATAATAATTAAGCTGGCGAAATTTTAACGAGATAAAATGCAAGGAGAATAAAAAATGCATCGGTTATGCGAGAACATAAGCATCTGGTTGCGTACGTAATAAGCATCTGGAACAATCAGAGCAGATTGTCCCGATTTGAGACGATAAGAAAAGGAGAGAAACCTTCTTTTACATGCCGTTAATATATTTGTGTGCATATATATATATATATATATATATATATATATGCATCAATATCGGAAAGGAATCACCTGCGTTCTGCCACTCTCTTCCGTGGACTCTCGACTGACGAATTAATTCCAGGTTTCAGCAGGTGCACCCTTTACGACGGGAGGACCGAGAGAATCCATGGATATATATATATATGTATATATATATATATATATATATATATATATATATATATATATATATATATATATATATATATATATATATATATATATATATATATATATATATATATACACGCATATATGCACAGAAGCGTCAACACACAGAAAGATTTACATCTTCTGATTTCACAGATTAAGAAAAAAAGAGGAAAAAAAACTTGCACGCGTTTCCGATCGTCGCGAAGATAACGAGAAGTAGCTCGTATTTTAACGCAAGGGGGATTAACGCAGGCGGCATTTGGCCAGATTGCAAAAATCACGATGAGCTTATGCAGTACATGAAATTATAAGGCGCATATATACTCTGCACATGTGTGTACAGTGAGCGCCACGGTTAAATTAAAATCCCCGTAATAACAAGCAGTAAATTTCCATGAAACGAGGACATTTTTTTTCATTGCACGAACAAAGTTTCAATCTCGTCGATCCACCTGCAGTAAATTACTTTTCTCCTGCTCCAATTTCCCCCCCCCCCCCCCCCCCCTCACGCGCGAAATTCGGCACAAAGCTTTGTGCTCTTTTACCGAGGTAGTTTTCCTTTTTTGGAGTGGAAAAGATGAAAGGGAAAGCTTCTAACCCTGTCGTTTTGCAATCGTTCATAGTTCCGGATACAGAGGCATTCCTTTTTCGGAACGAGGCTGCTTGATTAAGGGGTTAGGCCACAGTGACGGGTATAAAAACATGGGCGAATTTAACAATTTTTTTTTGTATGAAAAAGTGATTCACTCATAAAATTAATTACACATCTATTTAGTATGAATATCAAGCTGTTAGAAAATGTATATTTTCTTTTTATGTTCGAAATGGCCGACTACTAATATTTTCTTTTATCTTTTTTTAGGGGCTCCGCGGCGTGACATTTAGCATCCACAATTTTTTACCAAGAACGAAAAACAAAAATTCTGGTCAATCTACATTAGGATACCTAGAGAAGTACGTACGGAGTTTGAAAAACATTGTTTTATTCGAAAGTTGTAGGTATTTGAACTTAAGAAATGAATTTTCAGTGAAAAATGTCGTTATAACTGCTCATAAAATGAAAAGTTTTCGATTAATCAGAAATTCCGTACGGACTTCGCTGCGAAATGCAATTAGGAACGTAACTTTTAAATTTGACGTAAATCGAGTGAAAATTGTTGAAGTTATTTCACGCCAATTGAAAAAAGCTGTTTCGAGAAGATTCGAATAGTCCGCCATTTTGTATATCGAAAAAAAAATATATATATTTTCCAACAGCTTGATATTCATACTAAATAGATGTTATGAGTGAATCACTTTTTCATACGAAAAAAATGTTAAATTCGCACATAATTTTATACCCGGTACTGTGGCCTAAGGCCTTAAGGAACTTTATTCGTGAATTTGATTCCAGTAGACTTAATCTTGCTGGATCGCGATGGAATAAAACGAAATGAATTCTCGGGTAGGCGCTTTAAAAAATGTCAACATGGTGAGAATTTTTTCCTTTCTCGTAGCATGTTTGGAATAATATGATTTTTTTTAAATTTCTGAACAGAAAAAAGTAAAATACTGCATTTTAAGTCCGTGCAAAAGATTACTGCCTGTTTGGTCAAAAAAAAGGATTAAGACCCATGAGCAGTTCGAACAGGAGGGAGAGATATTTTATCGGGTGTCGAAAAAAAATTAGCAATTTTGCGAAATATCTGTATCGTGTCTGCCCAAAATATAGCAATATTTTGACTCGAGTGTTTCGTAATCTGGATCACGAATACCCGTGGAAAAATAAAACCCAGGCTCCGAGGCTATCATTTCGTTGGTCAATTAGTTCTCCCTTGGCTCTCAAAAGGGTTGCATAAATATTTAGATAAATGGTGTGAGATCGAGTGGGATACAGTGGAGGTGTCTAATTGGCTATTAGGTAAATTATCTCGTGGCTGATGTGGCCGAACGTGGCAAGCACCTGCTGTTCCACGAGACCCAAAGCAAAAGACGGAGAGAGTGAGAGTTCGAGAGAGAAAAGAAAAAGAAGAAGAAAACGCATCGAGTGGTTTGGGATGTCCCGCTATGTTTTTTTGTCTATCTAAAAATCTTCGTACCGTTTGGGTTAAAATTATTCGTCCAGTTGTAGGTTCACAAATAAGTGAATTTTTAGGATCTTTCCGTCATTGCCATTTTCTCTTTTACGATTGGAAAAAGATTTTTCAGCTCGATGACAGGTGGTTGGAAAGGGAGAAAAATTAACGTAACAATTATCCGTATCGATATTGTTTTATGGAAAGATAGTTTCTATAACTTATTTTTAATTTATGCAATGTATCGATACGTAGCAGTAAACCTCGGGTATCATTGTACTTAGTGTCTAATCCCTTTATAAGTGAATTATTATTTTTTTATATCAAATTTGCTATGCTAGAGCAGTGCTGGGAATTTATTGTTGATGTGAAGATAATTTCAGGCGTGAAATAAATATCAAAACACATTGAAACTCAAAATGTTGAGAACATGGTCTTAAAAAACCTGCTGCCATCGATCTATTCATTTTTTAAATCATTGAACAAAGTTAAATTCGCGAAAAAGCAAAGTCAACTGTGTCAACTCATTGCAAAAGCACTGAGAAAAAAATTCATTCATCCAATATCATTGGTGTTATTGAATGAAATTTCGTTGATTCAATTGTAAAATTGTTGGTGTCAATAATCGGATTTATTAGTCCAAACAAAACGCTATTGACTTTAATAACAACATAAAATTAAGTTTTTTTTTCATTTAAAAGATATATTGTTAGCCGAGAACAATATATTATTGAAACGATCGAAAAAATTATCGCGAACAAATTATATAGTTTTGCATGCATTTTCTGCAACGAACAAAAAAGCGTTTCAATTCATAACATGAATATTGTTGATTTGAGTACACAAGAAAAATTGGATTTCGCTCGTTTGATTCAGATAAAATTTCTATTGAGTAAATATGTTATTTTATTTTTTTCACCATATCCGATATTGATTTCCAAGTACATTATTCGTTAAAATATTATTATTTTATTTTGATTGAAAAATATTAAGCAAATGTCTGAATTGGTTAAAAAATTATGCAAAAATAAAATTTGTTTCTTGCGCATTTGGTTGAAAAAATGCAACCAAATCATGGCCGAGCGCCACCGAAATTATAGGTGTGAGGAAACCCGTAGTTCTCGGAGTAACCGCTAGAAGCCGCACGCGCGCTCGTTTCTCGTAAGCGTAGCGCGAACAGAAAATCTACTTAAACGCCGGAGAAACTCTAAAGAGTATCGCTTCTTGGCCTGTGACTAAGATCAAAGTGTAGTATCTCTTCTTATCAGTTGAATATCTGATATTCTCTCCATTGATATTCCATTGGATATCTGATATTTTCTCCACTATTATCGTGGATGATCATTATAATGCTCACTTTTTATTTAAGATTTAAAACCAATTGAAAAACTTACGTCCCATGGCATATTCGTTTCGATGTAGACAAGAAATAATTAATTCTATTGAATATATTTTTGTACGAAATAAAAAGTTGTAGCAACCGCTTAATTATTTCATCCAATACATCTACGAATTGTATATAGAATGATTTCAATACAATATAATTGTATTTGAAGGATAATGTAGATATTCGGAGAACAGAAGAACTTGTTCAAATAAAATAATATAGTGTTTAAATCAATCACATTTTCCAATATTTTATAGTATAGTAACAATCTCATATATCGGTGGCACTCCGCAGCAGCACATTTATATGGATCAACCAATATATTTTTTTTATACAATTGGTGTTTTTTCCTCAGTGTGCTAATCCGATGAAAAAAAAGTGTCGAAAACTTCTATGCAACGCGGCGGCGAAGTAAACTATTGTTGGCTATAAAATGAAAGGTTAGGGGGTTAGTAATCTCAGTCAGGCATTGACATGCAAACTTCGTTTGATTTTGAACTCCTTCATTAATCTTGTTAACGACTCTCGTTGGTTTTCAAAGGTGTTTTCATTCATGAAATCGTCCCTGCCGAAGCGCATATTTTGCGCTCGTATCTAATCGACGATCTTAAGCATGTTTAACCTGAGTCGCAATGCTAGGGGCGCGAAACGCGTGTCTGTGCGAGTGAAAAGAGCAAAGGGAGAAGAGAGAAAACAAACCGCGTGTTGCCCGATGCAAAATTGAGCAAAAGGTACACCTGTAGGCTACATCCTACCTGGTCTTTGTGACCGATTTTTGTACGCAAAATCCTATATCGCCTACGCCAACTCAACAGTTCTCTTTTTCGTGTAGTCCTGACAAGATGGCTCGTCAAACCGTAACAAAGAGTTTCATTGTGCAGGTCTCGACGCTAATTAATATTTTCTCTCAACACATCAGCCATGAGGGACCGTAATAAATTCACTCACATTCTTTTCGAGCATCGTTTCGAGTAGTTTTCGTTTCTTGATATAGATATTGATATTTTCTAGGAAATTCGGAGAATTCTTTTTCCGTACGTACTATTTTTTTCAAGAATATTTCTGAATAATTTTCGACCACTCTCAAGAACGATGCATCAACTTTTCGAACTTTATTCAACTATAACTTCTACTACTCTTTACCCGCCCTATAAGCGCCGTCTTTTTGTATCTACGCCAAATCTTTCATCAAAGTGACGAATCTCCGAGCTTTATGATTAAAAAAAATAGTTATTCACAGTTGTAGCTCCTGGTATGACCGGCGTTGATCGATGATACTTATGTTCGAATAAATGCAGAAGGAAAAATCCAGTAGGGTAAACTGACCAGTGTATGGACGAATAACGTTACAGTAGGAATCAGGTGGACTGTAAAATGACAATATTATGAGAACTAATTTTTTAATTGCCGTAGCTAACAAATAATATTGTTCTGATAGTAGAATAAAATATTTTAAGGGGTAAGGCCACTGTAGCGGGGATAAAAGAAGTGTATTTTGGGATTATTTTTAGCGGGAAAATGGAATAAATCAAAATTCCGAACAAGGTCGTTTATTGTACATATCATAAACTGTATAAAGTATTTTTTCCAAAGTAATATAAAAGAAAATGGCGTCTGCACAGCTTTTCGTCGACGAAGCCTTTTTTTCATAGACGCGCGGCCGGACCAACGGCACCTGCAATTTTAAATTTACAGTGAATGCAATTTTTTTCGATTATACATGTGAATAGCTACAGAAGTACGTAGGATTTTTTGGAATATCGATTTTTGCAAAAACAGCGCGTTTTTTAAATAAAAGTTCAAAATTCTCAAAAAAACTTTGTCCGAAAATTGTTTATAAAAGAAAACTATGCAATATATCGAGAAAATCCTACGTACTTCTATGCAGAATGTAATTGTGAATATACAGTTAAAATTTCAAGTCAATCGGTCAAGATTTGTTCGAGTTATGAGTTCGGCCGACTTGAAAAATGTAGTTTCGAAAAAAAACGCGTTTAAAGTTTTCGGTACGAATTGCATCGGATTGAGAGGGGCTGCGCTGAAATTCAAAATATAAGTATTTAGACATTTTTATAACCTTAATCCTTTGAGTATGTCATTTTTAAGATATTAAGGCATCTTTTAAGAAAGAAAAAAAACGATTTTTTGAAATTTCAACAGTGGCCTTACCCCTTAAGTAATTGCAATAAATAATATTAGAGGAATTGATAAATAAATAGCGAAATGACTAAATCGTCAGTAAATGGACGAAATGACCAGTAAATGGACACTTGACCGCCAGAAAAATGGCCGTGCCGTGGAGATGAACGCCGTAAAGGATGACGATTTATTATTTATTTTTGTTAAATGCTGGATTTCGTGATTACTGTGTTGTACAACAATGATAATATTCTTATACATATGAGTATATCATTTTTTAATTACAATTTCGTAGAAAATACATAAAGCTTTTTCGCATCTTGACGTAACATTCTTAAAAAACTTCGAAAGTTTGTTTCAACAGAGAAATAGAAAATTAAATTTTGTCAAAATTGAAAAAAAGAAATGAATTAGATGATTTCATGGCAATTTAATGAAACATTCAATGAAATGCACATGTCCATCTCTCAACAGTAATTAATTTTGTAATTTTCAGTGGATGAACTAAATTTGTTATTCCGCCTTGAAAATTATCAGAACAGAGCTCATATGTCCGTTCACTGGAAAGCAGTTAGAATACACCACCAGTGAAAAAATCTTTCTAATTCTGACATATTATTACGGATTTATTCTAAAAATTTGCAAAAAATCTAAGATTAATTCTATCTTAAGTAACGACAGAACGTCAACCACCGAACTCATAAAAACAATTCGCCTTCAGAACACCTACTATGCACAGCCGTATTGTAATTAAGTTGCGCGGTGTGCAAGTACCACAAACGAGAACAATTCCGCGAGGCGTCAAAATTCGATGTTAAACTGAGAAGTCGGTTTTAACGACAGCTGTATTTTTTTGCCCAATTATAGTGGTCTCCGTCCATTCAGTGGTCGGTGTACCCTAGCTTGCAGCGAAAGGAATCAACGTACAGAATTTTGCGGGCATGCGTGGATTCTGCAGGTCTTTGGCTTCTTTCGTACGGTGAACAACATCGCCCCACAAACGGCTCGGTCTGTCACAGTAGCTTGTCATCGCGTATATATTTCATATACATATACACATATATAAAAGTGAGCAGCGGCACAGCAGATTTTTTTTGACTGTTACCCCTCTGGCGTCCATAAGTTTTTGCAATTCTTTTGTGAGGTCGTTTGAAATGCAACTTAAACGTTGTGAATACAGCAGAACCGGTGAGGTCAGAAAATGAACGGAAAAGCGATGGGTTCAGTGTATGGAGGAAACCTTAACCTTCAATGGTGAAGACGCCTCTCAAAGTAACAATATATATATATATATATATATATACACCCATGCGTGTGTGTGTGTTTGTGTGTATTTATACTTACAGGGTAACAAATATAAAGTGGCCATATGTTTTTAAGGGGTTTGCGCCGAGATTTCGGGGATTTTCGAGTACTCTTTAAAAAAATCGCATATTTTTATGAGTAGTGTTTGCTAGAAAAATTGAGCATTCGGGGGTAAAATAAAAATTCCATTTTGAGTACAGTAGAACGAAGATAGTTAAATTCCAAATACGAAACACTCCTGAAAACGTTTTGTGCACCCTGTCTTCGAGAAAAAAATTATCGCATAAATGGAATTTTATTCGATTAACCCTTAATAGTCAAATGGGTCCACGGGACCCAAACAAATTATTTTGATGCCGTACAACTTTTTTTTCTCCAATAACACATACATTTTTTTATATGCGTAAGCGTTTCATTCTCTCCTTCTAAATCGCACCTGCGTTGGATGAAATAAATATACTTTTTGAAAAGCCCACAGAAATCGCTCTGTCTATTTCAAAGTACATTGTTTCCAGATTATAAAACCATTTTTTTTTGGTCAATAATTCCAAGAGTTACAGAAATTTTTGTAAAAAAAAGTCATGCTTCACGTTTTTTTTTTTGGAATATTTAAAATGTAATTTTTGATTTCTCACCAAAATCCTTGTATTTAACAAGGTGGAAATTATACCTCACTATTTTGTTCATATCACTCAATGCATTATTTCATTTCTTATAACAATTTAAAAACGTCTGGGTCTCATGGACCCAGTATGACTATAACATGATTCTAGCTAACTAAGTGTGACTACTAAAGGTTAAAAAAGTTTCTTTAGTATGTCGCATTTGGAATTTAATTATCTTCATTCTGCTGAACTCACAGCGGAATTTTACTGGTAAATACTAATCACAAATATACACTGTTATAATAAAAACAAAATTCGAAGACGACTTGAAAAACCATTTTTTTTCTCGTTCGCAAAATCTCCGCGCCGGACCCTTAAAAAACACATGGCCACAATCGTCACCCTGTATACACACGCACACACATGACTTCCGTATTTTGCAACCTAGAGTTTTTTCATCGGATTCGTTTCGAAATGAGCTGTTTTCCAAGCAAATTAAAACTATATCGTCTTCTCCTAAACAAGCAAATTACTACGGGATCTCATGAAGGCACCGGCGATTTAAAAAAATATTTCTCCATTGACCCGTTGTCCTTGAAAGCGTAAGTCATTTGTGGACAACGTGTGTTTATCAGACTTCATTTTTGGGATTCATTTGGGGTGTGCAATTAAAATAGGACACTGTGTATACATGCAGACATAGAAACATACAAAACGTCAAACTCCCTTTAGCCATCGTAGCCGTCCACCTGCCGTGCGGGCCGGCAATAATGCGACTTCTATCTGTTGTAACTTGATAATCGAATACCGCATTTTCGCACCTTTATCCGTCCAACCTTCCTATTTGACTCTCTCGTGCGCTGTATACCTTTTACCTTTTACCTTCACCCTCTCTCTCTCTCTCTCTCTCTCTCTCTCTCTCGCCTCCTTTTTGTCTCCCACAAACGTGGGTCAGCGACTCGAACAGTTTTTTGTTTCACGCTGTGTTTCACGCGGCTCGTGAGAGACTCATGCGAATTACCTTCCGTTGCACAAGATCAATTAAATCCAATTACTGTTGTGCGAGGGCGAAAAATGTTCTTCTGTACCTCGGAACGCTTCTTTGTTCGAGGGTTTCGTACGATTGGATGATTTAATTCGAAAGATTGATATCTTCGTGGTTAGTAGGAATTTTGTCGGCTATTAATTAAAATTCAATCATTGGGAGTAAGCATTTTGAAAAAAGTTACAATTTAATTGACTTAAGGCCTTAGGCGACAGTAACGGGTATAAAATCATGTGCGAATTTAACAATTTTTTTTCGTATGAAAAAGTGATTCACTCATAAAATTAATTACACATCTATTTAGTATGAATATCAAGCTGTTAGAATTTTTTTTATCTACAAAATGGCCGACTAATATTTTCTTTTGTTATCTTTTTTAGGCGCTCCGCGGTATCCACAATTTTTTACTAAGAACAAAAAAAAATAAGAATTCTCGTCGATCTACATTAGAATATCTAGAGAAGTACGTACGGAATTTGAAAAATATTGTTTTATTCAAAAGTTGTAGGTATTTGAACTTAAGAAATGAATTGTCAGTGAAAATTTTCGTTATAACTGCTCATAAACCGCTCATAAAATAAAAAGTTTTCGATTAATCAGAAGTTCCGTACGTCCTTCTCTGCGAAATGCAATTAGGAACATAACTTTCAAATTTGAAGTAAATCGAGTGAAAATTGTTGAAGTTATTTGTCACGGCAATTGGAAAAAAACTGTTTCGAGAAGTTTCGAGTAGTCGGCCATTTTTTATATCGAAAAAAAAATTTATATATTTTCCAACAGCTTGATATTTATACTAAATAGATGTGTAATTAATTTTATGAGTGAATCACTTTTTCATATGAAAAAAAATTGTTAAATTCGCACATGATTTTATACCCGTTACTGTGGCCTAAGGCCTTAATTGCTGCTCGTTATATAGCTATACAAATTTTCTAAGGTATCCACACGGGAAAAAGTTGTATATGATTTGACACAATGAACAGGGTTTTGTTGACTTGTGCACAAAGCTGCATCGAATCCGAATGCAATTACGCATTTTTCACTCGCAAAGAATTCTTGAATACTAGATTTCTGAGGTACTGGAGTACAATTTTCATTTTTGAGGTGAAAAAATCGTCAACTAACTGTATTTATATTTGAAAAAATGCGTGCGAAGAGCAATAATAATTCTTTTGACAGACCAATTTATATAAAATTGGTCCATTTATAAATGAAATTTGTACTCCAGTATCCCAGAAATCTAGTATTCAGGAGTTCTTTGCAAGTGAAAAAATGCGTAATTGCATTCGGGGTCGATGCAGCTTATATATAAAAAATCGATTTCTTTTTGTATTTTCTTAGTGTATAAATTTAAAAATATGTGCAAAAAATGTCAACCTAAAATATTGACCATTGATCAAGTTACGGATGATTTAGGGAGAGCAGGTAGTGCAACGATTCACGTATACGAAAACTTTCAATCGCGCTTTCCCCGACCTGGTCGAAATCATAACTCTAGCTATAATTGACCGATTTTCAATTGAAAAAAAAAACAGATTTTCCGTAATTGTAGTAGCTATCGTTGTATCTAACCGTTTTTTTGTTTAGTATTTTTTTGGCCCCCGAATATAAGTAAAAATTTCGCCAAAATTACACATTTTATAAACACCCGCCATTTTGTGAAAAAAATTTCGAACAACGGCTACGTACAACGAGAACATTTATATAGATTATAAAAACATTATTTTAATTTCTCATACCAACCATTGTCAAGCTACCGATCCGGCCGTTAAACCACATTTTTTTATACAGTTGCTCTATTTTACCTCAACAACGTTATTTATTTTACTTTTTTCTTAAAAATTTACATGAAATAAGTTTAATGTATGCTTCACAACATACCTTTTTGCAAATCCCAAATAAATCATCTATTAGACAAAAAAAAATCAGAAATTACAACTTTTTGTCGGCTCCTCACAGTCGTGTTCTCCCTTGGGTCGCGGAAGCAGCAAAAAAGAAACATTCTTCAGTTCTCTCTGCACTTGATACGTTTGTCGTTACGATTCGACAATGGCAATTAAGTACAGAAAATGAATACTCAATTGGTTTTCATGTCATTCGAATAATTTACACCTTTTTAAACGCGTGGGAGTAAATACATAATAATAGTAATTTTCGATTCGACCATGAATCAACCCGCCAAGTAATAAACTGTTACAGTTTCATGAGTGTCATTTGTTTACTTTTATTATTTTAATTCCCAGTGTGATTCGCGTCCGGACAAGGCCGCGCGCAATGTCGTACGTGCAAACTGCCCCTTTTATTTTTACGTAAGAATGGAGATAATCAATGAGAAATTGCGAACGTGATATTTCCATTATCACTCAAGCTCGACAAAATGTCTCGACGCTTGACTGGAATATTTATTGCCGGATTATCATGCGACATTCAATTGTCGAGTAATTCTGAACAATTGCAATATATATATATATATATATATATATATATATATATATATATATATATATATATATATATATATATATATATATATATATATATATATATATACACACGCGTGTGTACATGAATGTAGGGAGTTTTCAAAGTCGAATGGACTTTCATTCTAATTATAAGGAGTTGTTCAAGCGAAATGGTAACATGAAAAAAATTAACTGCAATAAAATAAGCGATTCTTTTCCTTCCAACACATTGACAGAAAAATTCTTCTGTTGTTAACTAACCTCGCCTATTCGATTTTATTAAATTTGAATTAACTGGATTTTTCGTGGAATTAATTTTTTTCTATTGCATTCCATTATTGGAATTATTTATTTTAAATATATTTATTTATTCAAATCAAAATCTTTTTAATATCGTCCAATAACTAAATATTTTATTTAATCCTAATAAATCTGTGATGCGGTATCATCTGTTCAAAAAACGATTCAGTTGAATCCACTAAATGGATCTATTTGATTTAAAAAAATGTAATAAAATAGAATTCTCGCACAGTCAACCATTTTTCCATTTGATTGAACGAATGGTCTGTCTTTATTGCAACACACATATCAAAGGGGTGTGGGGGTAGAGAGGGTGGAGAGCGAGGAATTATATATATATATAGGTTATGTTTGAAAAATCTATAGCATATTATTCGATAAAACTCTCTAATTATCACAATGATATAAACTAATTGATATAGTTCACGTGATACAATAAATAATTATAGGAATTTATTCGGTCTCTTATAGCATATCTGCGACCAAGATGTTACAAGCACTCGGTAGCATAGGGGTAGCTATAAGCGGTAGATTCTAGGTTCGGTTCCACATAGGTAAAATATTTTCTTCGAGGAAAAAATCATTCCAGAAGGCTAGGGAATGACGAATTACGGTACAAAATCGTTATGGTAAAACTCTCAATTAAGTGTTTCATTTCATTTTGGATTTATGAAATATTTTATGCATATACACAGTACACTTAGATTTACAGTGTACATTGTAAGCAAATGAAGATTTATTTCGATCGAATCTTTATTTATTCAATTTGAATATATTTAATATTTAAAAAGAATAGCTGAAACAAATGAAAAAAAATCTTTTAAATAAATAAGATGGTAGTAGGCCGTGAGACAAGGAAAAAACCTATTTGATTTAAATAGATCCTATTTAAATTATTTTTTTTTGTCAGCGCAGTCTTTCACTTCCAGTTGATAAACGTGTGTTGGAGGATTGATTTCTCCGGGTATGAAAACAATTGCTGACGTTTTTCAATATGGATAGGAAAAGATGTGAAGATTCATATTTGGCTTTGATTGGGTTGTAATTGACCGACAATTAATGGAAATTTTAGAGCCCTTCCACCGACTGTAGCAGTTTAGAGAGATCTCGAAGGAACCGAAAAATTGGTGACAAGTCCGGTGGGTAAAAGTATAAAAGCGTAGAGCCGTAAAAGCTCGCGAGGGCATACGAAGGGTCATCGAAAGCAGAGAGTGCTTCCATCATCTCCAATAACTTCATACAGTTCAACGTTGAATGTTTAAAAAAAGCCTTTGCTCTCCCATGTAATTGGCAGTGGAAAATGATTTTCTCGATGTTGACAATAGAACTTGCACCCTCTAAAATTCTTCCGTCGCCCAAATGGCTCCAAACTTATCCAAGAAGGAAACTTATCAAAAATAAAACAAAAAAGCCGGTGTCCATTCGTCGTGGAATGTCTCGTGCGCAATGTAAGTTTTATGACGCAGACTTTCGCTATCGTATCAGATCGGCAGTTATTCCGATCAAGAGTATCCGCGCCTTATTTACGTCTCTTTCGTTAGCTCGAGGTGCAGCAGGTATGTGAGAAAGAAAACGGCGGAAGAATAAAAAAAAAAGAGAAGAAAAAAACCGCAAAAGTAACTAGCATTATATTTCAATCTCCGCGAGGGAATCTTTCGAATATGACTATATACGGGCGAGGCGCGCACACATATACGCATCTTTCCGAAACGTTCTGAATATACGTGTGCCCGTATGTATAGTTATAAACGTGTGGACTTAGCCGGGCGACATCGCGACAATTTTTAATCGACATTTTCGCACCGTCTCGTTCGCCAGTGATACTGGAAATCCGGCCATACTCGTTGAGAGAAAACCGGTTTCCCGGTTTCGTGAGACACGGCGAGCCACACGATCTCAAACGCGGTTGTGTATGGCACTTATTTCTCACTACTTCTTCTTCTTCTTCATCCTTCCCTTCTTCGTCTTCTTTTCTTGGGTGCCTTTAGCCCGTGCCACAATTCGCCAGAAGCGCCTACTTTCGATTTCACGATCGAATTCACGCGCTCTTTCTTTTTTCTTCCCTCCACTCCCACCCCCCGTTTTTGCCGGACGAAAAGAAACGAGAAAATTGTCGACGAGAACGAACGCGCCGTACTTATGCATTTCAAAGCACATAAGCGACAATAATAATCATAATAATCATAATGATAATTTTCTTTATGTGTATTTATTTATTGTCACTACGTTCTTTTGGTCCGCGAGTATCGTTAAATGGCTTTCGCGTTTTATGCGTACCCAATAAGCATAGAAAAACACGGCCGAGCACAGAAACATCAACGTGCGTAAGTGCCTTCGGAAAATGTGCCATAAACTTTAAACATCCTGGATACCGAGCGAATGCGAGCGTTCAGCAAAACGTGTATGCTTGGGCATTCGTCATTGAAAAGCAAAAAAGAGTCGTCCCGATTTTGGCATTAAGGGGGTATGCCTAGTTGTGAAACCCATGTAGGGGTTGCCATGAGTTGCCCAATGTTACGATCAGGCCAATATTGGGATCATCGTGTAAGCCAACAAAAGCGAAATAATATCGGCCCATTACTGTTCCGCTCTAAACTGAAAAGTGGCACAATATCGGCCCATTACTAAAGATTATCCTGGCCCATCTTTCAAAACCAATAAACAGCAGTGATAGTTAAACTTAATTTGCCAGCTAAAGCTGGCAATCCTAAAATACTGGCTATTACATTGGCTCATTATTGTCTCGTTCTAAATTGAAAACCGACACAATATCGGCCCATAGTTAAAAGCTATCATGACGCATCTTTTAAATTCATTAAAAAGCCATGGTAGATAAACAATATGTGCCAATTTCTAAACTGGTGATGCTGAAGTACTGCCAATTACATTGGCCCATTATTGTTCCGTTATAAATTGAGAACTGGCACAATATCAGCCCGTTACTAAAACCTTTCCGGGCCCAGTTGTTAAAACCAATAAACAGCCATGATAGTTAATCGAAATTTGCCAATTTTAAAACTGGCAATGCTAAAATACTGGAAATTACATTGAATTAATCTAAGCCCTTTATTGGCTAAGTGGGTCAGACCATACCTGCTTTTATTTTATTTAAGCCTTGGGTTATTCATTATCTGTATATTGTGCCAGAATAGGCGAATAACTGGCACGTCATATATTAATCGTCTATATTTTGTAGTTCAGTTTTTGTAATCGAGTCTTGGCCTATTATTGGCATTTGTAAATAACCAACATAAGTAAGTAAAATATGCCAATTCTGAAACCTGTCATATACGCAAATCACAATTTATTTCAAGGTTATTCCATGAAATATGTATCCATAAGGACCAATCTCGGGCCAATCTTGGCCCGATATAGGTTGAATATTTATCACGCACTCAAACAAACCCAAACAAACTCACGGCTCAATATTCTAGATGGACTAACTTCTAGATAGACCAACTGAGGCCATCATAGAGCCAGTGGTCAATTTCTACATAGGCCCTTTAAGAGGGCCCACATAGGGCCAAGTGCAATCACCAACATTGCCGCTACAATAAATTAAATCATTGGCCCAATAATTGTTGGCTCTGTTGGCCGATATCGGGCCGTTCTTATCATTTCTACAAAGGCACCTCATTGGTAAATACTCACGGCCCAATATTCTAGAAAAGCTAACTGTGAAGGCCCTTCCCAGGCCCAACGGTCAATCTCTACATGGGAAGTCACAAAATCGCTTTTTTGGGAACCAATATATTTGACAGTACCAGGTGTACAAGTATGAAACCGGATTTTTTTTGTAAAAATTACACGTCTGTTGTTTGAAAATGATAAAAAAAGAATGGAGACGGCTTTCTGCGTGACATTCAATTGACTCGCGAGTTCTTGTTGACTTTGAGCATCATCTTCATGCAATAAGGCTTGCAATTCGTTGTCTGCGAACTTTTTCGGTGGTTTTCCACGCTCTTCGTTTCTCACGTTGAAATCACCACTTTTTTGAACCACTCGAAACACTGTGTTTTACCAAGAGCATGTTCACCGTAAGCTTCGACAAGCATTCGATGCGATTCTGCAGCAGTTTTCTTCAAGTGATAACAGAAAACCAATGCTGTCCACAAATCGTAGTGCGTAGACACAAAACTCGACAGGTTTGAGGTTATAGAAAAACATACCGGTGTAGGGAACTTGGGTTGTTGCGTGTTGAAAATCTTCGTCAGCTGTTAGAGGGAGATGATGGCGCTGCAGAAGCGGTCTTACGCTCCCTAAACTGATGGCTAGCACCATCTATAGGGAAATTTTGGTTTCATACTTCTACACCTGGTATATCATCTTATAAATGTTACCCGAAAATTTCAAGATGATCGGATCAAAATTGACAGATTTATAGGCTGTTGTGTTGAGGCCCGTCGGAACACTGGAAGCGTCGTTCAAAAACTTTAAACGCTTTTTTCGCAGAAAGTACGTTTTCAAAGTAGGTGCGCAACATGTTTCAAAAACTACAGGATAGATGTTTCTGAATTTTTTAGAGCTTTTTCTAGATGTAAAAATATAGTATTTGATTGAAGGATTTTCTTTTCTGATTTAAACTTTCGTTTGGATGAACGAGAAAATGCAAATTTTTTTCGCAAAAATCATGGCTCACTTCGAATATGCGCCATTTTGTTTAAATTCTATATTTCGAAAAACCCTTCGACTAATCACAGGATAAATCAATATACCAGCGAAATCTGTTTGATTTTTTTATATTAGATAACCTGGTTCAGAAGGGAATTGCTTACCGGAAAAGACGTTGTCGAGAGGTGCTTCCCGGATGAAACGATTATAATTAAATATTTTTACACAAAGAAATTATGGAGGGTTCATCAGATGATACTTTTTAAAATACCTAATTTTTTTAGAAATTTATTATCACGATTTTCTTTTTAAAAAACCCCATAATGCGCTGTTTTCGACCGTTGCAATTAGGCATTAATGACACGGCAGACGTGGACCTGGTGAAGAAAAACTCGATCGTTTAGTGTTCTCATGGAATTTTTCTAAATTATGGACAGAAGCAAGGAAGGCGGCTCAAAAATTGGCTTATGTGTGTGATTTTTTTTTCGTTGCGTTAAACAAATCGCTTAATTTTTGCAGTAACTTTGGGGCTGGATAATTCTCGTGTAATCCCTACAAGCATGCCCATATTTTTTGCCCCTAGGTACAGACGCTGGGTCTACCGGACCCGGCCAACTTTCGAACATTGTAGTCTTGGATGTCTCTTTCTTTTTGTCATTCTACAGGAGACTGTTAACGAGTCTGCATAAACTTGGGGTCCCCAATAACAGGTCGATATTCAGTATTTTTTCCTGGTGAGGGTATGACGAGATAGGGATTTCACACCTAATTGATACATGGTCTTGCCAGGTGTAAGTTTTTTAATGGAAAATATTGATGAACAATGGAGTTATTATTATTCAAACAGCGTGTCGCGGCTGGAAACTAGGGTGATTTTAAATGAAAAATAATCAAGTGCACTTTCAATATAACAATAAGACTTTCGTATGTCGAGATACTTTTTTGAAATTTTGAAAAGTACGAAAATGACAAGCTGTGGAAACAAGTTCGATTTTAGGTTTCGTTCGATAGGTTTAACAAATGGTTAAACCTGTGAAAAAAAATCAGCGAGTCATACGATACAAAAAGTTATAAATTATGCTCTGTCTGAATTTTAACGAATATCGAACGAATAGATTTTGAGATACGACTCAGTTATGAAAAACGCAAAAGAAAAAGAGGACAATCGTAGCCGCGCGATTTGCCGTAGTGCACGGGGCGTTCTGACTTTTTACAGAAATTGTCACAACTCCGTCAATTTTCGGAATTTTCATAAATTCTTTGTTACAAATCCAAGTTAAGACTCTAAGCCATCAAACTCCATTAATAAAAAATCGTATTCCCAAAATGTCAAGCTTATGCAGATTTCGCCACGACTTTGACACGTTGGATCAATTTGACTCGGACAGTACTTCATCCACCTGTCATTTACAACCCTTCGGTCGGTTATAATTTTTTTTTAAATTAGGGATACACGTTAAACAATTCCTAATATGTCTGCATAATTCAAATTCGGAAAATATCAAATTAAATCGTTAAAAAAATTATTAAAATTTTCAATTTTGGAAGTGCGCACTTTACTAAAAATTCACTCGGCTCAAAATCACCCAGTATGCAAACGCAGTGTTAAGGGGTTACGTGGGTTTCGAAGCAAAAAAGCATATTTTTTCTATTAAAAAAATACAATATATAAATTATTTCATTTAAAATGTTAAGCACCTAAAAAAGCAACATTTTGACGATATTTCAAAAAAATTTGGGAAATTCAGCCGGTGGGATCTGGTTTCCGGAGACCCCTAAAAAAGTGTCCTCGTGGTGGTCAGGATAACTCATGATAGCTTTATCTGGAATTAAAAAACCAATTTTTTTCTGTTAGTAGATAAGTATAGCTCGTGATTGAACAAAGGATCTTAAAAAAAATTGAAATTCGAATTTTTGGCAGAGTTGTATGCAAAATAGTTCAATTTTTGGTACAATTTACACTACGCATAGCCTTGTTAAATTAGTTGTAATCGAAAAAAAAACATTCCTTCAACCACTAATCAATGCTATTTTGAAGAAGTGTGCGAAATGTTAATAAGATCGGTGCATTAGTTCTTGAGAAATGGCGTCCAACGATTTCAAAAATAGTGTTGTGAGAAAAATGCGTTTACCTGCGTCGCTCCCGGCCGATCTTTCCCAACGGGGGAATTCCCAAAGGCTCTTTCTCTCCTAGACTTTTACTCCGATTGAATTCAAACTTTGGGAGAATATTCTCGACAAATTGTACTATTAGATAATAAAGTAAAAAAAAAGGATTCTTTGAAATTTGCAAATCCACGTAACCCCTTAAAAAAATGGAGACCTAACAACGTTGTTTTGGTTCAAAAGGGAATTGTTTGACATTTTGAGTTCAAAAAAGAATTTTTGAGTTTGAGTTCAATAAATATTTTGAAATTTTGCGTTAAAAAAGAATTTTTGAGTTTGAGTTGAAAAAATAATATTTTGAAATTTTGCCTTCAAAAAAGACTTTTTGAGTTTGAGTTCGAAAAAGAATTTTTGAGTTTGAGTTCAAAAAATAATATTTTGAAATTTAGCGTTCAAAAAAGAATTTTTGAGTTTGAGTTCGGAAAAGAATTTTTGAGTTTGAGTTCGGAAAAAAATTTTTGAGTTTGAGTTCAAAAAATAATTTTTTGAAATTTTCAAACGCACGTAACTCCTTAAGGATAGATGTGTAAAAAATGAGATCTCATCCCGCAACTTCTTACCGGCCCAACCATCATTACGCGCCCGCAAATTGTCCCCGCAAATTGTCCCCGCAAATAGCAAAGGCTTTGAGCGCAGGTTGTTCATTTTCGCATATTCGCATCAATTGCGATAAATCAGGCGAGTTGAGAATTGTGCAACTAGGATAAACACACGCATTGTGGTCGATGAATAGCACTCTGTCAGCAGGA
The DNA here is from genome assembly GCA_963210295.1 of Ophion ellenae. Classification (NCBI taxonomy): domain Eukaryota; kingdom Metazoa; phylum Arthropoda; class Insecta; order Hymenoptera; family Ichneumonidae; genus Ophion; species Ophion ellenae. The sequence goes on from OY723387.1 coordinate 61,584,231, forward strand.
GATCCTTATATCACTTGTATATGGGTGGCGATACGAGGAGATATGCACATACGTAATGTGCGTTTGACGCGTGTGTACATAGGGTGCCTATACCGCGACAAAAGTTATACACTCGTCAATGCGCGTGGAGACACGCGGTAGCGTCTCGAGACCAAGTGATTAAGGAAGAATTCACGAGAGGCGGTATAAAACGCGAAGAGAATCGAGCGAGACTGTATAGCTATTGAATTGGCCGTGCGAGAGGTGTGGCGATATATTGAGTCGTTCAATGCCAATTCTCTATACCTACTAACGAAGCTTGCTCGACTGTCTGCGGTGTGAAGGATCGCGCCTAGGCTCGAACGAATACGTAGCTGTCTTTTTTTTTAAGTTCTTCCTTTTTCTCGGTTCTCCTTCGTTTTAGATTGTTTTCGCTGGAATAAATGAATCTTTATGAGCAAGCGAGCGGAACGAAAAGTGTCTTTGAGCGGCGATTATTTAACGAGGTGAATCCTCGTATTTTTTTTGTTGTTTTTTTTTCTCATTTGTCTGTATACGCAACTATCGGCGACGCGTTATCGCGGGAAATTCCGCAATTTTACGACGCCAAAATTGTATTTCGTATCTTTTCGATGAATGAACGCCGATCCCCGAACACGTTACGAATTAAAAAATTGGTCGGCATAGGCACACGAGAAAATATTAATTCGTTGCTCCAGGAATATCTTTCCGGTGAATTTTGAAAAAAAAAAAACATTTAGCACGGTTGTCGTCTTAAGGGGCCAGTCTACTTTGGAGACACGAAAAAAGGCTATTTTCGCGATTTTTTTGAGGATTTTATAAAACATATTAATATAAAAGTTGTTGGGCTTGATAAATAAAGTCTTGAAATACATTTAAAAAAAAATTAAATTCATTTTAATTAATTTTTAAGTACAAAAACTATAGTTTAACGTAACGCCTCAAAAATAGGTAGCTCCAACACAACTCGGCAACGGCTTGTCTGAAACAAAAAAATCAAAGTCCATTAGATTCAGTATGACACCAGCTGCAAAATGACCCTCGGATATAAAGTTTTATCAAAAAATAAAAAAATAGCAGATGAAAAACGAAAAAAGTATTTTAAAACCGCGTTTTTTCGCAAAAAAAAGAGTAAAAATCGAAATTTTAAAACCATCGTGGGTCATCTTGTTGCGAATCATGTTTACAATGTGTGGTTCAAATTTCAAGAGAATCGGTTTATTAGTTTTAGAGATACGATGGAGCTCGATTTTGAAAACGTTGTTTCGAGAAAAAACGCGTTTGAAGTTTCTACTATGATCGGCCGAGCGCGCTATACGCTCAGGTAGACAAAATGAGGTCCTGACGTTCAGGTAAAAAAAAAATACTTTGAGAGCTCGGATTTTCATAAAATTGTGACACAATTTTTCCTGAATGTATGTACTTTCGAAAACAGTTTAAAAAAATCGATTTTTTGAAATATTCAAAGTGGACTGGCCCCTTAAAATGACATGGTGAATTTTAGTGCCCATTAGGAAATGACTCCTAATCGGTTATTGTAAAAATAATATTTATTTTCGAGGTCTTTTTTCGTTGGATGATAATTATGTCCCTGTTATTTCGTGCTTATCTCCCTCTTAAACGCGCTACCAGCTTTTTCCCATAAATTTACTCGAGTCATTTACGTTGTCAGGTTCGTCACCAGGTGTTTTTTTTTCGTCTGACGTTGGAATTTCGATATAAGCCATAATCGGAGGTGTACAAAGCAAATTCCTCGACATATCTGTGTCGGGTAAGCCGTTTTCCTTATCTTTTTTCCCCGAAACTAATTATTCTACGGTGGCCGCAATAATTGTACTCGAAAGTCCTCAACAGATACTATTTTCAAGTATAATAAAGGAGGCAGTCATTCGGCTTCAACAGACGGACGGGATATCCCGTGCAGGAATTGTCGTAGGGATCCAATTCAATTCCCATCCTTGTCCCCATTCATGATAGGGATCCAATGGGTCATCGCATTGGACCCCTTTACTGAAACGTCACACTCGTACATTGGATTCTATTCGGGATTCCCCATTGGAATCCAATGTACAAATCCAATTTGAATCCTAAAGGATTCTCACATTATTGAACAGAACATGCAACGATTCTTGATCCATCACATCGCATTCTATATACATTAAATTTTTCTAAACGAAATATATAGATGTACAAAATGAGGGGATCTTTTAAGGAGGTACACCAGCTTCATACAATGTTGCCATGCTAAACCATGGTAAAATTTCAAAATGGTGATAGATCAATAAAATTTGGTGAATATATTCTTTAGTATTATATATGTCAATACAATTTTTTTCAGATTTTTTCATTGTGCCGTTATCGAGTAATTGAACATTGAAGTTCACGTGTATGAGCATAGCGTTTTTATAGATATAGGTATATATTCCGGGTATAAGAATAAACGCTTGTGAATTATTTGTAAGAAAACGGCACAACCAAAAAATCTGAAGAAATTTGTATCTACATGAATAATACTAAAGAATATATTCACCAAATTTTATTGATCTATCACCATTTTGCTGAAGCTGGTGTACCTCCTTAAAAGTATAAATCTTATTCTAAAAAAGTATAAATCTTTAGCCTCGAAAGTATAAAATCTTTAAACTCTAAAAAAGTATAAATCTTTTAGCCAAGTACCTTGGCTAAAAGAAAGTATAAATGGTTTTAAACAGTATATTTTACAAATCGATTTGAATCTCATCCACGAACTGAACATCCACTGTAATTATCGTTTGTTATTTATTTTACAGCACTTTAACAAAATATCACCACAAACGTACACGCTTATGAAGCGTGCAGGTTATAGTTCAACGCGCCGAGTTTTTTCTCGTGACTTTTCATATATTTTCGATACGAACGTGGTGAGAATTCTCAAATAGCGTTGATCGGGGAACCGTGCGGAATCCAATTGGATTCCAATGAGGACTCCCTAGGTGCGGTGCCCCTAACAAATCCCTATAGAGATGTGGGTTTGTTTGGGTTTGCATCGTTGGAGCGCAACGAAAGTTCTTCTTCACATCTTATTTTTCATATTTTTATTATTATAGAAGATGTTTTTTATAGATTTATATTGTAGATCGATAAACAAATATCCTAAAAAAATGGTTGGAAGATTTTCGTGGGCGAAATTTACCAAAAGAAATAAAAGGAATTCACAAATATTCATTTTCGTTGCGTTCCAACGATGCAAACTTCAACTTCATAGCAAATCCCTATAGTGATGTAGTTGCATCTGGGGACTCACCAACAATTTGTATACGGGATTGCAGAAGGATGTTTTTTGAGAGATCCAACAAATACCGATTGAGAATATGAAATCAAAAAAATTTTTACGACGGCAATCGGGAAGTAGCCCGGAATCCACTAGGATTCCAATGTGAACTCCTCACGTGCCGCGTCCCGAACAAATCTCTATTGGGATGTGGTAGGATTCGGTGACTACCAAACAAATTTCTGCGCGGGATGAAATGATATAGGATGACTCTACGGGATCCAGAGAAAAAAACGAAAATCTACGGAATACGTGTTGATACTGTTTTAAAGGGTTAGGCCACAGTAGGGGTAGCATGTGCGAATTTACCAATTTTTTTCGTATGAAAAAGTGATTCACTCTTAAAATTAATTACACATCTATTTAGTATGAATATCAAGCTGTTAGAAAATATATATTTTTTTTCGATGCACAAAATGGCCGACTACTAATATTTTCTTTTTTAATCTTTTCTTTGGGCGCTCCGCGGCGTGATATTTAGCATCCACAATTTTTTACCCAGAGCAAAAAACAAAAACTCTCGTTGATCTACATTAGAATACCTAGAGAAGTATGGACGGAATTTCAAAGATATTGTTTTATTCAAAAGTTGTAGGTATTTGAATGAATTTTCAGTCAAAAATTTCGTATAAAACTGCTCATAAGATGAAAAGTTTTCGATTAATCAGAAATTCCGTACGTACTTCTCTGCACTGAGAAAAAAAATTATTGATCCAATATCATTGGTGTTATTGAATGAAATTTCGTTGATTGAATTGTAAAATTGTTGGTGTGAATTATCGGATTTATTAGTCCAAACAAAACGCTATTGACTTCAATGACATCAAATTGAAATTTTTTTTTCATTCAAAAGATATATTGTTAGCCGAGCACAATATATTATTGAAAATATCTAAAAAATTATCACGAACAAATTATATAGATTTGAATGCAGTTTCTGCAACGAACGAAAAAAGCATTTCAATTCATAACATGAATATTGTTGATTCGAGTACACAAGAAAAATTCAATTTCGCTCGTTTGATTCAAATAAAATTTCTATTGAGTAAATATGTTATTTTATTGTTTTCGCCATATCCGATATTGATTTTATGTACATTATTCGTTAAAATATTAATATTTTATTTTGATCGAAAAATATTAAGCAAATGTCTGAATTGGTTAAAAAATTATGCTAAAGTAAAATTTATTTCTTGCACATTTGGTTGAAAAAATGAAACCAAATCATGGCCGAGCGCCACCGAAATTATAGGTGTGAGGAAACTCGTAGTTCTCGGAGTAACCGCTAGAGGCCGCACGCGCGCTCGTTTCTCGTAAGCGTAGCACGAACCGAAGATATACTTCAACGCTGGAGAAATTCTAAAGAGTATCGCTTCTTGGCCTGTTCTAATCAGTTGAATATTTGATATTCCCTCCATGGATATTCCATTGAATATCTGATATTCTCTCCACTAATGTCGTGGATGATCATTCTAATGCACACTTTTCATTTAAGATTTAAAACAAATTGAAAAACTTACGTCCCATGGCACATTCATTTCGATGCAGTAAAGAAATAATTAATTCTATTGATTATATTTTTGTACGAAATAAAAAATGTTGTAGCAACCGGTTAATTATTTCATCCATACATCTACGGATTGTATATAGAATGATTTAAATAGAATATAATTTTTTTTTGAAGGATAATGTAGATATTCAGATAACAGAAGAGCTTTTTCAAATAAAATAATGTTATTTAAATCAATCACATTTTCCAATATTTTATAGTATTGAAACAATCATATATCGGTGGCACTCCGCAGCAGCACATTTATTTGGATCAACCAATATATTTCGCTCATTCAATTGGTTTTTTTTCTCAGTGTGCGAAATGCAATTAGAAACATAACTTAAATTTCAAGCGAATCGAGTGAAAATTGAAGTTATTTTTCACGCCAATTGGAAAAAACCTGTTTCGAGAAAAACGCGTTTAAAGTTTTAGGTACTCTACGGCCGTGCCCGAGGTGGGCTTACGTTATACGCTCAAAGTGGGTGAAAAAAAATGTTCTTGCTATAAATCGAATAAGAACTTATTCTTATGATGATAAAGCACCGTTTTAACGAAAAAAAATCGATTTTTTGAAAATTGTACTGTGGTCTTACCCCTTAAGTATAGACATAGAATGAGCAAGCACCGAATGAGCGAATCTCTCGTTGTTGTTGGCTCTTAGGCGTGGGCCTGCAGAACTGCACCGGTAGCCCGTTCAACTCGGTCGGAACGACAGGTAGCGGTGGAAACAACGGCGGTACGTCACGTCAGCGTTTACTCGAGCTTTCGCACGGGCTTGGTGCCCTGAGGCACTACAACGATCTCGCGAATCACGTTCTCTCGTTGAATCAGCAAGGGGCCGTTGTCACCAAACTTCTCGGTAAGTGCATTCACAAATCAAAGTCCTCCTCGATTGGATAACGCGGAACGAACCTTGCCCGCACAGCGACGCTTTTTTTTGTCCCTTTCTCCCCCCCACCTTACTATGTTTAATTTAGCACTTTCTCGCGGGGGCAATAAATAATAATGGACCGAGAAAAAAAGGACGAAATTATGCGTGTGAGAATGCGCAATATATATATATATATATATATATATATATATATATATATATATATATATATATATATATATATATATATATATATATAAGAGAAGAAAAGCAGGGCGAGCACAAACGGCCGTCAGTAAAGAGTTGAAGGTCTCGCGCTCGCGAAGGTGGGAGGATTTTTTTATCGGGTTTGCGAAATGTTCGTGCGAACAAGTAGCTAAGAAGGTGTTATTAGTTTTATATACTTTGCACTTTATCTCTATACTTATAAAAAAGTTCTCGTTCTTCACTTGCATACATACATGCTTAAAGGGAAGTTATAACGCCTATGAAACAATATACCCTTTTTATATCGAAAGTTACTGGGGCGTACGATATGGCATAAGCATTAGAGCCAGGTACATACCGTATTCGGTTCATTAGCTACGTCTAAAGACCCACTTCTCGACGTCGCGGAGCTTCTTCTGACCCAGCCACTTCATCTGTCAATATGGGTCGTCTAGTTTCCTCGTATAAATGTTCATGCACATACAAATATATTTATATATAGGGCATTTCACGTGAAATATTTATTCCGAAACACCGATGATTTTTGGTTGGATACCTTTTCAATAAATTAAAATACCCGAGGAAACAGTCGACAGCAACTTTTCGTTCTTCGATTTATTCAGATGTAGGGGAAGTCCGGGGTAGTTGGCCACAGGTTTTTTAAAGATCTGTCAAAATAAAAGTACAGACGTTTCTTAACTTATATTCATTTGTAATGAAACTTTGAACATTTGACTTTAAAATAATTTACGAAATTGAAGGAAACTCCTATCAGATCGACCTTAATTACTATTTTAAAAAATCACGATTGGCTATCTCTCCCGGAGTATCCGGGTGTGATAGTTATAGGAGTAGAGGTGAGATGGCCAGTTACCCAGTATTATTCTCTCGATTTTCTCTTTGGTTTGATGTTTTAATTCTTTTTTTTCTTCTTTTGGTCACATCTAGAACACATATAATCGAAATCAGTATAATTTTTGTGTACCCAAAGTTGGCATTGTATGCACTGAAGCCAGTCTTCGATGAGACGAGTTTCATAATAACTTTCTCCGCAAAATTTTTTGTCGTTCTTATATATTCTTTCTAAGGTCTTCCTAGGTATTTCGTAGCTCCTAGCGGCCACAGGAACCGACAATTCATCATTTTTCACAGCACTAATAGCTGCTTTTAATGATTCTTGAGCCCAGTTCCCTCGTAGAGCAATTTATTTTCTCTTGTACTTATCAAGGCGTTACCCCCACTTGTAGCGCAAAAAAGGCCATTTTCATGAATTTTTTGAAAGAAAACTACAAATCTTTTTTAATCGATCAATATACCATCTTAAAGAACACATCTTGAAGAACTTTCAGTAATTTTTTTATTGAAAAATATTACAGTGTTTAGTGGCAAATGGCCGTCAATGAAATAATGTTTTTATATACACGGTTTGCGGTGACCAACATTGCGGCGAAGTGGATCATCTGAAAAAAAAAATGCGGATGGATTTAGTCAAATATAAGTATAAACTAGTCTTTAATTGAAGGATTTTAAAAAATATTCATTTTTCACAAAATGGCGGTCAGTCAAAGTTAATGGTTCGATTTTAACGACAAAAATCGAACGATTAAAGACTGCATTTTTATGTATTAAATAAGCCTGCAAAATTTCAAGAAGATCGATTCATTAGTGTTCGAGTAATCTTGGTCACCGACTTCAGAAATGCCATTTTGAGAAAAACGCGTTTAAAGTTTCTCTTTCAACGCTCTTTCAACGCGGATTCTTCTCTTTCAACGCTCATATCTTAGTCAATTTTGTTCGGATCGACTTGAAATTCAGGACATATTCTCAGGTACTTATACTTCAAAAAAATGCAATTAAAAAAATCGATTTTTTCAAAATCGCAAGTGGGGGTAACCCCTTAAGCATCTAAAACAAATGTAGGATAAATGAATTACTTGAACACGTTACAACTAGGGTAAGGAAGGCTATTGCCGGTTACTTAAGGGGTTAGGCCAATCTGGAGGTAAAAAAATGGGCTTTTTGGGGATTTTTTTCAGAAAAACTACAAAATAAATCGGGATTACAAAAAGGGGTGTTTATCATACATATCAGTGACTGTAGTGACGATAATTTTTTCGAAGCGATTGATTTAAAAATGGCGGCTGTGCAGCGTTTTTGCGATGACGTCTCCGTTTTTTCAGGGTCCACGGCCGGACAAACAGCTCCTGTAATTTTCTAATTATAATGAGCCAATGATGTTTTTTCGATTATATATAATAGCTGCTATAAAAGTACGTAGGATTTGTTTCGATATATTGATTTTTGCCCGGTTGGCGCACTTCTAAAGTGGAAAGTGAAAAATTTGCCTAAAAAATCGTCGATAATTGTTAATAACCAATGAACGATGCAATATAAAAAAAAATCCTACGTACTTCCATAGACAATGTATTTTTCAAGATATATTCGACATTTCGAGTGAATCAGTTGAAAATCGGTTGAAAATTGAGTTCGGTTTCCGGCCAACTTAAAAATGCAGTTTTGAAATAAACGCTGCACAGCCACCATTTTGAAATGAATCGCTTCAAAAAAATTATTGTATACAGTCACTGATATGTATGATAAACACCCCTTTTTGTAATCTCGATTTATTTTGTAGTTATTGCGAGAAAAAAAAATCCCCAAAAAGCATTTTTTTTTGCCTCTAGATTGGCCTAAGGCCTTAAGCAGTAACAGGTGAAATCTGATGCGCGGTTCTATGAAGCATTTTTATTGGCCATCTCTCCCTTATAGCCAACTCCCCCGGAATTACCCTACTCGGAGCAACAGCAAGTGTAATTTTTAATACTTCGAGGCCTAGAAAAATTTAAAAAATCATTTGTGCGATTGAAATCATAGAGGTTAAGGAAACAAAAATTCAACTAGCCGTGAAAGCTCAATAATTGCGAGAATCGAGAAAATATTTCTTTGCATATAATATTTCACTAATTGAAACCGATGAAAAATGGTCAGGAAGGAAACTTTCACGCGAAATGCTCCATGCCCGCTATTGTATATACGGAGAAAAAAAATATACACGGGTTATCGTGCGCCGCAAAAAACAAACTGAAGTAAAAAAAAAAGACCGCCGGAAAAATGCGAAAAGGGAAAAAAATTCCGCAAACCAGGCAAAACGCCCCTTGCTCGACAAAATTGTTTTCGGCGAAAGATCATCCGGCGTTCAGATTCTCAAGAATCTTATGCTCGCGCTGGCGCTTCTGCCCGGCTCGCGATGATATATTTCGATTTCTTGTCGAATCTTTTCGCGCGGCGATATCTCGCGCCTCGTTCGCGGTAACGTCTCAACGAGAGGAGGTGCGTCGTTTTTTTTTCCATCTCGTTTATCCTTCTTTTTTTTTTCATCCTCTGCTCTCTTCAACGCCAACACTCCGAGCAAACGACAACGACTGTTCAAGAGCACGGTGGAGGAAAATTTTCGCAGCGGCTAACATTACGTGTACTTTTTCGAGAGATGAATTTCACGGAAATTGCTCGTTTTAGCGGGGTAATAACAGAAACTGTGAGGGAAGAAACCGCAGGTTTTGTGTTCGAGAAAAATTTCACGTTTCGCGTGTACGGCGCGTTATCTCTTCCTTGGGCTGGGTTATTGCGCTCGGAAGAGACGGAAGATGGTCTCGAGGCGCGCGCTTGTGAATTGCTCCTTTCCTCGTATATAGCGCACCGGAGAGTCAAAGCGCGAGCGCGAGAAGTCCGAAAGAGTGGTGTAATAAAAAATAAATAAAAACTACCCACGCACACAACCAGCACACACATCTTGTACATATGGCGGAAGGATACTTTGGAGACCTCCATACCTACGTAATGTTGATTATCAGTACATTGTTTTGAAAATAGTCCTTTAACTTTGCAAAACGAATAATTGATTTTAGAAGTTGAACGGTACTCATGATATTCACGAAAATGCGTTGATATCAATTCGAAAGTGATTTTAACGGAGACTTTGTCCTTGGAGTGCCTTATTTCAGGTATTTACATTTTATTTTTTTTAAAGGAAACGAGTAAAGCTTTTTGAGTGCGGTTTTTTTCTTGCTTTTATTCATGATATACAGAACGTTGAAAAAAATTTTTTTTGAAAAAAAAAAAACCAAAATGGCGGCCGTCGCAGCTCCGCGAAAACAGGTCCTCAAATCGCGGGAGGTAAACGGCTGACATCACTGCCCCCTCTTTGTTGATGTGAAACACAAATTCAAAGCATATTATCAATCTGTGACCCTTTGGTCATGGAATGACGGATGGGTTTTTTGTTTAGTACAAATTTCGGAAAATGGCGGCAATTAAAAAAAAAATCGAATTTTCGCGTTTTTTTCGCATAAAAAGATAAATAATAAATGCAAAAATGTATCTATCGAAAAAAACGATCCGTCATTCCGTGAAGACATATTTTCTGAGTATGCTCTCCAAATTTCAGATCGATATGTTAATTACAGCGGTCAGGAGAATGTCAGCCATTTTTAAAAACGTGTTTTCGAGAAAAACGCGTTTAAAGTTTTGTAATGTGTTAACACAAATGTGTTTATAATTACCGCTAATCGGCAATGCCTGGTCCATAGAGGCATCCCTCCTCTTCTTCTAGCTGCTCATGTTGAGCCGCTAACATCTCCCGCCGATTTCAAGGACAAAGTCTCCCTTAAAGACATTAACCCCTTCGTTTGCAGAGAGAATTCGACAAAAAGTGCCCAAAACGGCAGTAACATTTTTTTTATCCTGAAAACTTGTAATCCTGTAGAGAAACAATTTATTACGAACGAAATACATTTTTTTTCGATCGAATAAATTTTCCTCTTTATATAGGCCTAGTGGGATTTCGTTTGTAGCGTGGAAAATCTTTAATTTAACTGCATATCTAATATGTTTTTAACCCCTTCGTTGGCAGAGACAATTCAACGAAAAGTGCCCAAAATGGCAGGAAAAATGTTTTATCCTGAAAACTTGTACTCCGGGGTTTTTGAGGGTGCTGATTACGAATCTGAACTCAAAATTCAGGAATTCACAATGACGAACAAATATGGCGAATGAAAATACAAATAATACAGATTGATTCGAGTGAAATTTTCAATTTCGATCCGCCATTCTAGTGCCGCCATTTTGAATTTTTAAATTTAAAGTTCAGGTTCGTAATAAGCGACCTCAAAAATCTCGAAGTATTGACTTTCATCTAAATCGAGTAAAGTTTTTTATTTTTGACCGCCATTTTGAATTTTCAAATTTTGACTTCAAATCCGGATTCAGCGAGGCCAAAAACCCCCGAGTGAGGCTCCGATTTCAAATCAGAGCAAGTTAAATAGGGAAATGAAGGTTGACGTACTATTGCGTCAATGCCACACAGGGCACGGAATTATTTGACGCACTATTGCGTCAATGCCAACGAAGGGGACAAGGGGCCAGTCCACTTTGGAGCCACGAAAAAAGGCTATTTTCGCGATCTTTTTTCAGGATTTTATAAAAGATATGAATATAAAGGTTGTTGGGCTTGATAAATAAAGTCTTGAAATACATGTAAACAAAATTTAATTCATTTTTAAGTACAAAAACTATAGTTTAACGTAACGCCTCAAAAATAGGTGCGCTAGGTAGCTCCATCACAACTCGGCAACGGCTTGTCTGAAACAAAAAAATCAAAGTCCATTAGATTCAGTATGACACCAGCTACAAAATGACCCTCGGATATAATGTTTTATCAAAAAATAAAAAAATAGCAGATGAAAAACGAAAAAAGTGAAAAAAAAACGTGTTTTTTTCGCAGTTTTTCGCAAAAAAAAGAGTAAAAATCAAAATTTTTAAACAATCGAGGGTCATCTTGTTGCGAATCATGTTTACAATATGTGGTTCAAATTTCAAGAGAATCGGTTCATTAGTTTTAAAGATACAATGGAGCTAGATTTTGAAAATGTTGTTTTGAGAAAAACGCGTTTGAAGTTTATAATATGAAAAACTATTACCTAAACTCAATCGGCAATTCCTGCACCGTACAAAATCCCTTCTGATTGCTCATCATCATCGATTTCTTCAAGTCTTGCTTGCTTTCGATTTTTTTTAAATTTTAAAGTGGACTGGCCCCTTAGGTTTGCACAATGTTGAGACAATGTTAAAGTTTGCATCGTTGAAACGGAACGAAATCGATTTTTTTCAACAGCCGAAGTTTTTTTCGCCGTCTTACTTGCGTAAAAATATTCAATTGTTTATTTCGGATAAGCTTATGATATCTGCAACCTGAACTTGCAATAAAAGTTTTTGTATAAAAAAGAAAAATGGATAAATTTTAAATATATTCGTTGCATTCCAGCGATCCGAACTTCAAGACCATGTGTTGAGTCTGGGCACAATGAGGTACTATAAGGTTGGTCCCAGAAGTGAAATGTCTTCGAAATCGCCTTTCTGCAATATGTATGTATGTGTGTATATATATATATATATGTTGGTGTATGTTATGTATGTAGGAAAAAAAACGTTCCTGAGTGAGACTTCTTCGAGACCCAAAGAGGGTGCCACGCTCTTGAGGGCTATCTCTTTCTATCTTACTCTCTGAAAATCTTTCAAGTCGGTTCTCGCTACAACAGCCCAAGCCAGGAGCAACAACGTCGCAATATATATAGGTGTGTGTGTACACACACTCATATATATATATAAGTACAGAAGCAAAGGGTCCAGGCCCAGGTTTCTCGCTCCTCGTTAACTTTACGAGTAGCTCGTAAAAATACCGTTCACCCCAGCTCGCGCGAGCATCTCAACCTCCCGGATAATGTCTTCATTTTCAGAATACCAACCTCCTTAGGCGCCCAAGGTGAATATAATGTACCATAATCGGGTGTGCAATTACTTAACCGACGAAGGACAATTTATATTGCCCCGGACTGGCAATATCACACAGGGCAAAATATATTGTGTTTTGTTTCGAAGCAAGAGGTGGGTTAGACTTTGCGCGAATCTCGTTGGGCAAGCGATTCTTCACGACCCGCCAAACCTGCGCGCGGACCACTCGATCGTAACTTTTTTCCCTTCAATTTCCGGTTCGCGTTCGCGCGCATCGACGAGCGAAGTGCCATGTTTTCTTTGGCCTTCCACATTTACGAAAAATGATGAAACTGATTTTGCTTGAACGGTTTGAAAATTTGTATAAAAGCGAAGCGCGGAATATAGAGTTTCGTGGGGTAAATGAGGTCGCAGGTCTTTCAAGTCACATGTGTTTCGAATTTGGAAGAACAACCGTAGGAGCGAATTACGATTGAGAGTAAGGGAATCTTTTTACGCGGCTCTTTTCATTAGACGATAGATTCATCAGAGAATAAACAAGTCGAGGGTTATCGTTTCGAGCATCTTTTGTAGGTTGACCCAAACCAAGGATCTCAATACCAAACTTGGTAGGGTAGACTGGATACGGTTGTAACAGTTTTCCGTTGATCGCCCATAACGTTGCACTTGTGGTATAAGATGTGCAAATAAAATGATTTATATCAATAACTGGACATCTGCTTTCAAATCGTAATCACAATTAGATTTCTATCTCTTAAAGAATATGAGATAAAGCTCGTTTTGTAAAACATGTGCCACTGTTACAACTGTACCCAGACTACCCTACTTGAAGTAATCAAACGTTTTGTTATCAAAGAGCAATTCTTATAACACTAAATAATTTTCACGGACATTTTGTTTTCTCAAATTGTTGAAACATATTATTTCCGTAATGAAGTTATGCTTTAAACAAACCGACAGGAAAAATTGAAATTTCACTTACCAATATTTTACTGTCTATCGTCATTAACCGCTTTGTTTTACGGTCCCAACGAAAAAACAGTGACGCAATAACTAGTTTAATTTCTTTGATAGCAGTTGTTGCTAGAAAATCATGAGGCATTGCTGGAATTGTGAATTTCGTCAAAGCCTCGTTCCCTCTCGTCGGTTCAACCCGAAGCTGAATTCCCTTGAGGGGTTAGGCTACTCTAGAGACCGAAGAAATAGGCTTTTCGGGAATTTTTTTCAGAAAAACTACAAAATAAATCGAAATTACCAAAAAGGGTGTTTATCATACATGTCAATGACTGTATACAATAATTTTTTTGAAGCGATTAATTTCCAAATGGCGGCTGTGCAGCGTTCATCTCAAAACTGCATTTTTTAAGTCGGCCGGAAACATAACTCAGACAATTTTCAACCGATTCACTTGAAATGTTGAAAATATCTTGAAAAATACATTCTCTATGGAAGTACGTAGAATTTTTTTTTATATTGCATAGTTAATTTGTTATTAAAAATTATCTGACGATTTTTTAGGCTAATTTTTCACTTTGAAAAAAATCGTCAGATAATTGTCCGGCCAACTTAAAAAATGCAGTTTTGAGATAAACGCTGCACAGCCGCCACTTTCAAATTAATCGCTTCAAAAAAATTATTGTATACAGTCACTGATATATATGATAAATACCCTTTTTTGTAGTTTCGATTTATTTTGTAGTTTTTCTGAAAAAAAATGCTCAAAAAGCCTATTTTTTCGGCCTCTAGAGTGGCCTACAGCCTTAAATACCGTTAGTTTTGACCAATTATGTGTGTGGGTGCGTGTGCGTGCTCACATAACCGCTCGTGCACAAAGAGTCCAAGAGGATCTCTCGCCGTTGATTTTTTATCCTCAATATTTTAGCAACGGGACCGCGCGCCGCGTTCATCGATCGATTTGGGGTTCGTCAGTCACGCAATTTATGGGGACCACAGAGGTGCGCGTCCGTTAATCTTACATTAGCGAGGTCGCTTTTGCTGCCCATCGTCGTCGCGAGCAAACGTCGCACTTAGCCAAAATTGAGGTTTTCGGAAAACCGAAAAAAAAAAGGTTTGATTTCTACACGCACGTATGTAAGCGCGGAAGCGACGAGAGTTTTTTTTGTATGAGGCGTTCCAGCTGGAATCAAACGCTTCAAAGATGCCTATAAATTTCATTTTTCCCGCTTCGATTCGCGATGGCGGCGTCAAAACTTTTCGTAAGGTTTTCTATTCTTTGAGAGAGGTCCGAAAGAAATGGAAAAAAATCTCGATAAATATATATAGTTTAATGACTTTTCCAAAAAATGGCCTCCGATTGTTTTTTTTCACGATTTATCGCTTTTTTGTGGCGTAAATAATGATATGTAGGGGGGGGGGGAGACGGTTTTTAGGTTCCATATTATATAAAGAAAAAAAAATACATTTGAAAAAATTGTGAAAATTTGCGAATTTCAGGGTTCTAACTTTTTTTAGCAATTATTCGTTACATTGGTCATATTTTCACGTTCGATGATGCAATAATTGATTCGCGTTACGTGACGATTTTAAAACTGCCAAAAATAGCAAAATGTTTGCATGTTCAAGTTTTTTATTTAAACCTCGCGTGCAATTTTACCGTAGACAGCTCGCAGTTTTCTATACGCAATGTCAGTTAAGGGCGAAAGTCACTGTGCAACAACTTGCACAGTAGCTTTCCTACATCGCCCAAGCAAAATTTGAAGGACATTTAAAAAAAAATATAATTCTTGAAAGTACATGTATTGAAAAATATGTTGGCAACATTTTTATTTACAAGTCCGAAAATTGACGGATTTATAGTCAATTTAGTGAGAACAGGTAGCGCGGCCGGTTAGTGCCCTCAGTCCCTACAGGTGTGGCATCATTTACAATAAATAAAGTACAGGCTCTCATTATTTTGTGAACTATCATGAAGATGAAGAACCGTCTTATCGCCCGCGACTAGATACTTCAATGTAAGTATCAATATTCTAGAAAAAACATAACTTTATATCAAGAAACGCGGAACGAAAGCTTAAACGCGTTTTTCTCGAAAGTAGTTTTTTTGACCTTGTCCGAGCGAATACTTAAAAACTTATTGACCGATTTTCAATTTTTTTAAAAACATTTTTGTAATCGCAGTGAGTAAGGTTGTACGTATCCGCGCTTTTAACATTTGATAATTACTATTTTTAAAGACTGCTTGGATTCAGAACAAGGGCCTTGAAAATAGAAAAAAATGTCCAAACTGTCGTGATTTTGTGAAAAACAAAAAACCAAAATGAAAAATGGCTACGCATAACGATAGCTACATTTGTATAGATATCGATAAATTGTTGATTTTTAATTTACAGGTAACCTTTCATAAAGATATCGATGGAACAATGAAGAGAATTTTTTTGTTCGTCGTCAAGTCAAGGCACATATCTCGGTTAATTTTCAAGATTTCGTCATAAAAATTGGTATAAAACTAGATGAATATATACTTCATAAAAGGAGTATAAACCCGATCTTTTCATAATTAGTTACGTCTATGAAAAAAATCGCAATTATTGACGACAAAGCACCCGTTACGTAACGGAATAGGGGGTTTTGGCCAAGCGTTACGGTCCCGTTACGTGGGGCGGGGGGGGGGGGGTCGAAAATTGGGAAATTTTGCGTTACCTAATTTGTGTACGCCCCCCTACTGCATAGCATTTGCGATACAGTAGTGCAGTTTATAAATGTTCTGCCAAATAAGGGAAAAATAAACGTTACAAAAATTTCTGCGTTTTCATTCACAAAAAAACTGAATACAAAAGACCGCTTGAGACACAAGGTTACCGCGATATTTTCACCAAAAGTTCAGCCATAAAACCAATTTAAGTTTTCCTTTTATTCGTTGCACGCTGAATGCCGAATTGCAACGATATACGGGACCGACACCACAAAAGTGGTAAAACTTTATTTCCTTCTCGCGCGTCTTTGTACACTTTTCTGTGCAAAGTTTCGGTGCTGAGGTACGGCCGAAAGTGTATTGAAAGAGGTGCACTGAGCGCAATGTGGACGTCGACGAAGTAACCTCAATATACACATATACACACACATATGCACGCACCGGTAGAATTGGCTGCGTGCACGGTTTCTTTTATTAAAAGTACGCGCGCGCGGTCACGAAATTTTTTGTGTACTATATTTAATATATACTGTTAGTATATACAGAAAATACGCCTGTATCACAAAGAGAAGTGAGAGGCTGGGGGAGGGGGGGGGGCTGAATGAGAGATACCGAAAGGGTGAGTGAGAGAGCGGGAGAGAAAGAATGAGAGAAGAGATCAAAAGGGAAAAGGATAGAGAGACAGAAGAGAGATTAAAAAGGAAAGGGAGAGAGAGAGACGTAGTGAAGGGGGCTGGAGCGAGAAGAATTTGCTTGGGGCACGGATACTTATTACGTTATTTTTTCCCTTTAATTCTGTCTCTCGCTCCATCTCTCTCTCTCTCTCTCTCTCTCTCTCTCTCTCTCTCTCTCTCTCTCTCTCTCTCTCTCTCTCTCTTTCTCTCCCCATCTATCTATCTATCTCTCCTATATATGTGCCTCTCAATTTTTCCCTAGCGCTCTCTTCCTCTCTCTCTCTCTTTGTTTCTCTCGCGGTACATCGTTTATTTCTTCGGCACGCACTTGACTCTCGTGGGAGCGCACGCGATATAACAAACCATCGGATCGCGTCCCTGGGCCCGTTTGGTCGGTGCGCGCCCGCGAATCATCCGCGCGAACATCATCGAGACTTTCCTCTCTCCATCGTTATTATTGTTATTGATAATGGTACGTAATAACGATCGATAATTGCTCAAGTCTGCCTGCGCCTCCTGGTTTCCATTAACAATCACGTAAGTGGTTTGCATGATAGAGCTCTTGTATACGTTCTCTTGTTCTTTTTGACGGCTATTTTTTTACTTCCTCAGTCGTTTTATTCTCGTTTTTTTTTCTTCTTTTCAATATCGCACGCGTGCGTTTACTTCGAAAGATGGTAGTCTCGCGAGCTTACCGAGCGAATCCAGGGTAATTTTCATCCGGACGCACCGGCGCGGTTCTTCGAAAACTATCTAGGGATTTTGCTCCTGAACAGTGATTCGGTACACGCATAGGTACCGGAATCGTGGGTTAGAGATATATGTAGCGCACATATCGATTCTTGGACCAAGCAATAATGAAACTGTCAGAATTGTCGAGCAAAAGTGCGAGAGAGAGATTGATGGTTCATTATATGCCTCGATATAAACCTTTAAGGGGTTAGGCCACACTAGAGGTCGAAAAAATAGACTTTGTGGGGATTTTTTTGCGGAAAAACTACGAAATAAATCGAGATTACAAAAAAGGGTGTGTATCATACATATCAGTGACTGTATACAATAATTTTTTTGAAGCGATTAATTTCAAAATGGCGGCTGTGCAGCGTTTATCTCAATACTGCATTTTTTAAGTTGACCGGAAACATAACTCAGACAGTTTCCAACCGATTCACTTGAAATGTTGAATATATCTTGAAAAATACATTGTCTATGGAAGTACGTAGGATTTTTTTTATATTGCATAGTTTATTTGTTATTAACAGTTATCTGACGATTTCTTTGGCAAATTTTTGGAAAGTGAAAAATCGATCTCGATTTTGTTCGTTGCAGAAAATGCATTCAAAACTATTTAGTTTGTTCACGAGAATTTTTTAGGTCGCTTCAATAATATGTTGTTTCCGGCTAACAATATATCTTTTGATTGAAAAAAAACTTTCAATTTTATCATGTCATTAAAGTCAATAGCGTTTTCTTTGGACTGATAAATACGATTATTTACACCAACAATTTTACAATTGAATCAACTAAATTTCATTCAATAACACCAATGATATTGGATCAATGATTTCTTTTCTCAGTGTAGTTAGACAGCGTCAAAGTATAATTCAAGAGGCTACGATAAACTCATTTTCAAGTGCTCAAAGTTCATGCAATGATGTCGCGTCAACATTAGGAAAGATCGTGTGTCCCTAGACCGTACGAAACGTTTTGCATTCTGCCAAAATATACGGCAGAACTGCGAGAAAAAAAAACATTAATAATACGAACAGAGAAAATCGTTTACGTTTCGATAAAACCTACGCAAATAAACCCATAGAATTTTGGAAACGTGTCATCTCCTCTGATGAATCGAAGTTCAACATCTTTGGGTCAGATGGGGAGAGGTTTGTCTGGCGCAAATCCTGAGCTCCGACAAAAGCATATTGGTATTGGAAATCTTCATTTATAGATGGGATAATGGATCCCCAGAAGTAAATCGAAGTGTTGCGTAATAATTTAGAGGAAACTGTATTGAAAATGGGCCTGAATGGTAGTTATAACTTTCAACAAGACAACGACCCGAAACATGCGGCCATGAAAACGAAAGAATGGTTATTGTACAATGTTCCTAAACAATTAGTTACACCACCACAATCTCCGGATATTAATCCTAGAGGAAATTTATGACACTTGTTGGATGCGGAAGTAAGAAAAAGAAAAATATCTAACAAATTTGATTTACAACGAGTCATTTGAGAAAAATGGAAAAAATAAAAGAAAACAACTCAGAAGCTGGTGGAATTCATGCCTGGAAGACTAGAGGCCATAATTAAAGCTAAAGCGATGCACACAAAATATTAGTCACAATGTACAGCTGAGTTTATGTAGCTTTACACTCTCATATTGTAGTATCTTTCGCATTACTCTTTTATTATGCCTAATAAAAATCCTTCATTTTGAGATTATCTCTGTACCAAGACGACTATTAAACAAACTCGTTTTTGTATGTGTATCACTTGTGCCGATGAAGCTATTGGAAAAACTGAAATTACGAATACTTTTTTGACCCACTGTACTTAAATCAATTATCACAAAATTACATGACAAAACATAAGCAGAAGAGCTATATAAATCAATAGTCAGAAAATCACAGGACAAAAGATGAGCAGAAGCGCTA
The DNA here is from genome assembly GCA_963210295.1 of Ophion ellenae. Lineage (NCBI taxonomy): Eukaryota > Metazoa > Arthropoda > Insecta > Hymenoptera > Ichneumonidae > Ophion > Ophion ellenae. The sequence continues at coordinate 61,603,939 of OY723387.1, forward strand.
TATAAATAAAAAAATAACATAACAAAATAACGAGAAAATAATGAATATCGAGAACACAATCAACGTTCGCGAAATATATGGGATGAGAATAATGAAATATAAAAGTCAGATCTATAAAGATCAAAAAGAGTGAAGTACAGAGTGAGTACAGACTGACTCTCAGAGCTAGAGAGAGGGAAATCGATGTTTTGACAAGTATATCAAAGCTAAGCTTGAGGTCATCGACGAACCGGAGTAACATACTGAAATAAACAATGAATTGTTGTGCTGCAGAAAAATCGGAGTAATACAGTATTATCCGAGTTATTAAAAATAAATTGTATTTGCATGTTGCAGGAACTTTACGGCCGCCTGGACTGATAGGCGGCAGCAAACCCAAGGTAGCCACGCCCGCGGTAGTAGCGAAGATCGAGCAATACAAAAGGGAGAACCCGACGATCTTTGCATGGGAGATACGAGAACGGCTGATCTCAGAAGGTACGTTACTATAATCAGTTGTGAAATCATACCTATTATTTCTTTAGAATGTGTCAATTATAATTGATAAATTCCATAAAAGTTAAAAATTGTTCGAGACGAGGAATCGAAATTCGGTATTCTTGCTATCGGAATAAATGTTTAAAAAATTCTCTGATATCACGAAAAGAAATTATGGGAACTATAGATCCAAGAATTATTAAATATTTATTTAACCTTCCCCACCATTTCTTTGCGTGATATCAGAGTATTTTCCATCGTCACCATTGATGAGTAGTGAACAATAATGAAAAAGCCGATTATGGCCAGGCAACGAAAAAAAAGCGTATCAAATTATATTTACATATTTTTTTAACATATGCAAAAACAAATTGTAATAACTATATTTTCCAAGAGGTAAACTGTTTAATGAATGTTCACATTTAATTAGAATAATGAAAAAATAGTTATTCCAACGATTTTCTCGAGACACTTGTTTGACACTGCCTTAAAGGTAGTCCTATTGCTTCACACTAGTCATACCACTGATCATACTTGACACTTGTGCAATTAATATTAATATTCGTAACATATGCAAAAAAAATTGTAATAAGTAAATTTTCCATGGGTAAACTGTTTAATGAATGTTCACATTCAATTAGAATAATGAAAAAATAGTTAATCCAATGATTTGCGCAGTATTTCTAGGTTTGATATTTGGCAATATTGGTTCTTATCCCCGTCCCCTTTTACTCAACCAGGCGAGTTTAGCCTCCATGCTTTTTAACGTCGATCTGTCAAAAGAATGTGAGGTGCGGGAAATATAAAGCATTGTATTTGGGCCACGACTGGTAAAAAGAGTGGAAAATATGTGTCGGCGAAATATGTCGGTTAAAAATGAAATGTGTCGAAATTCGAATGAGTGAGATGAGGTTAGGACGACAGTCAGCTGTTGCCTTGCTGTCACGTCTTTTCATCCTAGCAAGTGGTAATAAATCCAATACCGAAAGTTCAAGTTAAACTTGATATTACATAAAAATTAGATCAATAAGCGTAATTTTTTCTGAGACCACTTGATTACTACAAGTGTTAAGCATGTAAATCTCATTATTTTTAAGAATCTGACGGATTCCCACCGTTGTATACACTTTTGTAGCGACCGGAAACTTCACAAAAATACGCAATTTTAATGTTTCCTTTCGCTGTAATTCGGTCGATAAATGACGCTGTAATTTTACAGAGACGATTATTAATATATTTAGTGGAGCTCAAAAAAAAATTAAGAAAATCCTATGGATTGAAGCCTGGCCATAGGACCACCTTAAGAAAAAGTGTATTCTCTACCGTTGACAATCGAAACGCTTAAGAGCCTCATCGTGTAATTTCGATAATCACGGGGTGCGGTCGTTTTCGGTGTTTCAGGGGTTTGCAGCAACGCGACAGCGCCCTCGGTCAGTAGTATAAATCGCATATTGAGGAATCGAGCAGCGGAAAGAGCGGCAGCCGAGTTTGCACGGGCGGCAGGTTACAGTTTCTACGCGGCCGGGCCTCACCCCTATTTCAATTCCGCCCATCATCATCCCGGATCGTCGCATCACTTGGCCGGTGGGTGGCCGACCCCTGGGGCACCGGGGCACCCGTGGATGATGCCGCCTCTTGCCTCCGGGCTCGCGGGAGCGGCCTCGGCGCTTCTACTTCCGCCGTCGCTGAGTCCCGGAACGGTCGCGGCTACGGCCGCCGTCGCCGGAAGTCCCGAGCATGCTCTACACGCCGCGGACAACTTAGCTCGTAGTTACCTTCAAGGTATTTAACTCTGCATTCCAGCGCAAAAAAAACTTTCTTTCCTCGTCACGATTGTATCGAGAAATATAAATACGTCAGCCGATCATCGGGAAAAGCTTTCGAAATCCTTTCTTTCAATAGCATATTTTTGAACCAACGAAAAAAAAACGAAACAATTTCCTACAATCGCGCCCATTTCCGTACGACGAAGAATCTGCGCGCGAGATTTCGAGAAAGTGAAAAAAAACGTCTTAAGAAGTTGGAGCGATTCAGTTGAGTCAAATGACGGTTTATTCATTTTTTTCCAATGAATCTCAAAAAAATGCATACGAGGTACAGATTTATTCTGTATATGCTAATTTTTTTGAATATATAATTAAATGGCAAAATATGCATTTTAATATTTTTATTACGTAAAGTAGAAAAACTTTTGGGTTACTTCCAACTTAAAAAAGTATAACATTATCGATGATTATTATGAAAAACTACGACCACGAATGTTTTATACAATTCACAATGAAATTTTGAGTAATTTATGATTATGCCTATTCATATTTACGTCACGAGATTATTGGCCCATGGTTTACGATGGGCAAGATGACGATTTTTTTTTCTAACTGTTTACAAAGGTTCAGTTTGCGTTAATCCGTTGTTAGAAATGGTTAGCTTGGTGCTAAATAACAAGAAAAAATTACATAACCTTTAGTGTAAAAGTCTTGCCCATCTAATCGCACGTTGAATTACATACATTAAACTATTTTTTATCTCTGGTGTTTGGTGGTAAAAAAGGTTAAAAAAATTCGTAAAGACTCAGTATAGTCTAAACAATAACATGTATTTTTTTTTAATTAAATTTAACCTTGGATTGTGGCTAACGCTCCGACCTCCTTAAAATCTTAAATTTCCCCGAGTTCGGCCAGCAAATTCGAAATCACACGAGAATGAACAATATTTACCAGGCACAATATGATATAACGAATGGGCGTCGTAGACGCGACCGCGTGCGTTTTCGTCGAAGCACATAATGCACTCGGCATAGTTGGCTTCGCGTGTGTATGGCATTACCACGGATATACAAGCTCCGAGACGAAACGTCGGAGCGCCACACGATAATTCGTATATATACGCGAGAAGCTCTGTATAAATACACGAAGTTTGGATATGATCAGGCAATTTATAACGTCGGACAGCACGCTACTTAGTGATTCATTAACGACCATATAAACAGCGAGTAAGAATGCATGTGACATAAATTATCGGGACAACGGGGTTCTTTCCTATGTGTATAATATATATATGCGGAAAAATGATTCTGAAGACCTTTGACTTCAAGGACTGCCCTAATATTCGTCAATTGTCCCCATAGTCAAGTTGAAACTCCACACTGAAAGAAAAATCCATGCTATTTAGAAGGAACGCCCATGGTAAAAGAGGGCATAGTAAAATTCGCTATAGTTTATTGACATCGCAATCACAATATGGTTAACACAACTATAAGACAAAAGTTTAACTAAACATACGATTTAGATGGTGTATTTGACTATTATCCCCGAAATATTTATTAACTATTGTAAAAGGCTTGGCAATATGGATACGGTTGGTCAATTCAGTGCTATCCCAAAATTGGCGCACAAATACCAATGTTGTATACTGTACGTTTGGTTTTGTTCAGTCAAACTTCTACTATTCTTTTCAAGTTTGTACAATGCACATGGTTAACATTAACGTTTGTTGAGTATAATTTGTTAGAAGACCTTATGAAAAGTAACTATTCGAAAACATCTATGGTATTTTTCACTTATACCGATGACGTAAATATTATTACTAATATTATTATATTAATATATTGGTTGCAAGAATAGGATATCAGTTGAACACTTCTCGTTGTCGTTCACCTTCAGTTCTTGTAGAACACACATTACTATGCATTTAGCAGGTCGTATAATAATGATTTGTATATTATGCAAATCACTATTATATGGTAGACAACTATTGCGAAACGCCCACAATCCATTTGAGCAACGACTTGTGTTGTAAAATAAAGATCTGTGCAAAATTTCACCTAAATCGGAGGTAACAGCTATTCGGAAGTGCAGCCAGAATTACTTTCGCCTCTTATACCATATCTGCGATCAAGATGTCACAAGCCCTCAATAGCGTAGTGGTAGCGTGCGTAGTATAGGCAGAATATAGGCAGGTAGGTTGTAGGTCCGATTGCATGTGTAGGTAAAATATTTTCTTCGGGATAAATTATTACAGGAGGTCAGGGAATGACGATTTGAAATATTCTGTGCATTTGTAGACAGCCATTGATGCCTTCAACCAACACTTGAATGACAGATTGAATACGCATATAGCAGGTTGTACCTCACGATATGGTAAAAATCACTATAAACATCGTCGCATATCACCAAAAAATCAAATCTCGAGAAAAAACCTCGAATTTCTCATTTCCAAAATTAAAAAAAAATTGAATCAATTTAAAAGAATGTGCAGCTTTGAAGTTTTTTTTAAATTCCTGAGACCTGTTGAAAAAGGAATACTCAGTATCAATAAATTGTGTAGATGCGTGTGAAAAGTGTAGAAGATTCGCTTGGCGGTATCAACTTTCATTAACGCAATTAATTTCAATTCGAAGACTTCTGGCATAATGCACAAGTGACATCCCATGAAAAATGAACAGATACTGATTACATTGAATTGTCTGAAAATGTTAAAATAAGAAAAAATTAGATTTTTTAACTTTGAAAAAAGCGAGGTTATTAAAAAATATTTGATGAGTATTTAATACGATTTTTTCCATCTTAATAATCATTAAATGATGTTTGGGGAGCAATAAACGTGCTCCTGTATTTTTTTTTCAAACTTTGATCAATGGGGAAAGAAATACGCATGAACGAATCAATTTGAAATCTTACAGGGTTGTCAGGGATATTAGCTTAAAAAATACCCTACAAACATTAGTACTTATAGCAATATTTGCAAAGTAGTGGTGGATTTTCTAAAAACCCAGAAGAAGTCATTTTTTTGTACTTTTTGCAAATTACTACCGATGAAAAAAAATGTCTTAAAAACAGTAATTAGACCTTATAGAGAATTTATTCAAGTTTTATAAAATGCCGGTCGATCTGCTGTACGATCATTCATTCATGAGATATCCATAATCAAAAACAAAAGGATGACTTTTCATTCAGCGGCTGATATCTCAACGACAAATTGTCGTATAGAGCCTAATAAAAAACCACATTAAAAGTAAATCATGAGGTTTAATGACCCTGATATCGGTTTGCTCAACAAAAAAAATTCCGAGCGCAGGGACAACTTGAAAGAAAAAAAGTGGAAATTTTTTCTTGTGATATTTCTTTAGATTGCACAATAAGTGGGCACAAAAAAATTTTCATTAAAATATCTCAAAACTAGAAACTTCAAGGTTCAAAATGCTTTTTTTTCATCTTCATACGATCATTCTTCACGAAGTTACAGCCTTTCAAAAATCGCTGAAATTTCTTAACACATTTTCTGCTCCTGTAATGTTTTAATGAGCATATATTATATGCGTATGCTCGTAAGATTAGTGGTTGCGGTTAACATATGGGCATAATTCATGCAACTGCTAAAATACTAATGAGCAGTACAATATTTTTGGCAGTAACTACAGCTATAAATTATTATTGTCCTCTCAGGGAAACACAAAATGTATTTAAAATATGGTTGAGAACACCGTACATTTCTCTCAGTGCAATATCTTCAAAACCATCTGTGTGCAAATGTAAGCGGATTTATGGGAAAGACATTTAAAAAATCGTTCGTCAACGAAAATCCAGGTCGTCGTTGAATATAAAGCAACGGCCTCAAAACTGCCGGACCGGCTGATAACCAACAATATGTAGATGGAACCGGATCAAACTAACCCTTGCGCAAATATATATGGATGTATGTAGACATCATTATTAGAACAAGTCCCTGGTACGTAAGGAGAGCAAATGAACGACATTGTTTTCTCCATTTCTACAATTTCATTATCGTATGTGCGAGACCTCAAGAAGTTTAAGATTAAAATCACGTTCGGAACGATCTCTGATATTTTGTGCGGTATATAAATAAAGCAGCTGGAGCTTTTGCGGCTAGGCTCGAAGTTGCTGCAAATTCAACGATTAATTTGACAGGAGCGGTGCGATGACGCGATAAATACGTACGATCTTGCAATCGAATTCTCGTGGAGTTTCCGGGGTGTTAACTTTGTCCCGTAAAGCCGCGGCCCTCGTGTTTTTTCCTTGTTTGCGATCAACGTGAAGAATAAAATCCAGGTAATTCTGTTTTTTATGTCAGACGGGGAAGGCGATGATGGAAGTTTGGACGGCTCGGAGCAGCCAAAGTTTCGACGTAACCGAACAACTTTCAGTCCCGAACAACTCGAGGAATTGGAAAAGGAATTTGAGAGATCGCACTATCCGTGCGTCTCAACTCGGGAGCGCCTTGCCTCCAAGACCTCGTTGTCCGAAGCCCGTGTACAGGTGAGGGGTGAATCAAACTTATATCATGTCCTATCCCTCCACTTCCCCTTGACAGGCCGGGGGTGCTGTATGAATCTGGAGTTTTTACGTCAGTTTTGCAATTCTCCGCCTATTTCTTTCTCGTTTGATTTCCCGACATCGACGTTCCGATAGAACCGTTTGATTTTTAGCAACTCACGGGATAGGCTAACTTGACCAAGTTTGGCGATTCAACGTCCTGTTAGTCCAGCTCTAGAAATATTTAATAATTGCTGCATCTTTCCATGAAAGATCACCCCAACAGGCGCACCGGAGAAGCCACCATGAGCGCGTCAAGCGACGGCTCCGTCACAGTTTCAAAGTTTTCTCTCGAACAACTGATATTTCGAGAAAAAAAACGCTAATGATCCGCCTTACGATGGTTGAAAAGGTGAAGGAGATCTATGTTTTCAAGAGATGTCCGACTGGAAATGTCGTTCCGGCAGCCGGATCGCTGATCAGGCAGGTTTGAAGATACGGTCCGGAATACCGTAGAAGTGCCCACCTGATCTGTGCTGGATATTCACTGGATCAGTGAATCCGGAGAACGGGTGTAATAAAGACAAACTGATCAGTCCTGAATCAGGTAATCTTGCGAGGACCTTGTTAGGGCGCCGAAGTCCGTGCCTGATCGGCGCCGTATATCTGCCGGATCAGTAGTACCCAGATACCGATGTAAGAAGGCAGCATTAATCAGGCCCACATCAGACGACATGCAACGCGTCCCTTGCATGGCACTGTTAAGGTTACCTGCCTAAGGCCTGATCGATTTTCCTTTTCCCATCCGTGCTCCGAGGTTGGCTAATCCAATAGACATCAGGTGCCGATCAGCCATGCACTTCGAAGTGTATGTCTGATTTGCGCCGCATGTCTACCGGATAACCTTATTCGGGGCCATCAAAGTAAACAACTGAGTTGCTGCGGGCATAATTTCGGAAAGATTCTAATAAAAGTATTATGGTGTCCATGCGGACGCCGTCATCATCAAATCAAGATACAAAAAACGAAAAAAAATTAATATGAAGTTTGCATCGTGGGAATGCAACGCTTTTTTCTTCTTTTCATTCGTTTATTTTCATCATCATCAAAACGTAATCAATCAAATCAATAAAATTAAATTTGATTGGCACAACTTAAATGTTTTTTTACAAAATAATCATCATAATCCTTTTTTTTGCAAATTCCGGCCGTAACACTCTAATGAGAATATGTAAAAACGTGTGAGTTATTTTCACAGCCTAAATAGGCAGAAAAAATCCGATAAACAAAGAATTATTGTTGCACTGCAGCGATGCAATCTTCAACCCCATGAATAAATTATTGACATTCTTTAGAATAGAATTAGAATGATAAAAATATGCAAACAAAAAGAAAAGTTTACACAAGTGTTGGAATGGCTAAATAGGAAGCGCGCTCAGCTCTAGAATTAGAAGACGTAGGTTCAATTCTGAGGGGAGTGTTGTGCTGCTGAATCGCGCCAACATATGTGACCTGTGAGTTACGTCCCCGAAAAAGACCGGTGCCTGGAATCGGGCGATCGAGGACGGGTAGTCGGGGTCTTTCCAATGACGAGTAAATCCCCAACTCAGGAATTACGAACTTACAATTATTTAACTTTATTATAACTAGGCAACATTTGATTTACAAAATGTTTAATTGCCTTGAGACCGACCGCCTCGGTTGCCAACCGAAGACTGACTTCTGACGTTTCGTTCCTCTAATTGTTAACTCGGTTATTGGCAATCGAACGTTCTTGAACGTTCGATTCATACGATGCCGATTCAGCGACACGTGTCGCCAAAGTCACCTCTGGAGGTGCTTCAGCTGCACAAACTGCTGTCGTTTGCACAGGGGCCTATGGCCTCTCGATTTCGTAAATCGAATATGCTCATTTCTATGCGTTTTGAAATATGCGCTAAATTAGGGGCACCACAGGAGGTAAAAAACTTCAACAAGGCAGGATACGTTTTATTCCAATAATCATATAGGCAGGTTCATAAATAACACATATGGGAAAAAAAAATACTACCAGAATTTTTGGATTTTTTTTTTCATTTCAGGCGTAGATACAGCAACCAGATCAGAGCCTGAAAAGGTATACGGATCAGTTACGTTACCGGCATCCGCGTTATAGCCGGATTCAAAAAAGCGTTCCATGCCCGGTGAAGCTCTGACCCGGCGGCCTGTACCGTGCCGTGGTACGGAATACGGTATGCCGGATGCAGTTCTAGTCTGCCCCGTAGAAACATTCTAGTCGGGTACCTCAGAAATGTAATCCGTTTGCGATTAGAACGTTGTCACAGAGTATTCTTCGACGCATCACCCCAAAGTCCAATTGGTCGATGTCTCCTCAAATTCCGCGTCTTCGAAACTTCAGCCCTCTCGGCCGTAATCCGCTATCCCCGTCTTTCCCAAGCATAGTCCTCATATGTATATCTCGCTGAATAACCATGTATCGTTAAGTCACGAGCCTTCTAACGACCTAACTCGTGACTCTTAGGTTTGGTTTTCCAACAGACGAGCAAAGTGGCGGCGTCACCAGCGAATGAATCTATTAAAGCGTTCGCCGCCACCGCCGCCGCCGCCGCCGCCGCCACAACAACAGCAGCAGCAGCATACCGCGTCCGCGACTGGTTTGGATATCGGCCGTACGGTGTCGGGATGCTCGATAGGAGGTATGGGAGGCGAAAATAGTGCGTTCCGTGCGGTAATTACCGGCACAACGACCGTACCGACGACCACCGCGTCCGCCTGCCAGAGATTCGACGATATCGTTAATACCCGGCAGGCCACCGAGAGAAAGCCAAGCGCCTTTAGGATGATAAGCCAATTGGTGGGTGAGGAAACGACCGTTGCGAACGTGACGCCGTCGCCACCGAGCCCGATCGAGCGTGACAGAAGATCGGTTGGGCCTGGACCGATGGACGTTGAATCGGCCGATGACGAGGACGAGGAGATCGACGTTCAGGAGGACTCGGATCAAGATATCGTCACATCATCCCCGTTGGCCTGGCGGGATCACTGGAGTGATCAGCAACCCCTTGAACTCACAAAGCACGACCGCTGAAGATGAATAAGACCAATAGCCGTTAATTTCCAATATGAATTAGCCTAGTTGGATCAACCGTTCGTCGAGCATCGTTCGACATATCGGTCACCGCGTCCAGGGATTTCGGAATTCAACGCGACGCTTCGTTCGTTCGTGAAATTGGCGGGGCTACGAGTGAATATCTAAAGAAGTGTATTTAGACGATCCCTGTGATCGAAATATCTAACGAAAATGAATAATCAATTTTACAGTCAGTGTCTCCGGCCGAGTTACTCAAATCATCGGATCGGCGATCACAAGGATCTGAGATAAAAACGAAGAAAAAAACAGTTGACAGATTACCGAAGCACAATTATGGACCTGTCACGTAGATTTTCGTGTTTAACAGGTTGTTGACGTTTCGTGGAGGATCGTGTCGCGATCTCTCACCGTGACTGAATATCCGTCTACTTATGATCCTGATCGCGAGCCTGAGGAATATAGTGAATCTCTTTTGTCCATATTGTTATCTCGTATCGCACGTCCACACTTCAGGTTCTAACATTATAGCTATTACCTCTCCATCTCTTTCTCTCTCTCTCTCGCTCTCTGACTGCATTTTGCTATCGCCTGATACTGTATGTCTACTGTCGCTGCGATTACTATCATCGCACACCACCACGTCACACGTCATTTAACTCTCCACCGTTATTTACGCACATACGTGTGAACGTATGCAGCTGGAAGACGACTATCCAGGACCTTCCCTCGATGCAGTGACATCCTTCGAGACTCCAAATTCAATTGCTCGGGTACCCAATGGTTCAGTTCTTATGATCGGATACATAATGGCAGTGTTGATGATCAACTCAACCCAAGCCCAGAAAAGTCGCGACCTCCCATCACCTTACAAAATATTCTTCTCGAGAGGGCCAAAGGATGAGGAAATTCACTAATCCGATTTCTAGAAATGGCTCGATAATCGATGGAACAAATGAGTCACTGTTTAACGGTCCCACTAAAGGGATTCTCGAGGCAGTTCATACATGAGCCAAAAGTGTAAAAAGTAACAGATCAAAATTGCTTATCACTCGCGCTTCTCTCTCTCTCTCTCTCGCTCTCTCTCTCTCTCTCTCTCTCTCTCTCTCTCTCTCTCTCTCTCTCTCTCTCTCTCTCTCTCTTCCTCTCTATACCCGAGGGAGTAAAACCCGGAAACCCTTTTCCTCTCTTGGCTCAACTCTCGAATCAGTTATTCACGACGAAGTATACTTCAGAATTGACTCGTTTGAAACTAGTCCTCGAGATGAAAAACAAGAAACGAAAAAAAAACCACTAGACTTTCTGGACACTCTTTGTAGCCCATAAGTAATATTCTCTAGCGGATGGCACGCGACACACACAAGCAGACACATTCTTAGATATGTATATATTGAATATAATATTATGTATATGCGCGTGTACTTGCGATACACATCTAGGGTATATGTTGTATATTTATGTACGAAAAAAAACCTGTTGAGATAATTTTATTTAAAAATCAAAAAAAAATTCGTTTGTATATACTTCGCAACATTCATCTATAATCCAGTTAGAAGATTAAAAAAAAACGTATCCGGAGTCCACTGAGAAATAAGTGAAGAGAAAAGAAAAAAAAACGTCACGAGCCACCGGCTGATCCGCGGCTACATCCGAATCCAAAATATCGCGAGAACCAGTAAGTCCCATAGACTAAGAGAAAAAAAAGAAATTTAAACGAAAGAGCTGAGAATGAGAGGCGACCACTGCAGCGATTAAGTCGTGAATTCTTCAGATTTGCAAATAAGGGTTTTTCACGCTTCTCCCTCTTTCTCACGCGCGTTCTCATCTAAGTAAGTTATAGAGAATGAGAGGATAAACTGGTTCTCGTGCTCGACGACACTTGGCGCGAGCCGTTAACGCGTCTCTCGTGTCGATTTTATTCTTTCTCGTTCTCTCGGTCTCGCGGCGAGATCTTCGAAAGACTGGAGAAACATTTCTATATACTATATACGAACACCAAGGATAGGAATGGTCGTGAATATCGGTTATACGCGCGAGACGTTCGCTGCGAGTATCCCCGTGTCTTATAAAGACGAGAAAGATAGATGAGGGAGTGGAGAAACGTATGTGTGCGTGTGCAATCGAATATAAATTGCAACTTTGTAGTGTAAATAGGGGCGAGGGCGGGAAAGGAAGGGGGAGAAGGGACAACAAATTATAGGCAAGAATTAAGCTATATTTTACGTGCTGAATTTAAATTCAAAAGATTCAAGCTTAAATTGTATATTATAAAAAAAAATTATACGTAAGTTCAAGATCGCACAATAATAAAATGGTAAGTTATTCATTACGCGCAAAGTCTGAAAGTGATGTTATACCTGACAACGTCTATATATATATATATATATACACACATTAATTTATACCTCATCGAATGAATAATCAGTCATAAGTCAACCAGCGAAACGAGAGTTTCGCGTCGAACTCCACGAATTCCAAGCGTGTAGGTTAAGAATGCGATGTTGAAGTTTACACCGTCGGAATGTGCCGATATATATATATATATATATATATATATATATATATATATATATGGTTTTTAAAGGTTGCCATTTTTTCAGATTTGGGCTACGGAAATTACTCGAATGTTTATGTGGAAACTGCAGGCTAAATTTGCAAAAAACAGATTCTTAATAATGTTAAAAGATGATGAAGTTTGCATTGTTGGTACGGAATCGTTTTCCACTGAATTTCCAAAATTTCATTTAACCGATTTAAGCTATAAAAATCCCGCGAAGATCTATTACGCTTCTTATTTAGCAATCTACAGCCCAAATCTACAAAATATGATTTTCGATACCAATAAAAATGAGGAAGTCAAGAACAAATCGTTGCATTCCAACGATGCAAACTTCAAGCCCACGTTAAGAGTAGAAAGGTGAAAAAAAATAAAAGAACTTTCGTTGCGTTGCAAGGATGCGAACTTCAGCACCGTACAGTTAGGACTGATTCATTTGCCTGTACGATAAGTAGCATCTCGTAATACTCGAAACTAATTAATTTTCATCGACAATTACGGAGAGTTGCGGTAGCGCGAAGCGATGTTGCAAGCAAAAATAATTCTAAAAAACAGAAGATAAAAGATTTATCGATACCAAACACCGATCTCGATTTCGCGATCGAGTATCCATGTACTCGAAATTTTCGTGTCGCAGATTGCAAGATTCGAGGATGCGGAAGCATGGCTCCGCAAAATAAAGATATGCGAACACTTGTTATTTGTAGTGGCAAACAAAAATGAAACACAAATTAAATACCGAGCGGTGGAAGGAAAAAAAGGCTGTAAAAAGTGACGAGTTATGAATTAAAGAATGAAGCAAAAAAAAGGGAAAAATATTTATCCTCAAAAAAGTTTGAATCCCACCTGTTTAAATAACATCTTGGAATATAAGTGCGGGGAGAAAACTACGGGCTATAACTCATAAGTGCATAAGTATAGAAACCTCGGGAGGTGTGGGCAGCCAAGAAACCTTAAAAATAAATAAGAGTGCTGAGAAAACATATATATTTGTAACACGAACAAACTCGCCAGAGGCATTAACATCGTTCGACGACTATTCTCATCGAGACGCCCTCTGCACACTGTGACCAGCGCTCGGCCACGCTGCGCCTCTGCTACGTACCGGTAGTAAAAAAAAAGACACGATAAAAAGGTACGTACTCAAACGGGTATGGTATTATTTTATGCGCATGAGTAGAAAGATATAGGCGCTTCGCGTTTCGCTTTGAGAGCCGATGGCTACCAATTACGCAAATGCGTACATAGTTTGTGCGGAAGAATTCGTATCGGCTGCTGACACATATATGAAAAGCTTTGGTGGCGCGGACACGGAGCGATATTCGTATAGTACGTTTCAAGAGTACAAAATAAGTGGGCTGAGCAGAATTCGGGAACATTTTCGAGGTCGATTTTTTAAAATCTTTTTGGGTCTGTTTTTGTTTGCTTTGGATTGAAATTATTACAGTTATTGTAGAATAGTTAGTTGAATATTGATAATTATCGGTGTTTGTAAATAACCGTTGTCTATTAAACAGCCGATACTAATTCGCAAACTTTGTTAAACCATAATAATTGAGTTTTAGTTAAATAGTACGCCGACGCGTAACCGGCTGTGATGCCCTACACTTAAAAAAAAGATTTATTATGTTCTAATAAATTGGTACATTAGAACATAATTTATTATAAATTAATAAATGTTTACTCGTATGGAGACAGTTTTTATGTGATTGTAACTACAGCATTTATTCGACGTCACTAAATATGTTTTTTTACGTGCCGATTTTTCACATCAATTAAAAGCCATATTTAAAATAGAACATTTGGATAAATATTTTCTCAAATCAAATAAATACTAATTCCCAATCACGAAAACCTCTTATTTCGCGACTATGATACTAATGCGCGCATGCGCACTTTGCCCTTCAACGCGACAGGCCCGACAGCAGGCCGCTCGTCCGATGTAGCTCACGCATACGCTTACCATGTAGCTTCTTCCTATGCCAATGCTTTTGGCACAAGTGTCAGTGTTGCGTTTCGGAAGTCAGAAACTCGAAAGTGAGGAATGATTTAAGTTTAAGTAAGGATATAAAGTGAGAAAAAAATGTTCAAGTGAGAAAATAATGACGGACGAAATGACACAATTCCTCGAAAAAAACCAGCTGGGGGATTATGAAGAATCCTATTAGATGTTAAGAAAAACTCTATTTGTCGGATATAAAACACCTATTTCTTCTCACTTATATATCCTATTAGATGTTAAGAAAAATTCTTAGTAAATCTTAAACATAAACTTAAATAAAAAAAATTCTTAGCTGTTGATAAAATCGTAGTAGGCCGACATACGAATAAAGAAAACTTATTCGCCGGGAGACAAACTTCTTTGTCCTTAATAAATCTTTTTTCTGAGTGTACATTGATCGTGGATCGACTCGCCCTGTTGACCGCTTTTTTTCACGACGTTCTTAAAAATAGAATTCCAGAATGTGGTACCAGGGCTCGGGAATAAAAACGAATTTAAAAACTGATTCGATTAAATTGACGGTAACGGTGCCGGCGACCCGTATTCGAGAAATTTGCATGGATCACTCACATGTCGAAAATATTTGTGAAGTGTCACTGCGCACGCTGTCCATCGTGACGTTAAAATTTTTATTGCGAAACGAAATACTCAATGATGTAGGGTAATTTTCGAAAGAAATCTCATTCGACCTGAGCATCTACAAAATTCAATTTTATAAATGAGGGGTGATTTTCGAAAAAAAACTTATTTATGGTCAAGATGTGGAAGTTTGGAAGAACAACGCAATGAAAATGAAAAAAATTATTTCTATTTCTTCAGTTTTTTCCCCATCCAAAATTGTATCCTCCAAATTCGAATCGTACATTTATGATAAGGATCTTCAAACATATTTTTGAAGATCCTTATCATCGTTGCATCGTTGGAACGCAACAAATGGTACGTTCCAACGATGCAAACGTCAATATCATTTATGGTCTTAATTCTGGAAATATATGGTATTGAAGTTTGAATCGTTGAAATGCAACGACACTATTTTTTTTTTCGGATTGCCCAAATTCTTTGTGCTAGGATATTTAGGCTACAAGTATCACAGAAATATTTTCGGAGATCCTTCCTAAGGATCCATAACCTGAAACTGCAAAAGAAAAGCTTAGCGAGTAATGAAAATAAAGAGATGATAAATAAAAAATGTTTGTTGGTTGCGTTCCAAATATGCCAACTTCAAGACCATGGGAACATGCACTTGAAGTGTTCGAGAAATTCAGCAAAATGCGCTTTTTTCCTCCGCAGTGAACACTTAACCAGCAGCAACAATAGTGCACAACTATTATATCTTCGACGCAGTCTTGAGGGATAAACTTTTTTTCTGCCTATCTACATTCACAATTATTAACATATATATTATAAACATTGATCAATGCAAAAAAATATATCAGCAGCATTAAGTAAGAAAATATTTTGAATACTAGATTTCCACAAATTTTAATAATTTGTTAATAATTTAATAATAATTAATAATTAAATCATTGTTAATAATTTAATTAATTTGTTATGTCACGGCACATTAGAATATGTAACCAAAAAATGGTTCGACGCAGCAGGTGACAAGTCGAGGGTCAACAACTGCAACATAGCCTCAATTATGTGACGTAGTTATTGACACCACGGATTTAACCAAATATCTCACCAAAAGTTGAATTATTTTTTATCTCATCGACAGTCTGGTTCCTGCTGAATATGTCGATACCATTTTTATGTCGTTTTATACTTACAGGACGAACAAATTTCCGATTTACGTAGATCGTCGCACTTGCTATCAGCTTCTAACACGGCCGCTGCGGAACCACTGAGACGCATGCTACACTGTTCACTGGTCAATTTCTATTATAAAATATTTCATTAAAAAAAGTGTGTTTATCTAATAATTAAAAGTGGAAAACGCTCTTTAATTAGCCGATAATTTAATTATTATTCGACAAAAACTATATTTATGGCAGTCAAAACTTTGCCGTCGGGGTTATAATCTGGGACAGGGTCGGAAACTGGGCCTTTTACCTTACACTGGGAAAAAAGAACAATTGAATCAAAAAAATATATTGGTCGATTCAAATGAATGTCTGATCGCGGAGTGCCACCGATACATGAGATTGTTACAACACTATAAAATATTGAAAAATGCGATTGATTCAAATAACATATTATTTTACTTGAAAATCTCTTGTTCTCTGAATATCTACATTATCCTTCAAATAAAATTATATTCTATTGAAATCATTCTAAATACAATCCGTAGATATATGGATGAAATAATTAAGCGGTTGCTACAACATTTTTTATTTCGTCCACAAATATAATCAATAAAATTAATTATTTCTTTACTACATCGAAACGAATATGCCATGAGACGTAAGTTTTTCATTGTGTTTTAAATCGTAAATAAAAAGTGAGCATTAGAATGATCATTCACGATAATAGTGGAGAGAATATCAGATATTCAACTGAAAATAACAGATACTACACTTTGATCTTAGCCACAGACCAAGAAGAGATACTCTTCAGAGTTTGTCCACCGTTTAAGTAGATTTTCAGTTCGCGCTACGCTTACGAGAAACGAGCGCGCGTGCGGCGTCTAGCGGTTACTCCGAGAACTACGGGTTTCCTCACACCTATAATTTCGGTGGCGCTTGGCCATAATTTGGTTGCATTTTTTTAACCAAATGCGCAAGAAACGAATTTTATTTTCGCATAATTTTTTTAACCAATTCAGACACTTGCTTAATATTTTTTAATAAAAATAAACTATGAATAATTCAACAAATAATGTACTTGAAAATCAATATGGGATATGGTGAAAAAAATAAAATAACATATTTACTCAATAGAAATTTTAACTGAATCAAACGAGCGAAATTCAATTTTGCTTGTGTACTCGAATCAACAATATTCATGTTATGAATTGAAACGCTTTTTTTGTTCGTTGCAGAAAATGCATTCAAAACTTTATGATTTGTTCGCGATAATTTTTTAGATAGTTTCAATAATATATTGTTCTCGGCTAACAATATATCTTTTGAATGAAAAAAAAAACTTTTAATTTTATCATGCTATTAAAGTCAATAGCGTTTTGTTTGGACTAATAAATCCGATTATTTAAACCAACAATTTTACAATTGAATCAACGAAATTTCATTCAATAACACCAATGATATTGGAACAATGATTTTTTCTTCTCAGTCTAGAACCTAAAAAAGCGAATTATGTTCAAAGATCGAGGTGTCACGGATTCAGAACGTCGCTCGTCAGATATCAAAGTAACAAGGCCCGCTTGAGCAGACATTTTCCAATATGGCAAAATTATTTTTTGCCGTGTGTTCATATCCGGATACGCTAATTTGCATGGGTAGTAAAATACTTTGCAGCGCTGGTCTATATACGTATGCACCCACACACACACACACAAACGTGGTATGTACATTCGGGAACACGTCGGGAAGAGAAGATACGAATGCCCGGGACTCTTCCCGCTTCGGTTGATAGTCGGCTCAGAGGATCAATTATATAGTACATATTTGCATGTATGTGTATGCATGTGTGTGTGAGTATTGAGCTACTCGCTGCCGTTCAAGTTTTCGCGTGGTGTTTGCTGCTGGTTGCTGGCAGTCAGGCGCGAGAAACGAGAACGTAACAATTACTATCTGAGACCGATCGGCGCGGAAAGATTAACGATCTTACTCCTTGCCGGCACGTCGGGTGCCTCAACGCGATTGCCCACGAGACGAGGGGCACATTAAAGTCACCCTCCTCCTTTCTCAATGAGATATTGCCGGACGAGTGGCCGAGGCACCTCAGTTTCTTTTTACTTTTATCTTTTTCCTCCTCTCTGTCTCTCTCTTTTCTTTTCCTTTACGGACGTTGTCCAACTCGCGGTCTACCTTGCTGAGAATTCCCTCTTTCTAACTTCTCTCTCTCTCTCTCTCTCTCGCGCGCGCGCGCGCGTGCTCTTGGGCTGCTCTTTTCCATATGTTGAGCCATGTAGCCTCGTATATCCGTAGAGTCTTTTCTTCTTCATCACCACTCTCGGTCGTTCTCGCTCTTGCTCGTCCACTGCTAATGCGGGCCCCTGTGCCTTGTAAATCCTCATACTTTCCACATCGAAACAAAAAAAAAACGGTCCCAAGAGTGTGCTCACTTTGGCACCGCAGAATTCACGCGCGTGCGGGAGAGTAATATTGTAGAAGCGCCATCCGCGTTTGTCCCGATGGTGCGCGTGCTGCGCTCGCTTTGAATCCGCGTGGCAATTTAAAAACTGCGGTTCAGTGTCAGTCCTAGGGTTGTGGATTGGAGCTCTTAAGTTAACCGCGTCGTCGTACCATTAATTCGACAACCAATAACTCTTGAAAAGTTAGCAGGTTCGTAAAACTCTCAATAGTTGACTTGTGAAACATTTTTCGAGCAGTATCGAAAGATAAAAGTATTGTTTTTCTTTTTGTTTTACGAAAATAAGTATTTCCATGTTGCCGCAATAATTTTAATTCAAAGTCCTCGCACAAATTTCACTAAATGCTAATTTTGTGAAATTTGTCAGATTTTTTAGCGTAAGGGGGAATTAAAGGGATGGGGTTGTACTCTGGGGGTGACGGACGCGTCGAAATTGTAAGAGTTCCTTGGCAGGCTACGGAACCCTTAAAAGAATAAGACAAAGGGAAAGATAGAAAGGTCGCGTGGACTATCAAGTTATCCTTTAGAGTTTCTCCTTCTCTCCCTCCCTCCCTCTCTCTCTCTCAGTCCCTCTCCTCTACCTTCGCAAGGTATAAATGGTAAAAAAAAACTGGTGGAGTCGTGGCGAATTAGAACTACACACGGAACATACCATAGCAAAGTAAAAAAGAAACAAACAAGATAGATAGAGATAGATAGAGCGAGAGAGAGAGAGAGAGAGAGAGAGAGAGAGAGAGAGAGAGAGAGAGAGAGAGAGAGAGAGAGAGAGGGAGAGAGAGAGAGAGAGGAAGAGAGAGAGAGAGAGAGAGATGTTCCTGAAGAATGTCGTTGAGACGCGCGGCGGAGATGGCTTAATCGGTTCGGGATACACGACTGCTAGTATAAAATATGGCAGATCTCACGCGCAGGGGTTTTTATGAATGCCGAAAGAGCCGACCGCGAGAAATTTCAGCCAGCATACGCGTGTGCGTGTCTATATATCCACGTATACGGTTGCGGATAGGGTGAGAGAATGATTTCTACATTCAACTTCGAATTACACCGATTTGTCTGCTCGATGAAGACTTGATGTCCTTATATATATACAACTCGATTTAATCTCCGGAGATTAAAATTTCGCGTCACACCTAACTTGAAGAAAAAAAAACCAGGTTGAGGAGAAATGCTACCATGCATGTGGAGCGTAATTGGAAACGTTTAGTGAGATCGAGGCGAGCAATCGAAGAAAAATGCGCGATTCTGCACCGACGATATAAAAGGCAGAACGAGCAATGCACAATAAAGGGTGGCTGCGTGCATGCAATGATTATATTGCGTTACGTTATATCCGGTGAATAACGCGAATTGAATATAGGCAAATTTATTTTATCGTTAGTAGATAATTTATTCGTAGAAATGGATTTGGTTATTTCGGGCCTTAAATAAGTTCTCGCAAAGTCGGGACCTACCCAAGGGCCAGTATCCACCAAAATGGAGTGGAGAGTAGATGTCTCGTGAGCAACCAATAGTATTTTATTATTTTCATATCTTCTCTCCGCTTAGTTTCAGTGGACAGGGTTTCGAGCGGAGAGGACATGTCTTATGTACGCGCGATTTCAATCGGAGAGATGTCTTTTGTAGGCGCGATCGTAGCGATGCTATGTGCGAGCTGAAGCTCTCACAACGTTCCGCTCCACATCTCGGGTCGCACACACCTCCGCTCCGCTTTAAGGGGTTACCCCCACTTGCGATTTTGAAAAAATCGATTTTTTTTATTGCATTTTTTTGAAGTATAAGTATCTGAGAATATGTCCTGAAAATTTCAAGTCGATCCGAACAAAATTGACTGAGATATGAGCGTTGAAAGAGAAGAATCCGCGTTGAAAGAGCGTTGAAAGAGAAACTTTAAACGCGTTTTTCTCAAAATGGCATTTCTGAAGTCGGTGACCAAGATTACTCGAACACTAATGAACCGATATTCTTGAAATTTTGCAGGCTTATTTAATACATAAAAATGTAGTCTTTAATCGTTCGATTTTTTTTCTCGAAAAAATGGCCGTTTTATAGCCGAAAAACGGCCGTTTTTTTTTTCGTTAAAATCGAACCATTAACTTTGACTGTCCGCCATTTTGAGAAAAATGAATATTTATTAAAATCCTTCGATTAAAGACTAGTTTATACTTATATTTGACTAAATCCATCAGCATTTTTTTTTCAGATGATCCACTTCGCCGTAATGTTGGTCACCGCAAACCGTGTATATCCAAACATTATTTCATTGACGGCCATTTGCCACTAAACAATGTAATATTTTTCAATAAAAAAATTACTAAAAGTTCTTCAAGATGTGTTCTTTAAGATGGTATATTGATCGATCAAAAAAGTTTTGTAGTTTTCTTTAAAAAAATTCATGAAAAAGGCCTTTTTTTGCGCTACAAGTGGGGGTAACGCCTTAATGGACACATACGGCCCGCGCTAGGCCGCTCGACTGCCCTCCTCTCCGCTATTCTCCGCTTTGGTGGATACTGGCCCTAAATCGATTTCTCTTATTTTGATAGCAGAGTTCGCGGTGAGAAGTGGGGTGCTTAAGGTATCACTAGCGGATTGACTAGTCAACAGAAAATCTATAAGTTATCGAATCTGAAACAAGCAAAATATAATGTATTTGGGTATAATAATAAACATGATACAGAAAACAATTATTTGAGAAGTGCATGTGATAACTGTTTGTATTATAGTTTGGTAAGTGAAGTAAAATCGCAATCAGATTTGACTTGAGTTGTCACAGGCCGGAATTTCATAATTCTGGCAATATCCGTGGTAACGCTGTATTCAGGTGCTTTCGATCACGGTCTTACATACAGGTCTGGAAACTCCGTTAGTTCACATGGTTCCTTTGCTGAAGCTCGACGCTAGAGGCGCTGCAATCGATGAGCGTTGTGTACGACGGAGACAACAATAGTCCCGAATTCGCGTTATAGCCTAACCTAAGAATGACATTTTTTCTACAAACTATTGAAAAACTAACGATATTTCGATGCAGATCGAACAATAAACTCATAACGTGACGAGTATAAATCCAAAAAATCTTTCCAGTAATCAATTGACAAATTTTTCATCGATCCTAAAATTGAAATCCAAGCGAGTTTAATGAGGATAAATAAATGTTGTACTCATATGTATAAAATACATTCTTCAATGTATAAATAGATGCAGAAAAAAAACGCCCATTCAAATAAATTATAAATGGTACGAATTATTGGATTTACTGCACGCAAGTACTTCTATGTACACGTGTGCATTAACTGTTATTTTTGCTATCAATAAATGTGGCGATAGCACCTTATATTTCGAACGCAAACATAATTCCGAGTGGACCAATCCTACAATAACAATTATTCATCCTTTAAAATTCAAATGATGGCGTAAAGAAAGATATTTATTAATTGCCGTTCCGCAGGTACAAATAAAAACAAAAACACAATGTACAAAATAGCGGACGAACCGAAACTTTATTCGTTTGTCAACTTAGACAATTTTTTTTAACAACACATTTTTTGTTCCATTTCCTGTTTTCTTGGACGGCATTTTGCCTCATGCGCAACCTAATATAGTACACGATTGCGTGTGATAAAATATCGGAACCACGTTGTTCGCATGAAAAAGTAAACGTGTAACCTGCTAAAACGTCTTCGAGCGTTAAAGTCAACAGTCCCGTCAATTTCTCGACGGGAACCACGGCTTTCCACTTTTCAAACCGTTCACTAATCGTTGGAACTTTGAATGCTGATCGTTTGACTTTTAGGCTTTTGTAGCCCGTATTGCACTTTGGTACAACGCAGGTCTCCGGCATTACATTTAATCTCCGCGCACGGAAACGATTGATTATATTTTGATTATATTTTCGACCGGACTCAATTGACTGTTCTACGTGGTGGTAACCATATGCGTGGAATCGTACAATACGCAGGTTATGTGTTCACTATGAAAACAACACTCATCGATACTAGCGACATCACCATTTCAGTTTCAATAGTCGAGTCACCCCCACCACTGAAATTTGATCGAGTTTCCAGACCTGTATGTAAGACCGTGCTTTCGATACATGCCAAGCATGTGTTTTCGTTTACCGTGTGTATAATCGTGTGATGTAGTATATGTGTAATGTGCATATTGTAACAAGAGAGATGGCAGACGCGGCAAGCGAACGCAAAAATGAGTCGATTGAATGGATGATATCTGCTTGAAATGTCCCGTAACCTATATTTTTATAGAGCATACATGACCGCGACAGTTTTCTTGTTATTTGTCGCTTTTCGCATAGTTATGATCTAACCGGGAACTATTACTATTTCCGTTCCAAAGTTCGATCCGCACGGATTCCCTATATGGTGCTGGTTAAATGCATTGATTTAGTGAATTAATTACTATTCTATTTAGCCGGTAAGGCCTGCATAGTTTTCGCAGACGTCATTTTTTATGTCTCTACTACAGCATACAAAAAAATCAATTTTTTTTTCTAATGAGGAGGTTCGTGCGCGTACTACCTTAAGAATTGCGACTGTCCGTAAACGACATATGCTAAAATAATTCTTGCTGGTTGAATTCAAATTTGAAAGCCCGATTGCGAGTCTTGAAACCGATGTGCGTTTAATATTGCTCAGCATTACAATGTAAAATTGACCATGAGTAATTGCAGCGATCTCCTCCGTATCGCCCTACGCACATTCCGTTTAAAAACGGAAGAAAAAGAAAATAGGCAGTGGAAGAAAGGGCGAGGATAGAAAAAGACGGAAGATCTGCATCGGGGATGGCAATACGCGGGGATCGTGAATTAGTGGTGTATTTGAGCGTGAACGTAGGAGAGAGAAAAAGGAGTGCCCGATGATTTCTCGCCCAATTAGAGTCGACCGGGCTATAAACTTCCTCGGGGCCGGATAAGATAGGAGTCCTGCGTCCTCTCCGGGAGAGCTGAGTCTCGCGTACGTGGTCCTTGTACCTCGACGATTCCCCCGTCACTACGGATATGCACAACAGAGTACAACCGATTGCCTTTGGTAGAAATGTCTTTTTCTCGGGTCCGGAAGCCTTCCAGGTCACTTGTGAGAAGAAGACGAAAACTTCGGAGGGAACTTCCCATTCCCTTTTCTGCCGGTCATTTCTCTACCTAGTCCTCTCTCTTTCGCTCCTATACACGCAAGACGGGTTGCACAGCCTTCCGTTGGCGGGCGATATCCTTTCGCCCCGCCGAAGACTTGAGCATTGGAAAGGAGCTAATTGGCTCGTCCACTGACCATCGCCCTTTTCGACGATTGAATTCACGTTGTCCCACGACTCTCTCACATCTTGTTGCCCGAAAAGCTTATATCCCCTCCGTCACACTCTCCTGTCTTCCTCTTTCCACTTTTTATCTTCTCCCTTCATTTTCTCATTTTGGTTTTCTCGTTCCTTCACTTTTACCTTCGTCCTTTCGATTTTCGATGCCTGGGAATGCTTTTTTTTTACTCACACAGGCGTAGGAATCGTCGACTTTAACAGTACGAGCGCGCGCGGGAACTTCACCCTGTCGGGATAACTAAGACACCCACGTTCCTCGCAACAGGGCACACTGCGATCAATTAAGTCCGTCCAAGAGAGTAAGTGTGAGTAAGCGAGTGTGAGGAAGAAAAAGATTGAATTTGATTTGATTAGATTTATTCTGTCCTGGCAACACCCTGAGACAATTATAAGGTGGCGAAATTACTGTATTATCAGAAAATTATCGTAATAATGTCTGAATAATAAAGTATCGAACCCGAATTAGAAATAACAAAATTATAGTAGAAATAGAGCTTTGAAAAGGTACTATTGCTCGGCGACTTGATTCCAATGCGAGAACCTAAAATATCGTGATGATGTTTCCTCTGGATACTTCAAGTTCAACCTTGCAGGCGTTATCAACCAGATCGACATAAGCCGGTTCTACGCACTGGCGTCTATATTAAGAGAATTTATTGAAGTATCCAGAACCTCCGAGTACTACATACCCAAATGTATTCTTTATATTCGCATCAGGTAGTCTCACCAAGCATCCTATTTTCTCAGCAACTAATAAAATTTCTACGATTGCGCGTGTTACAGACGAACAGATACGCCAAGAATTGCGTGAAAAGGTAATTTCGCCGAGACACAAGAGCGAGCAGGTTTCGTCTAATTGATAATAATCTTTATGGCACATTTCCGTGCAAGATCTCGCTCTCTCAATTGCAGAGCCTTCGGTTCTATAGTGGCACGTAGCTCAAGCCTTCTAATGTATATAGACATATTGTGTGTGTGTGTGTGTGTGTGTGTGTGTGTGTGTGTGTGTGTGTGGGTGTGTGTGTGTGTGTGTGTGTGTGTGTGTGTGTGCGCGCGCGCGCGCGCGCGCTTGATATAAGTATCTGATAAAAAGTAGAAACATCGCACGGAACTGCAACAATTAGAAATTCACGATAGCAGCCGACAACGCATCGTCGAATATCATACAAAGACCTGTTTCCTACCGTTGTCGAGGCAGGACAGAACCCAACGACCATAGTCGAGAAACATGTGAGTTGTGCTATTGGGAATTCTTATATGGAAACTCGCGCAAATTCTACCCTCCGCGCTCTCTTTCTTTCTTGTTCTGCCACGTGCAGTGCACCGAGCCAAGTCTAGTGAGAGCAATCTAAGCCATAAAAAAAGTTGAACACGCTCAGCTTGGCTACCAAGAGCAAGCGCATATACATCTGGATAACTATATACACGCGGGGCATTAGCCTCCTGTTGCTGTCAGGACAGCGCTATAAAGGGCTTCACGTCCGTTAAATCGTTTCTCCTCCCCCGCAGCGCATCGCAGTGTGGCAAGGGGGCGGCTTCAGCTTCCGTGGAAACCCAAGAAGACTCTGTCGGTTCGCAGTTAGCACAAGCATCATCACCGTTCATTTAAGCAGCTCCCACAACACTCTCCGCACCACCCTATGTCAACCCCTCTCTTTTTTGTCCTTGTTTGCTGCTTCTTATTTTTTTTATATCGTTCTTTTGGGGGCTGATCTTCCGAGTGGCTGTCGTGCGCGTACTTGTGTATACGTATATACGACCGTCAAGGAAAACGAGTATCTCGCTTTATCTGTACCTATCCGAGTATTTTCCTTTCTCTTTATTTCTCGTTCCCTCATCTTTTACTCTTTCTCTATCCATGCCTCCCTACGTTTATATGTAAAGTTGGTTCGAATATGGGGTACGGTTGTTGCAATGGAGGTTCTCGCATTTCTCTCCATCGAGGAGTGATCACGATCACCAGACTCACGTGCATTGATCTGCACGTGAGTCTGTAGGGGAGGCTGGGGTCAATTGGAACGTTTTTGAGAAAATCGGTTAGTGTAACTTCATTTTATACCTTATCTGTTTGGTAATGGGCTTTAAGGCGTTGGCCACCTTGGCCGATAGAAAAATGGGTATATTAAAAAAACAAAACTCGAAAGTATGGGCCGGAATATTTTTATTTTTTTACACAACGTCAGAAAGGGCTTTAAGAATAACGTTAATAAATTTCCGTTCAAAATATTTAAACATGGCGCCGTTATGCACATTGTCGCGGAGGCCCTCCGCATAATACGCGCAGTCGTTGTCCCAGCTGTTACCCGATCATGCCACATCTGAAAAAAAAATCAGCTCATTCGTGAGTAGTGTCGCTAAAATGTAGCGTAGCGGTTTTTTTTCGACCATTAAAAAAATTATGGCGAGCCGAAGAAAAAAAAATTGTATTTTTCGCCGAAACTATGGCTCACCATAATTTTTTTAATGGTCGAAAAAAACCGCTTCGCTACATTGTAGCGACACTACTCACGAATGAGCTGATCCTTTTTATTTTTTTTCAGATGTGACATGACCGGGTAACAGCTGGGACAACGACCGCGCGTATCGTGCGGAGGGCCTCCGCTGCAATGTGCATAACGGCGCCATTTTTTAAATATTTTGAACGGAAATTTATTAACGTTATTCTTAAAGCCCTTTCTGACGTTGTGTAAAAAAATTAAAATATTCCGGCCCATACTTTCGAGTTTATTATTATTTTTTTAAATATACCCATCTTTCGATCGGCCGAGGTGGCCAGGCGCCTTAATTATAGCTAGATTATCTGGATATATGACAGAATTATTGATTTTGCTTCTAATATGCTCTGAACTTCGGTAGAAGCTATTTAGAAACTCTTGGAAAACGTTTCATTTGACCCTGTGTCGGGGTACAATCGAAACGATGTGTTTTCAGCTGATGTTTCTACTAAACCCAGGTACTGTTAATTATGTGTATGAAGCGATAAAGTATATTTGTGTGAATAATATACACTTTTAATAAAAATAATCGGTTTTATTGCTTTTCATTCCAGTTTTGCTGTCACCGAAGGCATATTGAGGCGCTTCAATATTATTTTACTCATCTAGTTTTAATTTACTAAAGATAATCAGTCAGAGAATAGTTTTTGTTACTAGCGAGGTACTCAATGAGATCAACATAGAGATAAATCAACGTTTTATTAATATTTTGTCTCATATTAATTCAACCTAACATTTATAAAGTAATCAACAATGACCTGTTGGTCCAAAGACAATTCTAATATAAATATTTATCAGACTCACAAGATTTTATTTGTTAATGTCTATCAGTCAGAGCAGAGAACAGTATTTCTTCCTACCGAGCTACTTAATGAAATCGACTTATTTAAAAACAACACTATTAAAAGTTTTTATCTAGTATTCATCAACAAAGACCTATTGTCCAAACACTCAAATATAAACATTATTTGGATTCACAATTATGGCACAAATAAATCAGATCGCCTGCTGTGCAAACTTCGTGTGACCACAGCCTGCACCCAGAACATTGCACCCAGCCTTCTCCTGGCCTGCCGTGGCCGTAACTTTCCACACAAACTAGACAGAAGTATTTTTCAGATTCATCATCTGTAGAAAACTCTTCATTTTGACATTTTTCTTGTTTTTGCTTTTTTCTTTATTTTGTCCCCGCGGTTCTTTTTTACTCCCTTAGCCTGCTTTCTGCGGTTTTTCTCTTCAGTCTCTTCTTTTTCGGGAGTATCGGTGTACATTGTTGACTTTCTCTTTTTCCTACCCCTATTTAGCGTTTTCATATTCTTATTATTATATATATTTCTTGCCATCTCCATATGCCTTTTTATAATTTTCGAGATCGCAGCTTCCGCAGTTCGTAGTTTCGGACTGTTTCTTTGCATCTGAAAAAAAAAGATTTGGAAAACTTGCTCGCGTATAAAATGTTTGTTCGGGGTCAATAGAAACACGTTTCAATTGACCTCGAACCGTTTGTTTCAACTGCCCCATACCTTCGCTTCAAATAGCTTATCAAACAAAGAACCTAAATGTTGTAGGTAGGTGCTGACCACAATAAATTCACTAGGATATTCATAGTAATGATGATTGTCAACAACGCTGAAGAAGGAACAATAGTTTTGGAGCAATACGCAAAATAATAGTAATAAAAAAAACTTGTGTCGAAAAAGCGATGCACCCACATA
Organism: Ophion ellenae; assembly: GCA_963210295.1. Classification (NCBI taxonomy): domain Eukaryota; kingdom Metazoa; phylum Arthropoda; class Insecta; order Hymenoptera; family Ichneumonidae; genus Ophion; species Ophion ellenae. The sequence continues at coordinate 61,632,079 of OY723387.1, forward strand.
AAATGTTCGACGCTCTCGGAGCGGCAGCGTGAACTAAGCGACAGGTTCCGATATGCAAAGCAGTTCCTTCCTCCCTTGGGGCTCCACCGTTATCAATAACCATCTTCGAGTTATTCAACTTGTTTCATTTGACCCAAGTTTCTATCGACCCCAGCCTCCTCTATTTCACCGTTTGTGGGGAATCTACTTGCTTTATCAATATTAAATTTCATTTTTCCATGCAAATAGCATTCGGGATCTGGTCTAACGAACGCTCTTCCAATTTGCACACACGTTCAAAAACGGTTTTTTTTAAATATCGAAATGGTTAAATACCGAAATAAGGGTCCACACTTGCACCCTTCCCACTTCTACGCGTGCGTAATCCTATCAACGAAAAATGAGAAGTTATCGAGATTTATATGTTTGGAGAAATAAGTTTCGACAGGATGACTCTGAACGGGATAAACCATCGGTTCATGAGTTCTCAATCAGCTTCTTGAGCGGTCGTCCACCGAAACTAAATCACTGGTCCATATTAGGACCAAGTGCTGTGCATATGTGTTTTTTATTGCCGGCAATTCGCTTGAGAGTGACTGTGTGTATGTGTATGCAGGGAGACAAAGTGGCAGGGATCGGGGACGTCCGAAATAATGGCGCGAGTATATAGCTGCTTGCTACTCCTACTACGCCCTGAAATCGTGTGGTATTCCTTGTGTTGCTGCTGCTTGCTTCTGCTCTTGCCTGAAAATGAGCCGACTAGGATGGTGTCGCGGTGATGTACAGCGACAGGGTCGATAGCGTTACAAGAGCTACTAACCCTTCTCTCTTTTCACACTTCTGTTGTCTCTCTCTCTCTCTCTCTCTCTCTCTCTCTCTCTCTCTCTCTCTCTCTCTCTCTTCTCCTGGCTCTTCTTTTCCCACACGATTTCTCGTACTTCACTCACCCTTTCTCTCGCATCGCAAGCTCGTTTTGCACCTTTTCAGCCTCGTGCTTCGATCGTTTTTACTCTTTTTCTCACTCCCGCTTTCTTGATCCGCTGTTCATGTGGCGAACCTTTCGCTGGCGTTTGCTTTCTCATGAGTTTTTTTCCCCATACTTCGTACGTGTATCGGGCACCGAAAGTCACACGCATGACTTCTTTATCTTCTTGTTGTTATCCTTCTTTGCTTTTTTCAGGCATCTTCCTTCCAGATTGAGAACGATATTCCGTTGAGATCGAACTCAAGTCGTGAGAGATTAACGTGAAGGATAATTATTCGATAAGAGCTTTGCGGGCATTTCTATTTCAGAAATCTCTTGACGTTAGGGTGTAGAAACGAAAGATTTGAAAACACTGTTTTTCTCACGACTTTGCGTATAGATCGTAATTTGCGTTCGTGAAACTTGTACTAGTAATTCCATGTACATAACCATTAATTACAAATTTTTAATAGTGTTGATAACAATAAATCGAGAAGCTATACTTTTCTTTTACTTGATCTGTACCTAGTTAACATATGTAAGAATCTTTTTTTCTGATACGGGAATTTAACCATTTGCACTCGAGAGGTGGCTCTCGCTCACCACTTTCTATCAGAGCGAAAAAGCGGGTTACTGTGAAATTATAAAGAATTGCCGCTCACAAAATTCAATGATGTACACCATTTTTCTAAAGAAAATAGTAAAGTTTTTTTGCAAACAAAAAAACAGTCAAATTGAACCTATCCAAGTTTTGTCAAATTCAAGTGCAAAAACTTGAATATCGTATCAAATTAGACTATTTTTTATTTAATCCAAACAAAAATCATGACGACGAAAGTAGCAATGATATTTTTCTATAATGCAAACGTTGATATTCAATTAAAATTTTCAAATAATGTTGCTGACATAATATCCGTAAAATATACTTATTTCCATATCGGAGCTGTAGCGAGAAGTACGAAAAGCATAATTTTTTAAAACCATTATAGAGTATCAAAAATATTTCAATATGAAAAATGAGTTAAAAATTGTAAAATAAAAAACCGTGGAATTAACAAAGGACACTGCAAACTCCAGTTCATAATGATGTAGCTTTGAAACTAGTCACATGGTGATATTTCTTTCCCGGAGAGCCGTATTTTGTGGGGGCATAAGCAGGGCCCTTCTGAATCATTGGTAAATTACAGTAGCGCTTAATAAAAAAGATAAGTTGCAATTAATCATTATACGCAAGGATAAACTGAAATAGAAAAATTCGCGTAAATTTAGTAGATTTTAGACTTTTTGTCTGAAAAGTCGCAGCTCGGAAAATTATTCCGCTTGTCACACTTTTCCAAGTTTATGTGACCAACATTATGTGACCCCCTGTTTTTACGGTCGTTACGGTTTCTTTGCATTTTTTACACGCTTAGAGCAGTTTGTATCAAACATCTAGACTTATTTGGTGTATAAGTTATTGGATAGAAATGTGGCAAGCGTATCATCTCCATAAAGTGTCGATAAATGAGATGATTTTTAGAGTAGTAGCTTTTCATTAAAAGTTCGGTAACGTGGCTTCAAATTTTATCAGTATACTGGGATCTGTTTTTATTTCATTACAGACAAAAATCAGTTAATTGTAAAGTATTCGGGAACGGAATATCTTAAGGGGCTATTCCAGTGTGAATGCTGAAAATTTAGGTGATTTTCGGGAATTTTTTGGAGGAAAAGTACTCAATTGAATTTTCCGGAAAATTAAGAATTATTTGCCTATATTTGACCTATACTACATTATTTTTTTATAGAAAAATATTTAGATCCAAGCGACTTATGCGCTGCCTTCCGAGGTGCCAAAAAAAAAGTTCTTCCACTGCTGACATGAGTCCGGCCGATTGAGTAGCTGAAATCGAAAAGGCAAAAAATGTCGTTAAACTGGAAGGTATTTCCTGTACAGTAACGTAGGATTTTCGAAAAATATCAAAATCTAACAAAATGGCGTAGTTATGAAAAAAAGTCTGCTTTCTTGCCTATAAAATGGTCGTTTTTTTCAAGGCCAAATCGTCAATTTTCATGCAATCAAAAATATCCTTCGTTATTGTAGAGTAAATATATTCAAAAATACTTAGTTCAAATTTCAAGTCAATCGGATAATTGCTCTTTGAGTTACAATGTCAGCAAATTTGAAAAATCTCATTTCGAGAAAAACGCGTTTAAAGATGTAACTATCGATTTTTGCAAGATAAAATGATATTGATATAAATGATAATGATATTCTTGAAAGTATAAACTGTCCAAAAAGGTAATAAAAAAAATCGATTTTTTTTAAGTGTTGCACTGGTATAGCGCCTTAAGTTTTGCAAGTGCGAGACCAATAACGAATAAATAAATATGAAATTTACCTCTCTGTTTTTTTCAATTTCGTGCAGTAAATGTAAACCGAGTGAATCCGAGATGAAGGAGTTAAGCCGCTGGTGAAAATAATTTTCGTGATATTTATGAAATGTCTTTGTCACGATCGGGACAGGTAAACACGGATAAATAGCTCAGCGACGTGAACGTTCGCGACCGCGATACGGTTTGTCCATCGTCCGTCCCCCACCGCTCGCGTGCATTGTTCCCTCCCCCCACTCGCGGCGCTTCCCCCACCCCGCGCGCGCGGTATGCTTCCCTCGCGGGAGCGAGGCTCGCTGCCTCGACGAAAGCACAAACGCAACGGTCTCGATATCACGCCACTAACTCACTATCGCGAATCGCCATTAGCATGTTTATAGGAGTGACCGGTGGACATGCATATATATTTCTCTGTCCCGATCGCTTTGATTCTTCGTTTTTTTTCGCGTACACACGCATGAATTTATTTAAACATGTATTTACGATCGATTATCGAAACGTCGAGTAATTTGTCCCGCAACGAGCTAACGGTGGCTGAGCGTCGTAACTTTTAACCTCCGAAACGACCAAGAAAACGGAGAGATCGAATGTCGAGAGAGATGAGGAAAATTAGCTCGTTAAAGTCACTAGCAAAAGTTCGCAAACAAAATATGGATATCGAGTTCCCTGAGCATGAACGCACGTTTCCGAAGAAACGAACGGCGACAAAAAAAATGGCGGCCGAACGTATCAGTATGACGAAGCATCAATTCACGACCGTATAAATACAGATTTACGATTTTCAATGTTTTCGAAGTTCCGATTTCCTTTTGTTTTCGCGGAAAAAGTTCGCGAATTATTTGCCGGGCCGAAGAAGTCGTTTTTTTTTATCAATAACAACAAATATTTCGACACAAAACGCGACGAGAACTTACACTTTTTCAAAAAAAAAAAAAAAAAATATATCGTTTTGTGACGAGTCTCGTGCTACGCGAAATTTAACGCGCGATCAAAAGATCGACGATCCGTGGACGGTGCGCGAAAACAATAAACACGCTCGAACGCCCGTGCGCGAGCTTTCACTCGCGTTTGCGAGTCTTTCGAATATCGTTCGAAAAAACGTTCGAAAGTGCGAATACGTATTAATATTGGTACTTACGTAACATCAGGGACGTTTTGACGAGTCTTCGTGTCCAGATTCAGTGCAGGATGCAACGATGTCGATTGATGAAAAAATTAACGACGAGCACGAGGCGACCGCGTAAACGATCGCTGCCCGCTGTCCAAGACGATGGGAAACGCGGAAACGGCGATGCGCACGCGCTCCGCTACCTACTCGCTAAATTCATAATCGCATTTCGTTGGTCAGCATGAGAAATCTAGCAGCCAATTGGAGAGGCGACTACACGTGCAAGCTCTTTTGGACAAATTAAAGACGGATAAGAAATACTTGGATTTCATTGGCCGATAAGCGAGTGCCGGTGATGAGTACCGTGACGCATCGCTCGCCGCCGGATATTCTACGCGCGTTATTCCTGCCAAGGTGCTAATACGAGTATGGAGTATGGAGATTTGTCAAAGTACCTACAAATTAAATAAAAAGAGCTTCAACATATTTTTCACTTTTTCTTCGGTCAAAACATTTTTTGTCTTTAAACTCCTTCGTTTTCTTTGCAACGCACAAGTCAATGTTCTGTGGCCTTTTGAAACTTTCTTGCCGCACTGCCGGTGTGCGTATTCATCGTCAAACTCGTCCATCGAATGCGAAGTGCAAACATCGAAACGATTAGAAAATTTCGAGAGCGTTAAGAACCAAACCGGAAATGCAGATACGCACGCTCGGTCTTACTTCTGACAACCGCACTCTGTTGCTTTGTCCGTTGTCGATAAATAACAGCCAATCGCACGGACGACCACAGCAGAAAGGGAACCTCATTGGCTGTCGCTAGCTAACAATAACAAAAACTGTCGCTACGGTCGCTACGAGTTACAGAATCGCGCCACAGGGCGTGCGCACGCTGACAGCCTCGCACTTCTTCGCGAAATCGACAATCGTGTTCGACGTTAGATCACGCGTTTTCTCGCGCACGGTGTTATTTTGACCACGTTCGTCCGGACTGTTTATTCTTGAAAATTTGTGCCCGTCAGTACGTAAATTTCTCGAACTTGTCGACAAAATAATTATACAGTATTTTGAAGCTGCGTAGTGCTGTAACATCGATATTTTTTCACGCTCTAGCGAAGTACAAAGTAGCGTGATTGTGTGCGAGCGTCCAAGTATTTTCACCCCACAAAAACGTACATTTTTGTTTTCTCGGCGGATTTTTCTATGCTCTATACCGGGGGAAACTGCGTACGAAACGAACGAAACTTATTTCACTGCACGTGCTATGTGCTCGAATTTAGTTGAAAGTTCTGATTGTGTGTAAACATCGGGGACGACTGCAAAATGGCGTCGAACAATGACTCGTCGAGTAGGCGAGAACGATGTCCGGTGAAGTTTGAGCCGCATGTATATATACATTGATTATTGATCGGGTGATAGTTATTAATGATTTAAATAAAAATTGATTGATATTTTATTAATGATTGAAAAGGCTCTTAACAAGTTACGCGCGCGCGCGTGATTGTGTAACTATATACATAAAGTGGGTAAAAAAGTATTTGTACACGTCTTTTTCAAATTATCCTACGAAAAAAAATGAAATGCTGCATTAAGTTTCTGTGTTCGATAGCTTATCCTAAATATACATGGTGTTTGTTTCTCGTTTTAAATCTTGGGACAACACGAACAAACAAATAAAGCCAAAATAACAACATTTTCGTGTGAGATTTATGAATACTTTTTTCACCCACTGTACATATATATAATAATAATAAAATTATTATTAATATTTTAGTTTTTAAATTACAAAAATAATTAATACATCATCAATAATATATATATATATATATATATATATATATATATATATATATATATATATATTGGGAGAAAAAAACTTCCAATGTTTTTTTTTTCAGTTGAATTAATGTATAGGTCAGTTAGCTTGTTTCTTCAGCTTCAATTTGGTTTTTCTTTCAACGCCAACTTTTTGCTGAGATATCCGACTGAATGAAAACCGATCTTTTGTCTTTGATGATCGATATCTCAGCAACCAATGAACGCATGTGGGATTAAAAGGCAGCTTTGAAAACTTCAATAAATTTTCTACAAGACCCTTCCGTTGATTTTTAAGAATTTTTTTTCACTCTAAATATTAACTTTTAAAAAGTACGAAAAAATGACTATGGTTTTTCAGTAAATCTACCACTACTTAACAAATATGGATGGAAAGATTAATATTGCCAGTTTTTTTTTTACCTTAATGTACCTCCACTAGCCCTGTACATTTTCACGTTGATCCGTCGAAATGTTTTCTCAGACCGATAGATCAAAGTTTTACAAAACAATTAAAGGAACAAGTGTATTGTTCCTAAGCATCGTGTAATCACCATTAAAATGAAAAACCAATTTTCTTCGACTTTTTCACACGTTTGTACTAGTTGCTTGTTAAATTAAAAAAAAAGAATTTTTTTTTTAATTTGTAAAATATTTATGAAACAATACTTACTCACTTTTTGCACGATTCAGCCTTTGCGCACCATAATTTCACTCATTTCTAATTGCATTAATTAAAAGTTGATACCTCCAAGCTATATTCACTAGTCGATCTGGGAACTTTTATGCGATTAATACTCGATATTTTCTGCGCAGGTTATGAGGGTTACAAAAAACAGTTTTTGTTCAAAATTTATCTGTAAAAGAAAACCAGTTAACAGTTTTTTTTTTTCAAAACTAATATTTTTTTTTGTTAATTTTTTCTAAGTTTTGGTAACCAAAATTAATCAACAGTTTTTGTAAACTTTAACTTTTTTTAAATTTTGATCTTGCCTAGTTTTGATAAAAACAGTTTTTTGTAACCCTAATAACCTTCGCAAAATCATCGAAAATTAATTGCATAAATGTTCTCAGATCGACTAGTGAATACAGCTTGGGGGTATCAACTTTTAATTAATGCAATCGAAGATGAGTGAAAATATGGTGTGCAAAGCCGAATCGTGTCAAAAATGAGTCAGTATTGTTTCTTAAAATGTTTTATAAACAAACAAAAAACTTGTTTTTGTACACATTTTTCGATTTTTCAAATTCATTTAACAAGCAACTAGTGTAAAGTTGTGAAAAAAGTCGAAAAAAATGGGTCTTTTCATGTTCAAGATGATTACACGATGTTTAGGAACAACACACTTGTTCCTTTAATTGTTTTGTAAAACTTTGATCATTCGGTTCGGAAAATCGGTTCGATGGATTGATTTGAAAATTTACAGGGCTATGGGGGTACATTAAGCTGAGAAACCCGGCAAACATTAGTCTTTCCATCAATATTTGTAAAGTAGTGGTAGATTTACTGAAAAACCACCAAACGTCATTTTTTCGTACTTTTTTCAAGTTAATGTTGAAGGCGGAAATTTTTTTCTCAAAAATCAATAAAAGGGTCTTGTAGGAAATTTATTCAAGGTTTTTATAGTGCCCTTTAATTCTCTGTGGTGAAAGGAACAAATTTTTGTATGGACAAATAACATTTTTCATTCAAAGTCGAATATCTCAGCAAAAATTGACGTAGAGAGACCAGAAAAACCAAATTGAAGCTGAATAAACCAGCTAACTGACCCATAAATGAATTAAACTGAACAAATTTGGATTTTGAAAAATGGTTACTTTCGGCCTGAATTTTTTTTTGGTGGGAAAAAATTCATGATCCCATTTTTCAAAAACATGTCGGCCACCTTAACGTCGCCATTTAGAATTCTGGACCAAAAAATATTTTTTTTCTGGAACGTCACCAGAAGCCGAAAGTTTTATTATACTCAATACTTGATCAGAGCAGTATTTTTCGAGATACACCAGGCGTAAGATTAAAATGGGACACCCGGTACAGTAGAAATATTTTTGATCCTATCAGACTTCGGAAGAAACTTTTAATCCAAAAATTTCACAATTCGAAGGGGGTCATGGAGTGGTATCTACAAGGTTCATCCAGGTGGAGGTGCTTCGGAGATTTCGAGGTAATTGCTATTTTTTTAAAAGGGATACTATCTTTTTTCAGAATTTTGTCGGGGAACCAAACATATATTAACAGACGAAATTTTAGGACGATCGATCAAGATTGAAAATTTGGAAACTCGATAAAGGAGGAATTCCAATGTTTTTAGTCTAAAATCGATTAAAGAAAAAAAACCGGTGCAAACACTCTTTTAAAACGATTTACTCTTGTAAACGGTGCTTAAAGTGATGGCTACTTTCGATGCACACTTGCGATCTGACTCGTATTAATTGTATTTCCTCATTAATCACGTTAGTATGTATTGATAATAAGAAATTGTAGTTAGAGCCAATTTACAAAAATGAGGGTGGTATTGTTTTTTTTTAATTTTTTTTTTCAATGATTGAGCACCAAATGAAATCTTTGGCGTCTGTCTCGATGAAATCGTAAATAAAAAAGAAAAAGCACTTAGCAATATATCCGTACGTTATTATAAAAATAATTGATTGCCTGTGATTCATTTGGGATTTCATCATTAAAATTCGAGTTGGCAGATTGTCGTCAAAGGCACAGAGTACAAAATCGATTCGTGCATCTCGCGTCAGCTCGTTATGCAGAGAATGATAGCAGAAAAGGAGAGGGCTAAACCATCGCTAGCTCTCTTTTTTCTCTCTCTCTCTCTCTCTCTCTCGTTCCCTTTTGCTGAGTCAATTTCAAGTGCATATCCTGTCGTGTCCTCTACAACCAGAAATAATATACGAGAACGCGAGGACGAGCATATGGGCACAGAAAACGGGCTTGATCTGATGAATTTACGACCAATTATTATCGTTATTCCTCTGAACGATCTTCCGCCACTGTACTAATGGCTACTCCGCCGATTACAGACTAGCCGGAATTCTGTAACTATGCAGTTTTTTCCCTCTTCAAGTATCGAAGATTGAAACGCAAACTGGCCTTCTAATCTTTTGGCGGACAATGTTACAAGGCGTTACATTGATTTCTCCCTACTAAGGGTTTTTTTTCTACGTAGTAAAAAAAATATGAAATCGAAGCTTGCACCGTTGGAATGCAATGAATATTATTATTTTTCAATCGTTGGAATTTCTTTTGGCGAATATTTGTTACGAAATACCACCAATCATTTTTTAAGTCGCTCATTTCGAGATCTCAAATTTAAATCGTCGAAAAAGGATTTTGTAAAATAATAAAAATGAGGAACGAAAAAACGAACTTTCGTTGCATTCCAACGATGCAAACTTCGAGACCATAAAAACATTCTCTACATACAAAGTGTTTCATTGTCAAATTTCCGGAACGATTCTTTTCACCGAGTGTTGCATACCTTTATTTAGCCTAAATTTTACCTAAAAATTTGAATTGTGCAAGCGCTGGAATTCCAGCCCTCTGCGGAAATCACTCAACCGATTTTGAGAATCTCCATCCGCGATCTAAACAAACTAAACCAGGAAAAGAAGTTTTAGATTGTTATAAAGATAAGAAAATACAAAAAATAGAAGAATGCGTCTCTTGTATTCCGAAGGTGCAAGCTTCAAGACGACCGTAATTCCACGATGAGCAAAATTAATTGCATTGGGAATAAACGATTACTTCACGTCCCGCAATTTCTCGGGGCGTTTTCACAAAGAACCAATGGCTTTTCCTTCAATGCTCAACGCACACTTTCCTCATCGCTTTTGCTCTTAAGGGCTAACCATTGTGACACGTTAAAAAAATCGATTTTTTTGCCTTTTTCGACAGTTCATACTTTCAATAATATACTGTAAAAATTTCAAGGCCGCATCTCTAATCTTTTTATCTTGCAAAAATCGATAGTGGATTCTTTAAACGCGTTTTCCTCAAAATTAGATTTTTCAAATTTGCTGACATTGTACCTCAAAGAGCAATTATCCGATTGACTTGAAATTTGAACTGAGTACTCTTGAATATATTTACTCTACAATGACGTAGGATACTTTTGTTTGGATGAAAATTGACGATTTGGCACTGAAAAAAACGACCATGTTATAGGCAAGAAAACAGACTTTTGTTCATAACTACGCCATTTTGTTAGATTTTGATATTTTTCGAAAATCCTACGTCATTGTACAGGAAATACCGTCCAGTTTAACGACATTTTTTCCTTTTTCGGTTTCAGCTACTCAATCGGCCGGAATCATGTCAGTGGAGGAACTTTTTTTTTTGCACCTTCGAAAGCAGCGCATAAGTCGCTTGGATCTCAATATTTGTCTATGAAAAAATTATGTAATATCGGTCAAGTATAGCCAAATATATTCTTAATTTTCCGAAACATTTAATTGAGTACTTTTCTTCCGAAAAATTACTGAAAAGCACCCAAATTATCAGCGTTCACACTGGTATAGCCCCTTAAATCTAACGATTTAATTTGAAAAGGGAACAAAACATAAATGTTGTGCAAAACATTGCGCGATTGATCGATGATTATTTCTAAAATAGTTTAATCCGATCATCTCTCTGGTCCGATGTAGTTGGTAAAATGTTATTCGACATTGTTCACATCCGTGCACGAAGGGATGGAACATCAGCGACTCTGTGTAAACAGTAGCAAATTTCACTCTGCCGAACAATTCGAAGCTTTTGGAGACGCGTGTGTGGCTTGCTACGTATGCACACGGTGCGTTTCGCCAATTTTTTCATTTCCACAGTTTCGTCTTTGTTGTTCATCTTCACCGCATTCTCGGAGTTATTACCCCTCATTCACCAGATACAGAGATGCACTTTTCAAGAGTATCGATTGGACTGAGATAGCCTTGCGAAGTGCGAAAGATTTTGCCAGCGAGAGAGAGAGAGGGAGAGAGAGCGAGTGGGAGAGAGAGAGAGAGAGAGAGAGAGAGAGAGAGAGAGAGAGAGAGAGAGAGAGAGAGAGAGAGAGAGAGAGAGAGAGAGAGCGAGAGAGAGAGAGAGAGAGGAGAAAGAAGAGCGAGCAAAAGAGAGAACGAAACGAAGAAATAAAAAGATCGGTAAAGAAAGACCGATAGGGAAAGAGTAGGAGGTCGAAAGGGAGACCGAGAAACGAGAGGAGAGTAAGAGAGAGCGCGCATGCAACTCCTTGCTCGAACAAGAGACGCGCGATACTTGGCGCGCTGTAGGCGATAGATCGATCTTTATTGTTCCTCGTCCAAATAAAGCGTTAATGGCCTGGAACGCGAGCGTTACACGCCTCCCGATTTTCTCTCTTTCTCGCACATCTTCGTTTTGCGAGGCCGCTTTTTTTGTACTTTTGTTTTCCCCTATTTTTTTTCACAACCAACGAGCTCTCAACTCTGCTCGATTAGGCTTTACGCGCTATAATATACATACATATGTGTATATACATATATATCGTATTTCTACATACACGCGTCTTTATGGACATGCCTACATATCTACATACAAACGCACACCACACGCATATGCGTGTATGAGAAAATTATCAGGGGTACAAATGTGTGGTATGAGGTACGCATGGACGAAATCTTTCGGCCCAATTTATATTGGCAATTCACCCCCACGGAATCTTCCTCGAGACAAACAATTAAAGAATTCTGATCGACGATTGCCTCGCAATGAGCCTATCGAGTTTAGTCATCGTGTCGCAATTAGCAAATTTCATCTCGGATCGTGATGTACGGATGCTATTGTTTATTTCAAATGAAAAACAACTTCTATAATTTAATTATTTATGTTTCAGGGGATGCCGCTTTGTGGTGGTCTACATTTTTTCTGAGCTACTACAAATGAAATTAATTATACTACAATCCACTAAAATGTCTAAAAATCTTTGAAAATCGTAAGAAAAAAACCTAAGATCGGAAATACTCGGGTATCAAGCTCATAGAGGTTCCCTTAAGCGATGTTTGCCCTACCCCGCAAGCAGACGTTTGGGGCACTAAACTCGGATTGACAAGGTATTCTTATCTACAAGCCGAAATTTCGGGCGCTTTTTCGGGCTTGATAAAAAAAAAAACTATTTTTAACATCCATTTTTTCACAGTATTTGTATTGATGTATCAGGAACTTACAGAGAAAAAATTGAAAAAGTTACGAGCCTCTAAATATGACCGTGAAAAAAAGGGTTGAGGCAGTTGACATGAATCCACAGCGCCCATTCATCTGAAGCAGAAATAAAACCAATTTTCTTGATCAATAAGAATGTCATTGTGGCAGACACCAAAGATAAAAAAAATGTTTAATGGTGACTGTCTGAAAAAAGTGAATATCGCCCCCTATTTTTCAGTTTTTAATTTTTTTCAAATAGTAATAATATTAATTTCGCTATGCCTGAGGTAGGGACGATAGAAGGATACATGCTGAAGGCCCATACCAAATGTTAAGTCAATTGGTTCGAAAAGTCTGCAAATTAATTCTCGACCCCTAACGTTTACTAATCATAAATGCGATTCAAATCTGAATAACTTTCCCGCGATGCATGCATTGACTAGCGCCATCTCTAAGCTTTAAATCGAGCTATCAAAGTTTATCCTACTACGCACACAACCCAAAATTTTACAGGTTTTCGCGATGTCTTTCGATGAGGAACATTTGCGGCATGGCCTTTCTTTTCGCATTCGAATTGAAAAAGAAAACGCGGCTGAAACGAAAGCCATGATTTCTTCGGTTGTTGGTGAAAACGCTGTATCATATAGCCCGTGCAAAAAGTGGTTCCAGCGGTTTCGAGAGGGAAATTTTAACCTCAAAGATGAAGACCCCTGGACTACCAAAAAAATTCGAAGATTCGAAGTTGGAGCATTTATTGAACGGAAAACCTTGCCAAAGTCAAGAGAAACTCGCTAATGCACTCGGAGTGACGCATCAAGCTATTTTCCATCGTTTACAGAAGCTGGGAATGATTTAAACGGAGTTTCGGTGGGTCCCTCATAAACTCCCTGCCGATAACAAAATCAGACGCCCGGCCTCATACGGCAAAAGAGACCCGAGATACCATTTCCAAGTTGAGCTGGGAAACTCTCCACGCGGCGTGTTCACCAGACTTAGCCCCTTCGGATTTCCACCTGTTCCGATCTCTTTAACACTATCTGGCGGATTCCCGATTCAAGACGGTCAACGAGGTTAGAAAAAGCATAGAATTCGACAATTGCACGAAAGATGCCAAAAAAGTGCAGGGGAGACCTCGGAGGGTTGAAACAATTTTCAGAATTCACCCCATATCTCGCAATCGGAACGAGAGATTCGGGTAAATATAAAGTTGTTTTGTAGCTTTTATAATTGACGAATCGATTTTCGACTAGAAATGACTCCAGGAATTATGTAACCTGTAAAAAAACCATTTAAGTACAATAAGTCTTTTTGTTTCAACTCTCCTCATATTGAGGTAAGTTGAAACAGCTATCGAGGTGAGTTGAAACGCTTGGGAATTGGTACAAAATATGGGTAGAAATGATGTCAAAACACATTGTTATTAAAAAAACTAGATTAAACATTAAAAAACTTAACCTCGACATTAATCTGTCTCACTTTTTTTATTTAGTCTGACATTTTTTTAAAAGTTCTAACTCAAGCGAATATAAACTCACGAATCTCACGGAATTCACTAGTAAAATATAGCAAACCAAACAATAAATTGAAGGAGAAACTTTATGGCAAGAAAGCAAATCAATCTCTATTCTGACAAACAATTGTGACATACATATGAAAGTTCTCCACCAGTGCAGGCTACGTGCGACCATGTGTACACTCCAGGCATTGCACTCACTTTTTATTTGGCCTGCTGTTTGAATACGATTCCATACAACACACGCAAAAATACTCTTCCTCGTCTTCACTTTCCACGTTCTCTTTGTGCTTGATCTTTCGTCCCGTAGAGTAACCTCTTCAGCGGCGAGCTCATATATTTCTCAGCTCGCCATGCCTCTATCCGTTTTTCCTAATATATTTATTCGGCATCTGAAATATAACAAATACAAGCCTTGCAAACCGCACTAGGTTCAACCCTCCTAGGTGTAAAAAATGCGATGCCACTTGATTCGGAACTCACTATCGATAAAGAGTATTGCAAAACAACAAATGCAATATGACAAATCGAATGGTAAGTTACCAAGCTTCCAAAACAATGCATATCGCATACCATCAAATATTTGAACAAGGTAACTAAAGCTTAATGAAAAATACGACAAATACTTGATTCGGGACTCACTATTGATAAAGAGTATTGCAAAACAACAAATTCAATATGACAAATCGAATGGTAAGTTACCAAGCTTCCAAACAATACATATCGCATACCATCAAATATATAAAGGAGGTAACTAAAGCTTAATGAAAAATACGACAAATACTTACTTTTGCCAATTTTTTGGCGCGGGTGTCGATGCGACGCAACTGAACTCCCAAGAACACCCCAACGAACTGACAAGTGGCGCACGTCGTAGCAATGAAAGAATGGCATTGTTGCCAGCTCGCTAACAATCACATCTACCGAGACATTGACACTGTTTCAACTTACCTCTGTGTCAACCCTCCTAGGTCTCCCCTAGAAAGTGAACGAGATTACTTTGTTGTTTAAGTTTGTTTTTGTTTTTAAAAGAATTAAACACTAATGAAGACGAAAAAGGCCGAGAATTAATTTGCAGACCTAATAAGATGGGAATATCGAAATGTTCAACATGTTTTTGCGGGGTGGAAAGTTACACGAGATAAATTCAAATAAGCTCGCGGCCTTTTGTTTTCAAATGAATTTTCAATGGCTGCCCAAAGCTTTTCTTTGTTCGGGACAATCCTAAACGATAGTTATGCTCGCTTTATCGGGCAAACGGTGTGGAAAATTAATCACCCGGAACGAACGTACCTGAGGCCCTCGGTCCAATATGCGCATTCATAAGCCTATGATCGGTGAATGGAATTCAAATGTTTCACGTGCAATAGAAACTCCCACAGTGTGGCAACGCTCTCAAAATGTCCATCCGGGCTTTGTTTTTCTTCAATACGGTTTCGAATCTATACAAATTGAAACAAAAAAGTAGAGAAAAAAAAACGTTCATCCACTCCCCGCTTGTCGACCATGTTTTTTTCCTTTCCTCTTTGATAATTTTGCCAAGATTCTCGCAAGCGAAATTTCACGAAATTTCGATGCGGGCTAGCGGCTTCATATCGCCACGCATGTACGTTTATTATGTAGAGCGCGCGAATGAGATTCCCAACACGAATGATGCAAATGAGAACGATCATTCATTCATGGTGCGGTACGTACGACACGTTTACTCCGCTATACTTGATACACGTATACGGAGTACGTATACGAGGTGGGAAAGACTGCCGGTTGACTGATCGCCGTCATACGGAGATCATCACGTGAGGATCAGTCGCGATCGCGTTCGTGACGAGACTCGAGAGAGTTCGGGCAATTTTTCGCCATCTTACACGACAGATATCCTTCGTACACGCGGAATGATATAGTAATCGCTTGCAAATTTCTTTTTTTTCTCCTCCTTTTTCTTTTTTATCGGCACGATGGAAAAATACGCTCGGTTTCGTAACAATCGATCAATCCATCCGGCGCAACTGAGTCCACATTATTCATTTGAGAAAAAAAAAGAAAAAAAAATTCATGCTCGATATCCAGTATTCCTGGCGAATTTCTCACCCAATCTCAGATACGTTTCGATAGGGATGATAATAACGGAGGAGTACTCACTAATTTGTAATGTGACACGTAAATTCTCCTGCTCGTTGGTAACCTCTTTTGCCTTTTTTCTCCATTCCTATATGGCCTCACAAATTAGGCGTAGGAGTTTTCTCTGTGAAAAAGCGAAAGGATTAATTTGGACGTCGTAACGTTGCATATCTGTGTTATCTATTGCGAAATTATTGCGCTTATCGGGGGAATTAGGCTTATCAGGGAAATTTCCCGGCGAGAAAATCGCGGTATCGAGTGCGATCGTATTGCCGTGAATTTATTTCTCGTTCTTTCTTGACTTCGCGACTGTGACGCCGTTACCGATGCGATGTTAAGACGCGATAGGGAAAAGGAGATCTACGTTTTAGTTCGAGCGTGGCGTTAACGTCGAGATTGCCCCTATATCGTTCTAACGATCGAAGCGACTTCCAAGTGCCGGCGATCTTTCCATCGCGTAGTCGTGCCGGTCAAGTAGACCGTGTAGGGTAATATAGATGTATGTATAATCGTATTTAGCATATGCCAAACCTGTATACCTATACATTCGTTCATCTATATACGTAAACGTTTATAAATTATACTCTATATGCAAATATATATAGAGTCGTGTCGTTATACATATAGGTTGTCTCACACGAAGTGTTACAAGCTTATATTTCAGAAAGTACGGATCAAAATGTTTAAAAATGTTTAAAAAAAAGTTGTTCGGAAAGCATAGAAATTTTAATTTGACCTTGGGTACAACCACCAAGGCCATGTAGTAGTCAACTTCGAAATGTGTAATTAGAAGCCCTATATTTAATTGTATATTTTTATATTTCATAACAGTCGCATATCGAAAATGCTGGAAACAAAATTACTTATTAACAGGGTTTCGAAATACTCTCGAGGTAAATAACAATCTTCTATCTATATTCTTCTATGTGTGAGGAGCTGGCGAACAAAACCGGACTTGTCCACAATATAACATTTTTTCCGTGTTCTGCAAGCACACCTTTATTAGCTTCCGAAATATTTTGCATCAAATCCGGCTCTAAACACCTTAAAATTTGTTAAAAACTGAGTTTCTAAGCAGAAACGGACTTGTCCATGGTTGGCTGTATGAAAAATACATTGCATTTTCATTTGCAATCGAAAGAGTTTGTGTAGGATTATTAAATTGATAATTAAAAGAAAAAAATGTATTCAATTCAGAGAATCTGTTTTCTTTCATAACCAGATATTCCTATAAGATTTTCATTCAAAAGCGGAGTTGTGCGCCATTCCCATTTAAAACCGGACTTGTCAAAAATAAAAATATACAAATGGTAGGTTGTGTTTTTATAATCTAAAGCCAGGTCCAGGATTATATTTCCATAGAGCCTTCATATATTAAAGCTTAAAAATTCGAACTCGTCTCTATTTGGTTATTTTGGTTTTTGACCTCGCCTGTAAAAAAAGTAATTCATAGACAAGGCCGGTTTTGTTTGCCAGCTCCTCATGTATAAAATCACATGTCCTGACTGATTCATCATCGCAGAGCCAAAACTACTAAAGCTAGGAATATGAAAATTGGATAACAGGTTCCTTTTGTGACGTAAGCACCCACTGAGAAAGGATTTTTAGAAATTCATCCCCTAAAAAGTGAAAAGGATGAATAAATGTTGTATGGAAATTTGAAACCTCTGAACTTGGAGACGTGTAAATTTGTATGTCGACTCTCTATTAGAAATGAATGAATACGTGTTTCGTTTTTTTTTAATGAACGAATAAGCGGTGAAATAGGGGATGAAAGTTTGCTGGGTTTTGTTTGGGTTTAACTAGTAGCTTTATTCTGCTCTTTATATACTCATGATTCAATTAATATATCAACGAATAATTCTGAAGTCGACTGTCACTTGGCGGTTATACACGAAGTTAAATTGACATTTCCATATTTTGCCCTCTTTAAAGGAAAAAAAAAATTCTATTTGAAACATTTATTGATTATTTAGTATGTCAAAATCGACCGAACGCCACGATGAATGATTAATTTCGGTTGAAAAACCAAGTGGAAAAGGGAACGTAAAAATCGGTGTTTTCATTTGAACAAATGGAGCTGATGTTGAAGAAAACTGAACGTCTACATAAAGAAGAGTGAGCGGACGAGAAAAGTAGATCTTGATAAGGCCTTCAAGTTTTGTCAGAGACTTTTTTTGGATCTGGAATAAATATTCGTCGCAGTTTTCGAGTGACTAACCCGACATACATATACGTAGGTAATTTATGAAACAAGGCAATGCCGAAGAGTTCGTACTTAATTATCCAAGCTTACGAATTAGGTGGTTAGTACAGACGAATAGTGACACGAAGAGCCTTTATGTACTGGCCTATAGCTATATAACGAGGCAGTGATTTACACACCGATCAACCGCGAGCACACCGTTCGAACACGAGAAATCAAAGAACGCGCTTAATCGGCCCTGTCCTCGTTCTCTCTCAAGCAGAGCCAAGTCTTAGACATCGAACTAACACCTTTCCTGGAAAATCAACATCGAAACGGACCCGAAGACACATAGAGCGAAAGGTTCGATCCAATGGAAACCGGATGGCACGGGAATCTGTTATGCCTGGCTTATACGAGAGTTTCAAGCTCGGAATGACCGCGCGGGCGAGTATCCCTCATTGGAGAGCCTTTTATTTGCTCCACGACGGGACTCTCCTTGGTAGTAACTTCCTCACGGATAATCAATAATCCGAACGATACAAGTCCTTGGTCTCGAGTCAATTGGTGCAACGGTAAACTCAGTCGTAGTAACAATAACTTTGTTCAAGTATCGAAGAAAACATGTAAATTGAACACAATTTATATTCTTTCATTACGATCGATAATAAATAGTCAGTAATGCGTAATAAATACCGTAAGCGCAATGCCGCAAGAGATAGAGATGACTACGCGCTAGTGAAGTGGAGAAACATTAAGAACGTCAAATTGAGTAAGATACAAAGCGGTAATACAAAACCAATCATACGATATAATGAAAAATGAAAGAATCGCAAAAAATGAAAAAATATACCACGAAAATAAATAAATATCGAGAAATTGCGGACAAATTAATGCAGAATGAAGTTAAAAAATAATACAAAATGATTAAAAAATGAGGAAACCGCATGAATTGAAATAAGAAATTACAAAAATAAAAAAAGGAAGAATTCGCCTACGGAATAAAACAAAATGAATTAATCGCAACGACTGACAGTCGCGTGAAAACTAAAACAAATATAAGTAAAAATAATACAACATGATGACAAGTTAAGAAACAAAAAATTAAATTAAGAAATCGCATACAAAATAAAACAAAATAAAGTAAAATAAAGGAATCGAAACCACCGACCCCGGTGGATGGACGATCGTTGCTCGTGAAGCAGCTTTCTGCATGGCCGACAATTGGAGCCGTGACCGCTCAGTCGTGCGCCGACTGGCGCATTAACCTGTGAGCGGAAGGGTAAAATCTCTGATCTGCCTAGGTGTGGATACTTGAGTAAAACGTCTGTACAGCTGAGAATCGGAAAAATGCGGGACCGTCTATACCGGTACCGGTTTTCCACAGTTTCCCTATACCCTCGGCCAATGCGGTATATTGTAGCTAATGGCTGTGTACGCAACGACAGTTAGATTGCGTTAGCGAAGTGCGGCTAGGGAATTGAAGCAATGGGTTTAATTGGGAAGGGTAATACTAGGTGCGCAACTAAGTTTTTGGGTTTTTTTGCCCAATAAAAAATCGAAAATTTCAAGACAAATAGAAAAAATGGTTCATTCGAAGTATTTTCCCTCGCTCTTTACACATTTTTTCTACCTCCGGCAATACATAAATACCGCGACGATGAAAAGACGCGTCTTTGGACTGAAACCATTCGTCCAACCAATATTGTACTGCATCGTAATTGGCCAAGTGTAGCCCACCCAAGCCATGCCCCATCCACCGGAACAAGTGATAGTCTGAAGGGGCCAGGTCTGGCGAATACGGCGGGTACGGTAGCAGATCGCATTTCAGTGTTTTTATGGTGTCCTGGACGATGGAACTGCGATTTCCCATTTGTCTCTCAGTCAACTCATGCGGCACACACTTTCCTTCCTCATGGATTTTTCCCATGGCGTGCACACGTTTCGAAATAAATTGCCGAGTCACATTTAATGCCTCGGCAAGTTGATCTTATGTTTGAGTGTCATCTTCATCCAATAACGCTCGCAGGTCGGCGTCCGCAAATGTTAAAGGGGACTTAATTGCGCACCTAATAAGTAAAAACTCGCAAGGGAATACATTGGAATTCAGGAAATTATTAAGACTTGGAATTAATTTGTAGCGTTTTTTTAATGAATTTTTATTTTTATTTTAAATGAAAATAAAAGGATACATTAATGAAAGTATTGCCCATCGCTTTCTACTACTTTTGACCATCTTTCGGGCAGGGTACGAATACCGTGTCGGAAGAACGCCTCGTCTTTAGATGCAATCCACGAATAGACTCATTTTTGACAATCTTCGTAAGAAGTGAACTTCTGCTCAGACAGGCTATGAGCCATCGAACGAAACAAATGGTAACCAGAAGGAGCGATATCTGGAGAATACGGCGGGTCGGGTAGGACTTCCAATTTAAGAGTTTCCAGATATGTTTGTACCGGTTTTGGAACGTGCGGACGAGCATTGTCGTGTAGCAAAATGACTTTGTCGTGTCTTTTGGAGTATTCCGGCCGTTTTTATTTCAATGTACGGCTCAAGCGCATCAATTGCAGTCGGTAGCGATCCCCAGTTATAGTTTCATTCGGTTTCAGCAGTTCATAATAAATCACACCCCTCTGATCCCACCAAATACAGAGCAGGAGCTTAGACCCATGGATATTTGGCTTTGCCACTGATGTTGATGGTTGGCCGGGCTTAACCCATGACTTTCTGCGCTTCTGATTGTCGTAATGGATCCATTTTTCATCACCAGCGACAATTCGATGCAAAAAACCTTTTCCTTTCTCCCGTTGAAGCAGCAGTTCACATGTCAAAAGACGCCTCTCAATGTCCCTTGGTTTCAATTCATATGGGACCCAATGTCCTTTCTTGTGGATTATGCCCGAAGTTTTAAGACGTTTTCCTACCGTTGATGAGTCAGCTCCCAATGATGTAGACAATTCTTGAAGTGTTGAATCTTCATTCAGCAATGCCTCCAACTAATTATCTTTGGATTTTTTCGGCTGGCCAGTTCGATCCAAGTCAAAATCACCAGCTTTAAAACGTGCAAACCACTTCCGACACGTTTGCTCAACTAGAGCATGTTCACCATACACTTCCACTAAAATACGATGGTCTTCAGCAGCACTTTTGTTCATATTAAAGTAATGAAGTAAAACTCCCCGCAAAAACACTTTATTCGGTACAAATGTTGACATATTCAATAAATTATAAAGTGTTGTTATTTACGATTCAAAACGAGGTTATGTACAACAAATGACATTCAATGATAGCTGTTTCACGATGAATACATTACTGTCGGTAACAACGAAATACTGTACTACCTACGCCATCTCTTGTAAAACGCTATGAATTAATTCCAACACCAATAATAAAAAAATGAAGTTCAATAAATGAATCCCTTACGGAATACTACAGAATTAAAATATTGCTACGAAAATAATTCGAAGGCAGAAAACAAATGTAGTGATAATACGAAGCCATAAAATAAATCAGCAAGAGAGTAAGGGGAAGAGTGCGTGAGAGAGAAAGACAGAATGAAGAAGTCTTGGGAATAAGGCAAGCGTAAGGAAGTAGTGGAGTATAACAAGGCCATGCTGGCGGTCTTTTTTTGTATATGATGAAGCCTCCACCTTTCTCTCTCTCTCTCTCTCTCTCTCTCTCTCTCTCTCTCTCTCTCTCTCTCTCTCTCTCGGTCCCTCCGACGACCCTCGTTTTCTCTCTCACAATCTCATACAACCACGTCCGAAGAGATACTTGTGGAGTCACCGGGTTCTCATTATATGAACGGCAAGTTGGGTTTATTAGGTACGCAGCGGGGGTGGGCCCGAGAGCAACTCGTGTCGGCGCGCGCGGCATCATCGACACCGCCACCAACATATATTACCTTCCCGATCACTTTTCCCTTCTCCACTTGGACGTTTTTCTTTTCTTATTTCTTCTTCTTTCGTTGTTTCGCGTTGTTGTTTCTTTTCTACGAGAACAACTACCGAAGATCGCAGAAGCGGCAGCGAATCGGTCAGGCTTGTTACCGCTTCTCTGCATCCTTATTTATTTTTTTCTTTTATTCTACTCGTTCCATCTCTCGCTTTCCTCTCTCTCTCGCTCGCTCATTCACGCGCTCTTTTTCTCCTTACCATTTATACTCGTAACAATTATTAATGACTAACTCGACGATATCTCTCACCCTCACCTTTTTCGTATTATCCTTCCAAAGATGACTTTTTGAAGCTCCAACGCAAACTTCGTCCGCTCATCGGCTGCTTGTCGATAAATATACTCGCGAGATCGACTATTTTTCGTTTCGCTCTTGAACCATCAGCGATCTTTTGTAAGAAAAAGAAAACATTGCTGTTCACAACAAAAAAAAAACTTTTCACAAATGTTTTTCTCGTCCGTTATATTTTCGTGGTCTCTTCGACTTTCGATGTACGACCTTCGTCCTTAAAGCCCACCGTATTGTGTCGGAAGACGCAGAGCTCAAAGGACTCACCGGCTTTGCCTTCTTCGCGAAGAGGATGTGAGCTCTCAAAATGTTTTTGTAATTTCGCGCTCTCTGTCATCGGGCAAGAATTAACTAAAGACACGTAGAATGATGCGTGCAAATACTTTGGTATGTGCAACGCTCGTGGGAGAGAGGGTAGCCGAAACCTTCTTCCCACCGATAGTCAAAGGATACTAAAAAGAGGCCCATACTGTGCCGCTCCTCTGGGATAATTTGGACTGGCCTACTAAACATTACCCATCTTATAGGTATACAATACCACTTATAGGTATTGGGGCCGAGGAAAGAGCCCACGTGGGTTTTTGCGATCTTAATGTGCCAACGAACGAGCACCTCCATATCGTGGGATTCTTAATGTTCACACGATTTGATCGGAAGTGTTAAATAAAATTGAACCTTCATAACTCAACAACGTAAAAATTAAAACATAGCAGACTTCCCCGAGTAGAAATCCTGCTCCGGCTACAAAAAAGACCTGACCATGCATCCTGATTTTGTTCATGCCTTGATTAGGATTTTTAATCAAGCCCTGATCATTTTTGTGACACTTTTTCTGTTTTCGGTCGGATCAGGGTAAAAAATCAAGGCCTGATCAGGGTGAAAAGTGAAGGCCTGACATGCAGGACTAAAAGAGAAGTTTGCTGTTGCTTCGGAAACCCTCTCATCACATTCTTCATTGTACTGTCAAAAAAATATTTATTTTAAATAGTTTCATCCTATTTGTTACAAATACATTTTCAGAATATTCAATAGAATATTTCCTAAATCAAAAATAAATTGAAATACTCAATTTAGAGTTCTACCACAATGATTTTGTATCATAATCCGGCATTCCCTAGCCTTCTGAATGGATTTTTCCGAAGAAAATATTTCTGCATCCACATTGAAACCTAGAACCGACCTACCTATAGCTACCGACGTTGCCCCTATGCTACCGAGTGATTGTAGCATTTCGGTGGCATAAGAGACCACATCAATTTCTATAATTATTTGTTGTATCACATAAACTATATCAATTAGTTAATATCATTGTGATAATTACAGAGTTTTATGGAATATCATCTTATAGATTTTTTAAACATAACCTATATATGTATATATATATATTATATACGTAACTCCTCTCTCTCCCTCCGCTCCTCTCTACCCTCTTCCCCTTCAATGTGTGTATTGCAATCAAGACGGGCTATTAATTCAATTAAACAGAAAAATGTTTGTCTCTACGAAAATTCTATTCAATTCAAATTTAAAAAGTATATAGATAAATTTAGTGGATTCAACTAAATTGTTTTTTGTACAGAGGAAACCGAATCACAGATTCATTAGGAATAAATAAAATAATAGGAATAATAAAAAATGTACGCATACAGTGGACAATATGTCTCGACGTTTTGACGACGCGTAATATATAGTTCGTCTGGTGTATGATGAGAGGTTAGGCGTGTAAAAAGCGCCAAACTGTATATAGGTCCAGTTACGTGATGATTGCTTGTAGCTAGCCAGATCAGGCCAATTGAATCAAGCCGTAAGTCCAGTTGCCTGACCATCGCCTGAACGTAGTCTGATCAGGCGAATTTATGCAAGCCGTAAGTCCACTTACTTGACCATCGCCTGAAGCTAGCTGGATCAGGCAACTGGAGGAAACAGTACATCCAGTTGCCTGAATATCACCTGACACCAACCGGATCAGACAAATTGAGGCATACCTTAAGTAAGATCTCCGTACTACAATGTGATCAGACCCGGATCAAATATCAGGCCAGGCTGACAATATTTCTACTCGGGTTATATTAGGACGTTGAAGAAGTTCTCGCTGTTTTTCAACACATCCCGCTACCAGAACTGCGTGCGTGTAGTTTAAGATGGTAACGCATCTATACAGAAATACTGCAAGGTTGAAATTCAGCGTGTTATTCCGCTGAAGTGTAAAAAAATTTTCTTCCATAGTGTCAAATTTGCCACTTGTCAAATTTGATGTCAAAAAAGAGTATTTGCGGGGAATTTAACTGTACTACTTTATGAAACGGAAAACCCGCAACTAAAGCACACAGAATTCTTGTTGAGACTTACGGCGACCGTGGTCTGTCGGAAACAACATGCAGCGATTCGTTTAGTCGCTTCAAAAATAATGATTTTGATGTGTTGAATTTGAGGCATTACTTCATGAAGATTCATGTCAGACGTTAGCCGAACTTGCAGAATCATTAAGAGTTGTTCACACAACAGTTTCGAAACGTTTGAAAGAATTAGGAATGATTTTATTAAATAAAACATTAGCTTTGACGAAAAAAACAGTGAAAACTTATTCAACATCCCAATAGTAGGTTTTAATAAATAAAAAAACACGTATTATTTAGTTTTTTTTTCAATAAGGGGGCTAGTTATAGAACGAGAAAGGGTGAAGGTCAGGTGACATCGTGTCGTAGCATTCCTTTCTGATGTTTGGAATGGTTTGCTTGTTGTAGTACAAAGCCACGCCACATTTTTCACACACCTTCTGCCATACGCCGGCGATTTCTAGTTTCGCAAACTTCACGCACACTCGAATCTTCCAACCCCGCGATGAGTGGACCTCGAACAAATTTTGATGCAAGTAACGCCATCTAGTTTGCATGAACTGCATTAAAAATCATAGAACGGCTTGTAACCGTTGTGTGAAATTGATTTAAAAAAGGATTAAATGTCAATATGGGATTTCGTGAGGACGTTGATGGCTTGTTAAGAAACTGTCACACGGTGACAAAGGGTTAATAACAAATTGGCCGATAAAATAAATGTAGAAATGTATCTTACAAGGACTTGTGGCCAGCCTTACATATCGTGACTTGTACTTTGTAGTCTAGTATGTGTGGAGGGGGGGGGGCGTAGTCTAGAGTTCCTGAGACGTCCAGACACCCCACTTTGGCTTCCCTTCGTACCGCTATCGAAGCAGCGGCCATGAACCGTGCGCAATTGAAGGCTAAGCGTGCTCGCGCCTTGTAGCCCGAATCGGGCGGGTAGTAGAGGCTATCACTGCTCGTGATAGACGCCCTGCGTGCGATAGAAACCTGATATGCTTACAAAAGCATATTTTTCATCCCCAATATTAGATTTATTACAAACCATTTCTAGACCTTTCTTTGTAAATGTGACCTTTCAACATTCCGCACATATTTCCTTGAAATCTGGAGAGAAAAAGAAGTCTGGCAAAACGAAGCTTCCTCCACGGGAAGTAAAAGAAAAAGAGAAAGATCGGGAACAGTGGCAGCGCCGTATTTGGCCGGTGGAACGTACCATTCACGTGGCATAAATCGCATCGCTGAGTTTCAGCAACTTATACCATCCGACAAGATGTAAATCGAATAATACACCAGCGGCCCCAGATGTAGTATCAAGATTTGGCAACGCAAAGTTCCCACCGCCCGCCGTAGCTAGAACTCGAATAATTTTAGTTCCATTCGGTGAGCATATAGTCTCACTCACAGCTTCGTAGGCAACCTTTTGTACACGGTGTCTCGAAAGATCATGGGAGAACAAAGGGCGTAGAAACGGAGAAAAAAATATAAAATTAAAGAAGAAAAAATATATATATAAGCAGATGATTTGTGGCAGCTACGTTTCTTCGAATACAGTCACACATCAATTCTTCGCATAGCCAACCTAGCTGTATGCATAGCAACCTGTCTGTTTCATATCTATCGTGTTTTTTCTAAAAAAAACTCACGATTTTTTTGTTTTTCTAAAACTAGATCGCGCTCAAATATGCGTGTGTGCGCGTATACATTAATACGATATAACAAAATTTTCTATCAATTCGGGCAAACGAGTTGACGAGGAAGAAGAGAGTTATAGATGAGATTGTGTTTGTCTCTTTTTTACAGTTTTTCTTTTATTTTAGTTTCGTAGTTGCCACGTTTCGGCCCTCTGTCTCAGTCGATTATTGTTCCTTCACCTCTTCTTATTTTATCCTCGTTTCATACAGGATCGCGTGAAACCACGACACTCCATATTGCATACCAGTTTCTCGTAGGATAACAGACATATGGTCTGAAAGAGAGAGGGAGAAAGAGCGAGAGAGAGAGAGAGAGAGAGAGAGAGAGAAAGAAAGAGAGATAGGGATGAATCTCGACGTTACTACGATTCAGCGATTTCTGGAGCCGCTCTGCTAAGTCTGCGTTCGCACAAAAACTTCGTACCTATACGAATAGCTCGGAAATAAAACAAATAGTACTGAAAAAAAAACGGAAAGAATTGTAAAAAAAATGTTTCTTCAACGAAATAACCTTAAGAAAAATAAATTAAAACAATATTTTGCGACATGAACGAAACTATCATTTGGTATTTACGGTTGGATTCGTGTAATTCAGCGAGGCACAACTGTTTCCAAATTCAAAGTCGAATTGGACATCGAAGATTTTTTTTTGGATTTCTAAAAGACATCCCCATTTCCCCAAAGACTTTGAATTAGGCCACTAGAAACCTTTACGATTCCGCCATGCAATTGGTTGTGAAAAAATTCATGGAAAAATTCATGGAAACAGTATTGAAGAAGTATATTCAAGTGACGTCATTGCGGTTACTGTAATATAGCTTGTTTCCAGGAAGCAAAAGGAGAACGGTTTCCAATTAGACAAGGTCCAGCATCTGTTCGACGCTATATCAAAACGTCGTGCATCAAGTTGACAATTATTAGTAATTGTAAAACATTGTTCTTCAATAAACAGCTGATTTGCAAACCTTTTGAAATAGACTGAGCTTTCAATATGATCATCTGCATACGAGACAAGATGCTCAACCCTACTCAATGTGCTATCTTGCGCATACTGCCCAATGTGTGATCCTTCACATACTTGACCTTTCATTGCCAATTCTTCATTGGCCATCAACAGCCCACGGCATGTAGAAAGAATGATCAGAAGGGAACATTGGGTAAAGCTGCTCAGTCACCACTATCCTTACCTAAAGTGTCACAAAGTTAATAAGGAGTTGAATCCGACAACCCGCAGCCAAGTAATGGGTTACGTAGGCTTCTGCGGCTCGATATCCATAGGACAGTTTTTTTTACCGTTTGCTTTTTTATGTTCCGACGGTCGTAGGCTAGAGATTCTCGCACACTTCGATAAATTGTAACACAAAGTGGGGTGGCGTAGCTACACGAGAGAAAACGAACCGAGATCTGACGAGTAGCCAAGAAGGCATATAAAAAAAGCGAGTGAGCCAAACCAGGCGCTCACCGGACCCATCATGTCGACCAATCTACACACAACATATGTATACGTATGTGTATGTGTTTAACCGAGGGAATGAGAGAAAGGGCGAGAGGGAGGTAAAAAGAGGAAAAAGCAAGAGAGAGAGAGAGAGAGAAGCGTCGTTCGGTGGCTACAGACTTTCAAGCCTGGTTGCTCATTGTTAGCCGTGAAGCGCTTTGACCAACTCTCTCGTTCCTCAATATCCTCATACACACACACACACACATACATATATGTAGGAGGCTGTTAGATGTGCTGCTTCTGCTCTTCGCTACCACGAAAGACTTCCAGGAGGACGAGAATAAGGTGATGGAGGCATTGTTCACTCTCCATACCCACTCCTTCCCTCGATCGCTTCTCGTATCAGTTTCCTCCAATGTGTACGTATGTGTGCGTGTGTGCCTTTCCGTGTGCCCGTGTCTCCATACGTGCACGATCTTCGTATGCCCTATACCTAGCGGTCGTAGCACTCCACTGCACAAGTTATTTGCCACGATCCTCCTTCATGATTTTTGCTCTAATTTGTAGCGACAGGGATGGAGCACGCGGGTCGCATTCCTCTCTTTCTCTCTTTCTCTCTCTCTCTCTCTCTCTCTCTCTCTCTCTCTCTCTCTCTCTTTTCCTGCCCCTGTCTCGTTTGATCCCTCGCTCTCTCTGTTTTGCTCCTTCTCAGACTTACAGAAACAATTTATTACGAACGAATACATTTTTTTCGAACGAATAAATTTTCCTCTGTATATCGGCCTAGTGGAATTTCATTTGTAGCGTGGAAAATCTTTAATTTAACTGCATATCTAATATCTTCTTAAGGCCTTGCCGTACTATTTAGCTCGACGAAATCGGGCCCAAGCGGTAGGAAACGACGAAATTTATTATATTTTATAATGGATGACAGATAACAGTTTGAAATCTCCAGTCCACGAGTCTGACTCGTGATGTTTACGTTTGGCCCAAACTTTATTCCACGAGTCTGACTAGTGATATTCATGTTTGGGAAAAATCCAAATATAATTTGTATAACGAGTCAAACTCGTCAAAGTACGGCAAGGGGTTAAGGAAATTGCTGAGGGTCTTTGCGAGGAAGGCGGCAAGAGGGAAACGCATATGCTTAAACATGGACACCTGCAATTGCTGCCAACTCTGAATAATTAAATTTTCAGTTACGCAAAACCAACAATATTCAGCTAATAAATATGTGGAATGCATATAATTGTCTGTTCATAAATGTTATTGATCGTTTTTTGTGTATTTACATCGCAAATACGTTATTAAACAAGTTGAAATGTGGAAAACACCCAATTTAGTTCTTAGTAGCTGGTATGGTAGCATTGAGTTTAGATACAAACGCCACGTCGTGAGCGCTTAGCTGTCAAACATCCTTTACAATTTCAGTTTTTGTGTCCGACGAAAATGAAAAGATCGAAAGGAAAAATGAAAGGTGAAAAACAGTACAATTCGTCGGTTAAAGCAAGTCGAAAATCGAAAGCAGCGAACAAAAATAGTTAACCAGGAAAATGAATGCGCAGTCGAGGGACACCGCATAATTGATTTGAAGGTTATGTCGAAACACGTGCACTGCTTCTGTCAAGAAGAATATGGATGAAAAGTATTATATAACAATCTGTATGCTTCATATATCTAAGTGTTGCTGTTACCACACATATTGTGTGCTGCCTCATAGTTTAATAATATAACGTACACTGAGAAAAAATAATAATTTATCCAATATCATTGGTGTTACTGAATGAAATTTTGTTGATTCAATTGTAAAATTGTTGGTCGAAATAATCGGATTTATTAGTCCCAACATAACGCTATTGACTTTAATACCATGATAAAATTAAAAGTTTTTTTCATTCAAAAGATATATTGTTAGCTGAAAACAATATATTATTGAAACTATCTAAAAAATTATCGCGAACAAATTATATAGATTTGAAGGAATTTTCTGGAACGAACAAAAAAGCGTTTTAATTCATGACATGAATATTGTTGATTCGAGTACACAAGAAACATTTAATTTCGCTCGTTTGATTCAGATAAAATTTCTATTAAGTAAATATGTTATCTTAATTTTTTCACCATATCCGATATTAGTATTATAGATAGTAGTATCTGTATGTGTAGGTACTGTAAGTGTAGTATGTTCTTATCAGTTGAATATCTGATATTCTCTCCATGGATATTCCATTGGATATCTGATATTCTCTCCACTATTATCATGGATTCTCATTCTTATGCTCACTTTTTATTGAAGATTTAAAACAAATTGAAAAACTTACGTCCCATTGCATATTCGTTTCGAAGCAGTAAAGAAATAATTAATTCTATTGATTATATTTTTGTACGAAATGAAAAATATTGTAGCAACCGCTTAATTATTTCATCCATACATCTACGGATTGTATATAGAATGATTAAAATAGAATATAATTTTATTTGAAGGATAATGTAGATATTCAGAGAACAGATGAGCTTTTTCAAATAAAATAATATGTTATTCAAATCAATCAAATTTTCCAATATTTTATAGCAGTGTGACAATCTCATATATCGGTGGCACTCCGCAGCAGCACATTTACTTGGATCACCCAATATATTTTTTTGATTCAATTGGTTTTTTTCTCATTGTACATATCTGTTAAATCTGTTTGATTGGTGATAGACAAACCTCAATTATCATCTTTTTGCGAACATTTTGTGTTGTATTACTCGCTCTCTTGTAATCATGGGGTACGAAAATACCAATAATGATGAAAGTGATTTAAATGCTCTGTATGAAACTGCGGTAGGAAATTTATAACAAGGAAACAATGGTTTGTGCGTTCCTAATAGTTGCGCCTATTTAAAATAGCCGACTTGACAACAACGGTGCCACGTGTCGTAACGAGCTTTATCGTGTTCAGCTAAAATGTTCTGCTTTATTTAAAGAATATTTTGATAACGAGGCAGGAAAAACAATTCACTCTTCGTGGAAATTATTCATAAAAACGTCAAGAATTTTTCTCCGCCTATTTGTATTCAATTCTTGACACTTTGATTATGTTGCGAGAGTCGTATTACAATTAGCGTGTAGCTTTTGCCATGTCGCCCGCGTATAAGAGCCTAACTCCAATAACTAATCGCCCAGACGGATGACTTGAAATTTTGCACGAAGTCGTAACAACTGTTCTCAAATATCCTCAATCAATTTCAGCGAATTTAATTTATTTAAAATCTGTTAATATATTTAAAACCTTTTCTCGTGTTTTTACAAAACAAAAAACACAGACATTTTTTATTTATTCTTCCTGTGTCCTGTTAAATCCTTGGCTCTCGTAACTCTCATAAACAAAAAGAATATTGCGAAAGGGATCTTGCCTCTCAGTAGATCACCTATGATTTCGGTAGCGGGATTTATTTTTTTGTTTTTTTTTTCAATCCCGACCAGTCAACGGCGTGACCGCGGTGCGTGGCCACACAGACCAAAATTCGTCATATCGGTAACTATTATACGAGTCTCACACAATGCCTGATCGATGAACGAAACTTTATAGCTGAGTAAGCCCTGGTTTAATTAATTCCTTAATTACTTTTCACCGCCCGTGGTATGAGGAACAGCGTGTGGGTGCCCGCGCGTTCTCGATTTCTCATACACATGTGTATAATTCGTAGTTCATATCTACACGCATATATCGTCGTGAATAGGAATTTGACCAATATACAATACGATCTCGAGGATCAAGATAGTCGAAATTCTGATCCCATACGAGCTCACGGTAGCCACGATCATTGCTGTCCCGTTTCGTCTCCCTCGCAGCGGGTGATCGCCGTGATCAAACGCCCGAACATTATCGATAGATATATTATGTATTTGAAGGAGAAAATAATAACAATAATCGTTCATTCGTTACAAAACGTGACACGTTGCGTGCAAGGTCACAAGTAATGGCTGCCAGGGCCCGTAATTTATTTCCATTCCAATGCAATGGTCGCAAATGTTCAATTAAAAAAATTCCTATCGTACTTTTGGAGCTTATCAACTCTTCGTAAATTTTTTCTCCGGAAATCAAGTTGCGGCACGTATCGGTTTTGCTGAGTTTTGAAAAGTGACTCTTTTTTTAATAAAATTGCTACAAATCGATGTGAATGAGTATTTTCTGGTCGTCTTGCCTCCGTGCGCATTACTCTGTATCTGACGCGAATATTGTCGTGCGTGCGATGCGTGTACACGAAAGTAAAAAGGGTGAGAGATAGAGTACCTGTGCGCTGTTGCGCCACGCCTCGTTTCTTCGCAACGTGTACTGAAGCAATCCGACACCGGCCAAACACCGGACCGTATACACCGTGTGTTCCCTCAGCTTAAGAATATGCACACGTTTCTTCATGTATACGTATGTATGCACACAGATTCAAACGCACATGCAATCCTTCTCTACCTTGTCGACGCGAAAACCGAGTCAGAATTATATATTATGGTTAGGTGGAGGCGAGAAACTCCCGCACAATTCCAGCGTAAAATTGAGATACACGGTCCTAGTGGAGTTCAAGTTTCTACTTGGAGTCACTGATGTTTTTCGATTAATCGCATGTTCCGATACTGCGATCCAGAATAATCGATAAAAATACGCTGTTTTTTCGCCTTTAGTCTTGAGTTTATTTTATCTTTACAGCACCTGATTTTATACCGAAACCCGATATTCCCTAGTGCCTATACTGACATCGGTATGCCCTGTCTTGGCGAGAGCAATCGAAGGAGTCGTCATACCTTGCGATAATCCCCACAAACAGTTATGCATGAGTGATAACAGCCAGTGCATATTTCGGCCCGTTACTTTGTAAAAAAAAAAACAAGATTGCTTCCTTAAAAAAGTAAGTTAGGTTGAATATCTGGGAAGCAATTTTCCGAAAGAAAAAACATAAATCCCCCTATCTAGAGGCAGGGGATATGGAGTTTTTAGTAGTCTCTGGCAGCCAAGTGTCTCTACCGGATCCTACTCTCGTCAATTTTAAATCCTTGCAACAACAAAAAAATAGCATTCATTATACAGCCAGAATAGTCTATCATTCCATTACCTATGGCGAACACACGCCATATTCAACGCCAAGATCTATACCTTCGGCTGATTGATTTTCGCGGTCGATTTATCACGCCATGAAGAGAGATGGGAGAGCTACAGGGTATGGTACACAAGGAGAGAGAAAAAGAGATAGAGGGCCTACTATTTTGGGCAGTAGTCTTGAGGAAAAACGAAGCGGCTGCGTTACACACATACGAAGGGCGGATACAGATACAGATTGTATGTAAGGACAGTGCCAACGCAAAAGGCACAAGGACGACAAGAGAACTCAACGGTAAAGACGGCACGCGAGTATACCTGCCGAGCGGCGGTGTGCGTTTAGGTTCCAACAATCATTCCATCTCTCGTCCACCCACTGTCTTTCGGTTTTTTGCTCCCCTGAGGTGTGAAAGGTGCCCTCGTAAAATTCGGCTTCGATCGGGAGCACGTTAAGCACAAGACATAGCAAACTATTAGCGCGGTACTTTATAGGGGTCAACAAAACATCACCACGCTTAATTTTTTGTAGTTTAAAATGGCCAATAATACTCGTACATTTTAGGACGTTGAATAATTTCTCACTGTTTTCCAACCGATGGCGTTACCAGACCTGCGTGCGTGTAGTTTGAGATCTACCAGGTGTAGAATTTCCCTATAGATGGCGCTAGCCATCAGTTTAGGTACCGTAAGACCGCTTCTGCAGCGCCATCATCTCCTTCTAACAGCTGACGAAGAGTTTCAACACAAACCACCCAAGTTCCTTACACCGGTATATCTTTCTAGAACCTTAAGCATGTCGAGTTTTGTGCCTACGAACTACGATTTGCGGACCGCATTGGTTTTCTGTTATCATTTGAAGAAAACTGCTGCAGAATCGCATCGAATGCTTGTCGAAGCTTACGGTGAACATGCTCTTGGTAAAACACAGTGTTTCGAGTCATTCAAAAAATCTAAAAGTGGTGATTTTTACGTGAGAAACGAAGAGCGTGGGAAACCACCGAAAAAGTTCGCAGACAACGAATTGCAAGCCTGATTGGATGAAGATGATACTTAGTCACCAAGAACTCGCGGGTCAATCCAATGTGACGCAGAAAGCCGTCTCCATTCATTTGAAAGACCGGAATATGGAAAAAGGCAACACAAAGTCGTTTTGCTCCATGATAATGCTCCATCAAAAACAGCAAAACGGGTCAGGGAAACGATCGAGGCGTTCAGTTGGGAAATACTAGCGCATGCGGCTTATAATCCACACTTGGCTCCATCCGATTATCATCTATTCGCATAAATGGGACACGCACTCGCTAAACAACGCTTCAATTCGTATGAAAATGTACGAAAATGGCTCGACAACTGCTTCGCTTCAAAAGAAGAACTGTTCTTTCGGCGTGGCATTCATAAACTGCCGGAGAGGTGGGAAAAATGTATAAATAGCAATGGAGGTTATTTTGAATGAAATATTTTTCATCATTTTCAAACAACAGACGTGTAATTTTTACAAAAAAATTCCGGTTCCATACTTCTACACTTGGTATAAAGAAGTACTATAACCAAGCTTAAAATTCAGTGTATGTCATTACGCCGACGGGCAAATAACTTTTTTTTCATAGTGTTAAACACGTCATATTTCGTGCCAGAAAAGAGTATTAGCGGGGAGTTTTACTGCACTACTGTACTGAAAAAATCTGCAGCCCAAGCATACAGAATTCTTGTGGACACTTACGGCGATCATGCGCTGTCGGAAACAACATGCGGAGATTGGTTTAGACCAGTGTTTGTCAACCGTTTTTTATAAAGCGGCACACTTGAACCTCTAAAAAATTTATGACACACGTTACATACAATTTGACGTATTGGACTTCGCCCGGCGACGCCCGCCCCGCGAGTTGACACTCGTCATGATCGGTGTCGACTTTATCACGTGGTACATACATCCGCCTATTTTTGGTGACACACAAGAAATACACTCACGGTACACCGGTTGAAATTCACTGGTTTAGACGTTTCGAAAATAATTATTTGGTGTGTTGGATTAGAGGCTTCATGAAAACTTATGTCAGATGCTAAGTGAACTTGCAGAATCATTAAGATCATGGAAATAAAATATATAAAGAATACATCGAAAGATGTATAAAACATATATTAAATATAATTTGTTCGAAAAATTAGATTTGTCAATTATATTTTTGGAGGTGAGTAAAACTACACGATATATGAACATAAATACATTTAAGATATATCTTACATATATCAGACATACAAACTGAATGTATGTTTTATGTATTGGAAAATATATCAGAGAGAATATGTTGACGCATATAGAAAAATACATTTATGATATATATAAAATTGGTGAAAAATGCATCACTAATGTACGTTTTATATATTTTTAATATGAAATCCGATTATATTTAAGGTATGTTGTGTATATCTGAATATACATTACTATACAGGGTGAGGCACATAAAGTGTTACAGAGCAATAGCACTCGAACTATTGATCATATCAAAAAATGTTTGAGACAAAAGTTTCAGTGTTCGAGAAGGCCGTCTTACTGGACCACCCTATTTTTTTATCGGTGGAGGCGCTGAAGCTACGTCAAGGTCAACTCCACTTTTTAAAATGAAACCATGTATTTTTTTTTCGATGACATTATTACCGATTTTAAGACGAATTCAGCGACCTACAACGCAAGGTCATTCTAGTCACGCAAAGTATAAAAATAGTCGAAAAATCGAAAAATATCGGAATAATCACTTTCAAAGGATGCACTAACCTTGGTTTGGGTCTACCTACAGAAGATGCTTGAAGTAATGACCCTCGACTTGTAAGCACTTGTTTGATCGCTGTTTTCATTTCTTTTCATTTCAGTTCTTCATTTCATACCAATGTTTCTTATCGGCAGCAGGTACGCATTTTCTGTTACCACATCAGTTAGTCACGCATTACCTTCCAATGTGAGTACATCGGATCGGGAAAATGAACGATTTTCAAGAATCGTTTGATATGTTGATGGTGCTAGGGGAATGCCGTAAACATTACAGAAACGCCCAAGATTTGTATGCGGCTCGTTATCCGGATAGGCAACAAAAATCGCACATGGCTTTTAAGCGTTTAGCTGACCGTTCCTGTCGCTTCGGTCCAGTGAAACAAACACAAGTCAAACATCGACCGATTGTTAATGAAGATAATGCGGCTGCTATCTTAGCTTTTGCTGCACTAAATCCACATGCGGCAGCAGGCTCGCTATATATGTATCTATATATGAACTCATATACCATACATATATTTCAGATTCGTTTGTAACATACAAAACGTGCGTAAATAATATATTTTCAATAAATTTAGAGTGAATATATATATATATATATATTCGGACACTTTTTCGCGTGACACATGCCGTAGCAATATTTGCCGTCTGAAGAAAGGCTAGCATTCTATTGCTTTTTAAGCCTCAGATTAAACTCCGCCACTTAAAGATTGCCTTCCAAATTTTCCACGATTATTCGCCTGTTAAAATAATGACGCCCTATGCCTTTCGTAAAAATATAAATAAATACACTACGTTATGCATTATTTCGTTTAATTTGTAGTGTAAGTATCGTAAAAATCGAAAAGAAACCAAAGAAAAAAGTTTCCGCACGGGGACTCGAACCTGCTACCCTTGTATTAGGAATTCGAACTCGTTTTCGCCGCTGCGCCAACCACTGCTTGAAAATTATCCCAACATTCCCCTTGTACGTGTAGTTCCATCGACCGATTGGCTCATGGTTGGCTAAGCAACTTGAGCTACAGATGACATTGCGAATGAAAAAATCCTGAAGTCGGTATCTCGTGATTACCTATCCAACACTACCCAACTGCGGCCGCATTGCCGGAATAAATGATCGGACAAAAACAATTTAAGGTTATGTAATTCTCTGCGATTATCGATCTCAATGCGAACGCAATTAAGCCATTGATCCGATAATGTTATTTACATTTGTTAATCCACCCATTTTACAATAATCAAACATTGTGTATTGTACAATATGTAGCCGATACGAAAATTCAGAAATTTAACAAGTAGAACTGGCTTAGTGGACAGCGTCACAACTCAGCACTCAGAGGTCCCGGGATCGAAACGAACTTATGGCGTGTAAGTGTTTATCTGATATAATTTAAATTTGAACCATTAATATATTTTCTGAACAAATACGATAATTGTAATTAATGAACAACGAAGAATATCGTAAAAAAGGTGCAATGATGCAAATAATGTACAAAAAAAGTTTAAAGATTATTTAAAGTATATTTCAAGCATAGTTTAAACTTATTTCAAATATATCTTAAATGAGCTTTAAGTATATTTCAACAATATTTGAAATGTAGTATGAATATATTTTAAGTATCTTTTAAACAGAGTATGAATATATTTCGTGTACATTTTTAATACATTTAAAAATGTAGGATGTAGTTTAAGAACATTTAAAGTGTATTTCAAATATAGTTCGAATACGTTGAAAATATATTTTTAGTATATTTTAAAGATAGTTTGAGTACATTGTAAGTATATTTTCAATATAGTTTGAATAAATGTAATCGCATATC
Source organism: Ophion ellenae (assembly GCA_963210295.1). Taxonomy (NCBI): domain Eukaryota; kingdom Metazoa; phylum Arthropoda; class Insecta; order Hymenoptera; family Ichneumonidae; genus Ophion; species Ophion ellenae. Next base: position 61,669,668 of record OY723387.1, read on the forward strand.
CAACATATATTTTCTATATATTCTGAAGATATATTTTTTTCTGAAAAGTTTGCTATCGCGAATATATTTTTAATGCATTTCCCGTATACATTGCATATATCTAATATGAATCTACGATGTATAATATATATCTGAAATATATTTTACATCTTTTTTTATTATATCGAAAAATATATTTTTACGTATATTTTATTTCCGTGTGGGTCTGAGTCGATTGATATAAGCATGTGTGGGTCTCAGATCAACCCTTGAGTTACTATTAATTTTTAAAGGCAGGTCAATCAGGTGCGCCCGATGAGCCGGCGTACGCTGGCTTATCGGGCGGGATTAGCCGCCTTTAAAAAATAATAATAATTCAGAAGTTGATCTGAGATCCACACATGCTTATATAAATCGAGTTAGAATTTCACCCCAAACTCCCATTTCAGGGAACGCATTCAGTTTTGGGACACTTTGTATATAGACAGTGAGAGGAAAATCCCTATCGAGTGCCAACAGTTGATGATCGAATCGCTGAGTTTATCTATGCGTGGACAAACAAAAATAACAGGATGCAAAATTGAAGAAACCGGGTTTGAGCATCCACGAGTGTAGTTGCGCGGGGTGTCCTTGATTGAAGGAGTCTCTGAACTCGAATGCCTACGCCTTTTGGGAAAGCCCAAATCGAAGCCAGTCTCAAACGTATGAAAATACTTTAGTGAAGAAATAAATGAGAAGTTAAGGAAAAAGCGCCAAAGCGAAACCAATTAGAAAGGAAAGGGGATCGCGCGTTACGTAGAAACAATGTCCTAAGTAAAAGCTTGGAAAACTGGTCCAACTCCGTCAATCTCCAGACATCCAACATGGCCACATCGTACAATCAGCTTCAGCTCAACAATGGATGGACACTGGTCACCCCATTCAGTTCCACAACGCCTAAAGACTGGCTCCTTGGAATAGCAATGTTTTAAGGAAACACCGAGAAGGCCTGGGAATCCGAAAAGATTCGGACAATCTGAACAGAGGCGGACAGTATCACGTCAACCCTATTTAGCACTCTGGCTTCCTCGTTTTTCAATCGACCAGCTGATCATTTGAAAGCATCCGATTAGCTGGTATAGTGATTTGTTGAATACATGTACTGATGTAGTGATCAACTGAAAACATCGATTGGCTGAACAAAGACTGCAACATTATCACGAGAACTTCAGTATCGGTGCTCTCAGCCCTGATTATGCAGACTGTGATGTTCGCAAAACGTCGGCATAACGCTGATAACCAACACCATCTCCATCCGGAAGCCCCAAACTTTTGTAATAACATTTAAGAGCCGTGAAAAACTTGAGGGGCTACTTCTACCTAGAGGCCCGAAAAATATGGCCGAATTCCGATTTTTTTTGGAAAACGGTTGGTGAAGAAGAAACGCCTTTTTTAACACAAAGGTACATATTATGCGAGCCTTTAAAAAAATTACCAAAAAATACAGAAAAACAGCAAAAAACATGATCGCCGGCAGATGATAAATTTTTTTCGCGACCTTTGGCGGTGGACACTATTTAGCTTAAACGGTCTATCCGAAATGTAAAACCCAAATGGGTTATTCAAGTTAACAATAAAGACGAGGCGTTGACGATCGTTGATTTTTTAAATCATTTTTTTGACGACGTGGCGACGAATTAAAACTCAAGCATACAAAATCTATTTTTAAAAGTCATCATTTTAACGTAACTATGAAAAAAGGAAGATCGATTTTTGAAAAGTGAGATCGTCAACGACTTTTAAATGTTTCTCATCATATCTCTTATTAATTTTGAAACAATCCATCCAGTGGTTTTCGAGATATTAGTACACCGACTTTGAAAACAGTGTTTAGAGAAAAACGTGTTTAAAGCTTAAATTATGCTACTGCTACCGCTCACCCGGCCGACTGTTAGAAGCTGTCGCTCATTTAATTTTAGGAATATTTCAATGAAACTTCCAGAGAATATAGCTAAAAGATGATACTGTCGAACAAAAAGGTTTTTGGAAAATGCAATTTTGTTATCCACCTAAGTAGATATAGTCCGTTAAAAAGAAAAACCTTTCCATATTTATTGGTACATTCGCCAAAGTGTTAATTGCCCGAGTAGAATCAAGTCACAAAGGATGCGCACAGGACCATCGCACATACGAGGAAAAAGAATCTCGCGATCTCTTTTCATTCGCTTCATTTCGGTGGCAAAAGCGCGACGTTGCATGCACGTTGACGGACGACCATCGAGGCTTGAACAAAGCTTGACATATATATATATACGCACACACGTATACATGTATGGCTGCTGCATCGAAAGATTACGTGATGTCTGATGTGCGCACCTTAGCCGTTGAGACAAGCGAGAAGCGCGGGTACCAGGATGACCAGACCACTATATTAATACATACCCCATGTATATAAATTTATATTCGCATATATATATATATATATATATATATATATATATATACATGTCCGCACACGTATATATGCTGCGTATAGGCTGTACTATAAGTATTATATACGGTACATCAACGTGGAATACGAAAAGTCGGCTCTCCTTGGCGCTTCGTGCTTGCGTGCCAGTTCGCATTGGCGGGTAATTTCTTGCACGCAATTGCCCGCTACTGGAATTGCCCGGTAGGCGACCTCCGTCAATCATTTGCCCTTTTAAAATTTACCCAGATATATTCGTACGCCTATATGTTATTTGTATATACACCTATATATATGTACAAGTATGAAAGCTTTTGAGCCATAAGAATATATTTAAGTATGTACGATCGATGGACGCGCGCTTGCGGAGCGGACGCGCTCCGTGGACTCACGTTGGCAAAGCGATTAACGTTACGAAAAGAAAAAGAAAGCAACGCAAAAAAGGAAGAAGAAGGAAAACATTCTTCTATAAGACACATGCAAAGTTTGAAAAGGGAGAATGGCGAGCGAGGCTCACCTCAAAAGCGTGAACAACCGAGAGCCTTCTTCGACGGTCTGTGGGAATTTATGTGCAAAAGTTTCGAATATCCTCTTATTTATGCATATATATATATATATTACTTTTGATAATTGCGGTCAAAGGATTTGACCCTTGGAAATGTAATACTTGAATCTGCTGCTTGGTCAAGAAGAAGGCATACGTGCTTCGTAACTCCTCCCATACGTTGGCACGTTTAGCAAAAAGTTGAACGACATGCACACCGGAAAAGTTCACTAAGCGGACGGAAGCTTGTAGTTTGCGCGATAATGTATGTAGAGGAAAATTGAAGGCTGTGATGTGTGCGAGACGTAGCGCGGAAGGTCGCAATGGGATTTGTGGATTTTTTGCAAGTTGGTCGAATAGTTATACTGTTCATGGTGGAAAAAAGTTGTCATTTCCAAGGAAAGAAGGTAGATAGAAAGAGGGAGAGAGAGATGGAAAAAGAAAAAGCGAGCGACAAGTCGATGAGTTGAGAAACACGAACAATTTCCATTGTATGTGATAAGAGCTGCATAGAATATCGGAACGAAACTTGTGTTTCTCGCATATATGGTTTCTTGAGCATGCCTGAAAATACAGCGCTATGATTAGTAGAGGTTCCATTAATTCTCGCCAATGTCCGAACGATAAACTTATGTGAGATATATGTACGGTGGTTGCGTGTGATAAGGAGTCTTTAATGTCGGCAGGCCCCTTCGGCAGCACCAAGCGCATATTTACATAATGTTCGAGTGTAGCCCACAACGATGCATTATTTACAACGAAAAGGTGCGATAACTCCCGTGGTGGCCAATATTCCGTATAATCAACAAAATCGAAGCCTGCATCGCCCGACGCTGAAACCGACTACCTTTACAAAAACAAAAAGTCGAATTTCACGGTCTAAAAGGGTCAATCGAGCGTGTGACTCCATTTCAAAGTTCTCGGGCATGAAGAATCCCGATGAAATTGAAATTTCACGATCAATGCCTGCCGCGAAGGGGTCACGACAGATTTTAGGGGAGATACAGGGATAATGCCGATGGACGGGTAATCGCGCGATCGTCTACTTTTTTTCTTTCTTATATCGCTACACAAAAATGTGGCCAGCCTGCATCCACTAAACCCCCACTTGGTTTTTTTGTTGGTATGCGATCCTGTCCTGTAATCAGCGCTACGAGCTTTCATTGTCTTTCGTCTTTTTTCCAAATCTCATTTCGATAAGATTTGACCAAAAATACAATAAAATCCCGTTGACAGCTAGTTACAGTGATAATCTGGACTGGGATTTATGATCGCATCCTAGCATAGCTTTTGCTGCATAGCTTAATATTTGAGCATTGAGTTAACCAACAGTGCCCTCGAGTGGTCGCCGTATCTCCGTTTCTCCAAACCATCACGAACCGAAATGCTGTGAGCAGCTCAAGCTCATAAAATACTGACAAATACGCCGCAACAATAAATTGAGCAAGCCCTCAATATGTCACTCAGCATACAAGCGTCTCCGGAACTCATTCTACCGATAGGTAACAAATTTCTCAGTGTTGATCGCAAGATGGCAGAGTAGAGAATCAACCTACCACTCGATTGAACCTATTTGTCGGTAACAAAAAAAAAACGTAACTGAAAGTTCGAACAAAGCATGTAATATTCTTTGACCACCACAGTCTTATTGACTTCGTTACCGATAGTTAACAATTCTCGGGTGTTGGGAGATGCGCCGTCCGATGGTGCCACTCAAGACGAAACGGAGCCCTATCTTACCAGCTGATGATCCATGATTATCGACTGTAATGTCCAATCGAGCGGACTGTGTGCCGATAAGTTACCGACGATAGATGTATATGGATAAGGCGCCAATCTGCGAATTTCCCTACAGCGATGACGATTTGCATGACGATTCGCGCGCATGGATATGGGCGTTCTAATGATTTTGTTTAGCACGCAGGGAAGCTCTGCCAGAATAGAGAGGGAGTGAGTGCGAAAGGAGGAGAGCGTAGCCCTCGACATATCGGGGGAACAATACGGATGCAATTTGTCGGATAAAGAGGAAAGGGTTGGGAACAAGAGGGAAGCTTGCGGATGAGCTCGAGAGTCACGAAAGTAGGCTTAAAAGCTCCGGGTGGTATATGCCGGAGAGCCTGTTACAGTAGGTGGGTGAGTGCAGAGAGGGATAAGGCGGGGGTCCTGGAGAACTCTTAGGTTTTCCGTTAATGCGCTATAGCAGCGCGTTATCATTCGCGACGTATAAAGCCGCAAGTGGATACGCGATATACTAATCATTGCACAGGTAGAATGGATTATACGTATTTGCCGCGAAGCATTATACAACCACGACGAGATCATCAAGCACTCGTCGTATCCACGTTAGTACGCACTCTCGTGACTCGACAGGTCGGTAAGAACGGTCCCTGCAGGATGAGGAGGATCGAACAGTACCGCAACGAAGGCTAAATGATACTGAATTTTTTCAAAACGGAGATATGGCCCATAAGGGACCTAATTAAGATTTAGTACAATTTTACAATTTTTTAAAATCCAAAACGGCCTCGCTTATTTAAATTTCGAAGTTGAACCGATATCGGACATATCTACGTGCAAAAAGAACCGTAACTTCTCAGGCGGTACATCTATGTGGCTCACCAAAAGATGTGACTTTCTTGGGATTTTTTTTTAAACTAAAAACGCAATCAACATAAGGTCGGGAAGGTTTATTCTACATGTGTTGATGGATAAAAAAACGTACCTATGAAAAAAAAATACAAAATAGCGGTTAGAAGGAACATCACTTAAGTGTCCGCTTTCGATTTCGTTGAAACTCATATATGCGATAAAGCATCAAAAACTATTAGACACGTACTTATTATCTGCGGAAAACCGGTTGTCAGGGGGGGACGAACCCTCAAAGAAAGGCGTGACACCTCTCAATTTAATTTTTTTTTTCAATACTTCTATAGTGGATTTTTCATCGCTTTAAATTAGAAGAATTTAGGTTTTTGTTTCATTCAGACCTGTGGACTGCTTGTGGGTAAAACTGCAAAATCACCCCTTGACGCGCCTTTTTGAGGGGTGATTCCCCCGCTTATAACCGTATTTCCGCCGATAGAAAAAAATACTTGTCTAATAGTTTCCAATTGTTTATCACATTATGAGTTTTAACGAAATCGAAGGCATCCTTTGTTCTTGTAAGAGTGTGTTTTTAGGCACTCTGCGGGAGGACGCAAATCTTTTATGGATTAGCACCTAAAACAAAAAAAATCGTCATTTACATTAGTTTTGCTGAAGACGTACACACGATTGTGGAAGAATGTGGTTTTCTTGCAAAGTGGCATAATTTTGAGTAAAAAATTGTTTTTGCATAAAAATCGGCGTATATTTTGTTATAAAAACGAAAATTGTTGATAAATCGTACAAATCGTGTACTTCTTTAGATGACCTATCCAAGGAGCTACAGTTGAAATTTCAAGTTAAGGAGTGAGATGCAGTCAGAGGCGTGAAAAAACGAGCATTAGCAATAATTTTTTTTTTATAGTAATTAAGTTTGTTTTACAAAAGTGGTTACACGGACTTTTTATTTTATATTTCAACTTGACTTGTACAAATTTTCAAAGATAAATATTGATTAATTATGAAAATATCGCCATCTTTGTCGGACCCCCTTCGGCATGTAGTGCTTTGCGGTGACCATGATAAAATTTTACTGGATCACCTGAAATCAAAAAACCAAAAAAAAAATCATTGGTTTAATAATAAATATAGACCTCAATCGAAGTTTTTTTTTTCAAAAATTAACAAATTAGCGGCTTCCGACAGAAAACTTTCGATTTTCGAACAAAAAATCGCTCGTTTATTGTTGTTTTTAAAAAATAGGAATTTTCAACAAAAATGGAAATCTTTCGATTAGGTACTAGTTTTTAATGCTATTCACAAGCACACCAAAGTTCATCAACATCCATCGAGTAGTTTTTTTTATTATAGTGGTCACCGACTTGAAAAACATAGTTTCGAGAAAAACGCGTTTAAAGTTTTTCGATGTGGATACGGTATTATTATATGTTCGTAAAATTTTGAGCTCGATGGATGAAGCTACCCTTTTTTCATGTATTTTGGTCCGCTGAATCCGAATATCACAATTTTTGCCGAAAAGTCGAGCATTCAATTGTTTATAGTCAATTGTTAAAACAATTTTTCAAAAAATTAATGTTCTTCAGGATGAATTTTTTTTTTTTAATTTTGGGCGATTTTAAAACGAAAGTATTCCTTATAAAATTCTGCTAAAGTTCATAGTTTATGTGTAATAATTTTTTGAAAATTTATGAAAGAGTTTTTCAATTTTTCTCTTGATTTATGTATAGAAATACTAATTAAAAAATGACTTACATCGAATCATCAGTTCCTGGCCCATACAATAGGGCTTCTGCCGATGTGGAAGCTTCCAAAATATCAATTTTTTGTTGTCTTCGAAGCATTCGGCCTTCCCGGGTATTACCGGTTGCTTGTAGCTGCCGTCTGCTACCTGCCATGGGGACCTGACGCCCCTTTACTAATTGTGGGATATCCCGGAAACTGTTAATCGGATTGACTTGAAATTTTCAGGGAATATTTTCGAAAGCTCATACTTCATGAAAATGTAAGTAAAAAATCGATTTTTTGAAAATTCTGTCTGCATCCCACTCCTTAATCGGATGAAAACTGCTCGAATTATGCGTTGTGGCGAGTAAAAAACGAGGTTTCGAGAAAAGCGCGTTCAAACTCTCAAAACTGATTTAGGAGCTATCGTCCATACGACGGAATTGAAGCTCTCATTTGAATTCTGAGTTTACCCACCGAGGCATTTTGGTAGTCAGTCAACGAAAATAGGTTGGTGTATATTTTCTATGCGACGACTGGACTAAACGACTCCAAATTGCTACCTTCACCGTTAAGGCCGTTTCGTGCGTTTCGGAGCGCTTGGAGGCATTCGGAAAATAAGCTCCAAACATTGAGAGAAAAAATCGTTATGCACATCATTCCTTTCTTATATCGTTTATGTGATATTTGTACATAATTTCAGCCAATAAAAAAAACAGTCAATTTTTTTTTTACTCGGTCGTAGCGCCTTAACTATGATCGACGAAACGCTTAACCATCCTGAACCCGGGATAACAATTTTAAAAACAGCCATCAAGAAACTACAATTTATCCTTAAAGCGCTGGCCTTTCCTCAGTGTAGTTATAATTCATAATGATGCACTCTCTCCCGTGTGATGTCTTATGACAAATCAATTGATTAAAAAAAGCGTACTCTACGAATCAATTTTCAAAAATCATGTTATCTACCTAGATGTAACTCCGGAAGCGAATGATCCCGGCCTTCATACGTATAGATGATTTTCATGAGCTATGCCAATCTCCAAATTTTGCAATGATATTCGAGAATCCTCATAGTAACAACGCGAACTGTACATCTGTCCTATGCCGAACCTCCGCATGGGACAGCATGTATGCGTATTTCATATGCATGTATGTACCTACCCTTCAACACACGCAGCAAATATATATACTCACACACACTAGGGTGTGCGGAAAAAAATCGATACTTTTTTTTTCGTTTGCATCCACCAAAAAAGGTGAATAAAGCTAAAAAAATGGAGCATCCTCGAAGGAGAGCTCAAAAAAAATTATTTCGAATGGCGCATTGCATTTGAATTTTTTCCATAAGAATAACCCAGGTAAATATTGGGATTTCTGAATGTGGTAGTGCAACTCGTCAGAAAAAAATCACACAAAGATGTCATTAACATATTCTCATGGAGAATCGAATTTCCAACAAAAAAGTTTTTACGAAAAATTAGCTCAGAACAACCGTTCAAGTGGAATCGCTATCTGAAATTGAATTGATAGAAAAAAAAATAATACAAAAGGCTGTAAAAACCGAATTTTTCGCTTTACGAAAAAACTTTTTGGGGTTTTTTTGTAGAGAATGTTCTGCTCTAACATACAATTTGCATGGAATCGTTCTCAAAATATTTCTCGGATACAAAAAAGAATCAAGTACAACAAGAAATATAAAAGAAACGACTTCCATCATTGATCGTGTTTCGAAAAGTTTTATTCAATGAATTTGGTTTAATAAGATAAAATAATTTGTTTTTACATTATAATGCTTGATAATCATCGTTCGTTTTTTTTAAAGTCTGTTTGTTGCAATTAGGGTATTTCTGTCGATGATTTTGCACTACGCCCAATAAATATTGTAGCTGCTCTTCGTTTTTTGTTAATGAACCGTTATATGCTTCTATCAAAGTGACACCACGTTCGGCTACGTTATTAACGACTTTTGGATTAAAAAAAAATCTAAGCAACTCAAATAAGTGGCATTTTCCGGCCATAATTCAATATTTACTCTCAAAAAATCATGAGGTAAATTGAATTGCTGGAACAGAAATAAGGATTCTTGAGTAACGAAATCGCTTATGTCTTTTTTCAGCAACATTTCCCAATCATTTTTTTTAACGATTACTCACTCGGAAGGATTTTTGGATTTTTCTCGAGATTACAGAGCTTGTACCATTTTTACCTTCACACTTATCGGCACATCATTGTCGAAAAACGACAAAGCAACAATTGTCTCGTTAAAGTACCACAAGTGACTAGCTAATTTTTTCGAGGCAGCCTCCCCTACTACAGGATTCACTTCGCAATAACGAATGAAATTTTGTAGCAGTGACAGATCTTGATTTGGGGCCAAAATGGGGGAAAAACGTCGCGGTTTCCCGTTCGTGGCGCTAGTGTGAAGCTTGTAATTTTGCACGACGAGCTACCGCATGCTGCCGCCAGGTGGCAGCGTGTGCTATGGCGCGCACGTCAGTTAAATAATAAAATTTAAATGCAGACAGCGATACCACTTGAACGGTTGTTCTGAGCTAATTGTTCGTAGGAACTTTTTTTGTAGGGAATTCAACTCTCTATCAGAATATCTTAATGACATTTTTGTGAGATTTTTTTCTGAAGAGTTTTACTACGACGTTCAGAAGTGCCAATATTTTCCTGTGTCATTCTTATGGAAAGTATTCAAATGCAATGCGCCGTTCGCAATAATTTTTTTTTGAGCTCTCCTTCGAGGATTCTTTTTTTTACCTTAATTCACCTTTTTTGGTGGATTGCAACCGAAAAAAAATATCGATTTTTTTCCGCACACCCTAATATACACACACTATATATACAGGGTGAGGCATATAAAGTGTTACAGAGCAATAGCACTCAAACTATGGATCATATCTAAAAATGTTTCAGACAAAAGTTTCAGTGTTAGAGAAGGCCGTCATACTGGACCACCCTATTTTTTTATTGGTGGAGGCACTGTAGCTACGTCGAGGTCAACTGCACTTTTTTAAATGGAATGGTACATTTTTTTCAACCATCTTGTGGCGCACCTCAAGCCGCATAAAAAACATAAGGGGGTGACAGTCGTTCAAGGTCATTCAAGGTCAGTATCGATTATACAAATCTAAATATCTCGGATCAGTACCAAATATTTGGTAGTGATCCGAGATATTCAGATTTGTATTTCATTTTAATAGAACAATTCTCCGACGCGACCATAAAAAATCCCTGAATCAAATTACACCGTATCGCCTGTCATACGCCAGCATAGATTCGACGTTACGCTCATATTCGCCTCTTATTGTGACCTTTTGCTAAAAACGTGTCACTAACGAACACTTGATACTGGCCTCTGGTTTTTTTAATCACACTTATATTTCGTCATTCGCTCGTGTACTACTAGGTGGTCGCGAGCGAAAGCAATGTTTCGAGTCTCCTGAGTCAGAGGGTTATCGAGTGATTCCTCGTTCGTCGTCGATTACACCGCACTCTCCTTACGTGAGAAGGGGCGCAATCGTACATATAACGATAGCGGTGTTAGACGAGTTTACATTTGTACACGTAGCAGCTTCTGCTGACCTTTGCAAATATGTGTTTCGCGCATACTGATACACGCATATGTATTATAAATACGTATCGAAGCGAAACTGCCGGACAGAGGGAAGAACCGAAAGCAAACGTGTTTTTTGTGGTGATCATTTGAGGCTGGTTGCTTGAGAGCAGCGGTGTGTTGTTCAGTGGTGTAGTTGGCGCTACTCTCCGCGTAGACGATGGACGTCCGACGGTTGATTATCCTGTTGCCGGTTTTGGTGTTGATCCAGGCCAACTGCGCAACATGTTTCTGGGGCTGGTTGTCGCCTAGCATCTATGATACATCAATCGAAAGCGACGACTCCGCCGGCTACGATCGAAGTACGAAATCGGAAATACAGCAGGATCAGATGCCCTCAGCCCCCGATACGAAATTTGTCGTTACTGCCCCGGTGTTCGGAACCAAGCAAAAAAAGTGCCCGGCTGGCGAAAGAATATGGCACAACACCTGCAAAAAGGTGCATGGAAAGTCGGCTTCCAGAAAACAATGAATCAACTTTCCGAAAAGCCAAATCTACGTGCATCAGTATGTATTTGGACTCTGTGTCAATCTCTCTTTCATATGTATGTGCATTACCAAGCGACTTCGTAAAATCGTGAGAGCGATAACTAAGCGATCAACCACTAAAAATTATGACACAATACAAGTGCATTATGAAAATGACGAAGCTCGCTTTTCGAAATATAGAAGGGGATGGGTTGAGGGAGGACACCACTGTGACGGGCCGAAAAAGGTCGTTTTTCCGATTCTTTTTTGTCTACGAGATTATTGATTTGCGATTTCGAAAAAAAATGTATATTATTAAGCATACATTGGACTTATTTCGTGTAAATTCTCATTGAAAACATGAAAAATCAACAACGACGTGAGGTATAATATAGCCTCTGTATTAAAAATGTGGTCCAACGGCTGGATCGATTACTCGACAATGGTTGGTCTGAAAAATAAAAATAAAGTTTTATAATCTACATAAATGTTGTTCTCGCCGTAGATGTTATCCGATTTTTTTGTTCACAAAATGGTGGGTGTTGAAAAGGAATGTAATTTCGGGGAAATTTTTACTTATCTTCGGGGGCTTGAAAAATATTAAATTTCGTCACAATAACAGCTGCGGAAAACGATCATTACTGCAATTATGGAAATTTTGGTTTTTTTTTAAATGGAAAATCGGACCATTCTGTAGCTAAAGTTATGATTCCGGCCAAGTCGAAAAAACCGCAATGGAACGTTGTAGTATCCGTCAATAGTTGCGCTACCTGCTCTCACTATATCGTTTGTAACTTGGTAAATTTTGAATATTTTAACTTGAATTTTTTTAAACATATTCCTGAACATGTATACTTTAAGAAAAAGCAAAAAAAATCGATTTTTTAATCCGTTACCATGATGTTCCCCCTTAACGTGTTCCTTTCATGAACCCGAATATTCAACAATTAAATGATTTTCGTCTATAATCAAATAAAATTATATTCGAGTATAGTGGCAAAATTTCAAGTCAAGTTACCAAACTATTAACGAAAAGTTGCGGCTCTAAAAATCGTCTCTTTTATACGGCACTTTATGGTGGTTAAACGATTACCACATTTCTGTCTAATAATTTATACACTAGATAATTCTAGATGCTTGATTTAAAAGGGACAACGCGTGTAAAAAATTCTAAAGATTCTGTAACGACAAGAAAAACGGAGGGTCACCGAATGTTTACAGAAAACATTAATGATAACACTTAAAACAATTTTACTAGCAGAATTTTCGTAGCTGCGACCTTTTGAGAGAAAATGTAAAAATGTCTAAATCTACTAAATTTTCGCGAATATTTTTTTTCAGTACGTAGTTAGGTATAATAATGGATTGGGACTTGTTTTTATCAAGCGCCACTGTAATTTACGAATGATTCAGGACCCTGCTTATGCTCCGACAAAATACGGCCCTCCGCGAAAGGAATATCTTCAGGCCCCGTGATAACAATGCCCGCATTCTTTAGGCATTGTTTCATAGTACTAAAACGATCGGGAACGGGCGTACAGCTACCTCCTGGCAAAGTATTATCACGAAAGTAGGCCTTATATACGCGATTTCGCCGATTTTCGAAGGTAATTTTCTAGACGTGGTTAAAAAAAATGATGCATATATTGACAACATTTATTTGCACATCATTTATGCACATGGTTAAGTAGATATAAAAAAATCAGACATATTAACAAATGGCGGAGATATAACATAATAAAGCAATGAATTTTTTTGCGCGCGCGTTGAAATGAAAATATTTATAATTGCATAATGAATGTATCTTCGATGTGAACCAACAATATTATTTAAAAAAAAGGATTATAATAAAAATTCGAAATTTAGAACTTTTACTCAATTTCTGTCGGTATTTTTTAAAATATTTTGTTTTGTTATAGAGAATTTTTGTTTCTGTGCTTCACACGATAGGTGATGATACTAAGAATATGTTGTAAAAATTTCAAAGCGATCTCAACCTTCGTTCAAGAGTTAGAACTTTCACAAGGTTCAAAAAAGTGAATTGTGGAAAAACGGCTTTGAAGTTGGCGGTCGGGCGCATCGCGCGGGATCTATTATAAATGCAATCTTACCTTATTTTTGGAATTTTTGGAATTTTTCAATTCTGTAAAGCTTAAAATATTCCTAACCGTTCAGGGTAATGGAAACGAAAATAATTGAATAATGAAAAATTTTGAAATTTTTCGCGTATATAAGGCCTTAAAGCTCCGGGTTGGTGAATGCCGAAGAGTCTGTACGCGTAGGTGGGTGAGTGCAAAGTGACATAATGCGGGGGTCCTGGAGAACTCTTTAGGTTTTCCGTTAATAAGATATAGCGTAATCATTCGCGGCGTATAAAGCCGCGAGTGGATCCGCGTTATACTTATCATCGCAGAACTATAATGGAGATTATCAAGCACTCGTCGTATCTAAATTAGTACGCACTCTCGTGACTCGACAGATCGGTAACGATTCCTACAGGATGAGGAGGATCGAACCGTACTGCAGCGAATGCTAAATGATACTGACTTTCTTCAAAACGGAGATACGGCCAATAAAAGTTTTATTCAAATTTAGACAATCTAGGTCAGTTTCTTATGGAAAAGCGTCATTTCAGCCACTGTTAGAAACTGTCGCTCTGACATATCGAGTGCGTCATTAATGTCAAGATTTCAGCACAGGCCACGAATTTCCGAACGACGTTACTCCAAAATACCCACATTTTTAACATACAAAACGATCTACTTTATTTAAAGTTCGAAGTTAAACCTATTTCGGGCATATCTGCGTCCATAAAATACATCATATTCTTTAAGGCGTTACATCCATGTGGTTCACTGTCACGTCCTGAGGGGACGTGGGCATATATATGTGTGATATCCCTCTTTCTTGCCTACGCCTAGCGCAATAGCACGGGATGAGGGTTAAAAAGGGGACGTGCTGGTGTAAGGGGGAATTTTAAGGGATTCCGTGGATTATCCAATTATCGAAATAATGGTTGTGACACTTGTGTTCGATTGACTCATAATTTATTAGAATTAACCGTATCGGGGAATTCTATTATTTCTTTGCGATACAAATCGGAAACAAAATATAAGCGTATGTTCGCTTATATTGGTGCGCCTCTGTGACGACCCAGTCGCTTGGGTGTCAGGTAGCGGTTGTAAAACTAAGAGCCCTGCGCCGGAGGGCCAGAAGCGCTCGCAGATGGTATGTGTGTGAGTGGAACGGATACAGATGTTCGAAGACACAGTTTCTAATATTTGTGAGTTTCACGGATCGAGAATGGAATGTACAATAAAGTATGCGCGGAATACAACGCCAAGGTCCTTATGGTTATCGCGTGACGAATACAACGCCAAGGTTCTTATTATTATCGCGTAACTGTTGCAGAAGTTCCGAAGTACAAAATGTTCTAAGTTTGAATCGTATGACAACGTTCGCGTGACAAAAAGAGAACAAAGGTTTTACGCGATGGATATCGGTAAGAGAACTCTAGGTCTGAGCTCGTTGGATTCTAATCGGAGACTGATGGGAGGAGAACTCTTTCGGAGTACCAGAAATCAGGGTGGGATACATTTTTGGAGGAAGAAATCTTTGGGAGAGTGAAACTTAGGTGACGTAGTTTTTTTGGATTGGTGGTCCGGACATAAAACATGGCCTGATTCGTGTGGTTGGCCGGAAGAAGGAAGCGAGAACGAGTTGTCGGTGTATTATTGGGTGAGGGCGCATATAATCGAGATGAGCGCTGCATTTCCAAGAGCACAGCGCAGCTTCTCTTATCGAGTATATGGGGAAACCGAGTGGAGACAATTAGGGCCTTGTTCATGACGGAATGCGTCACGCGAGAGAGAAGGAGCCAGTTGGCCAGCCTAGGAAAGCGCGTGCCTTATGTCATATAATTTTATTACTGCAAGGGTCAGAGCCCCTTGTTTTGGAAGAATATATTTTTTTGTGCATGCATAGGATTAGGCCGGTTCGTTCGTCCGAGTCTTGTGCCATGAAGTCGCGTAGTTTCAAATTTTTACGACCAAGATCTTCGGCTGGGTTATGCGATACACTCTTCGTGCATGGTCGCAATGTGTTGGCCAGTCTTGGAATCTGAAACTCTCTGTTTCGAAAATTTTTTGTGTAAGGGGAAATGTGGAGTGTTCAGTCTGGTTTGGCTTAGGAATATGTATCGAGATCACTCTTTTCACCTTTAGCAGAATTTTTCTGGCACATGGCGCAAACTATTTCGCGGGGATGCAGTTACGCAAGGACGTGAAACACCACAAAATGAGACGTGAAGGCTTTTTTTAAAGAAAACAAAACAAGAAATTGAAATAAGGGTTGGAGGGCTATCCAGATGTGTTGGCGCATACAAAAAAAATGTTATGAAAAAAATACGAAATCGCAACTCCACTGAGAGCGTTTTTTAGGCTCTCGGTTTAACACAAGATTATTGAACTATGGGGTTTTTTTTTCGCAACGAGGCATTTTTCTTCACTCCAAACAGAAAACTTTCTTCGCACTAGACAGAAAACTTGGTTCGCACAGAATAAATAATGTTCTTTGCCCCGAACAAGAAATTTCTCTCACTCTGTACAGGCAATTTTCTTTGCCCTCGACAGAAAAATTTGTCCGCACAGAAAAAAAAATCCTTTGCAATTTTCTGCACTCCGAACAGACAATTTTCTTCGCACTTGACAGCAAAATTAGTGCGCACGGAATAAAGAATTTTCTGTGCCTCGAACAAGAAATTTCTCTCACTCCGAACAGACAATTTTCTTTGTCCTCGACAGAAAAAATAAATTCCTTTGCACAATTCCTTTGTACAAGCAATTTTCTCCATTCCGGACAGAAAAGTTTTTTGGCGCAAGATAGAAAAATTGTTCAGCACAGAATAAAAAATTTCGTTTGCCCCGTACAAGCAATTTCCTCTACTCCGGACAGAAAACTTTCTTCGCACTAGATAGAAAAATTGGTCCGCACAGAAGAAAAAATTTCGTTTGCCCCGAATAAGGTATTTTTTTCTCTCCGGATAGACAATTTTCCTTGCCCTGGACAGAAAAATTGGTCCGCACACAATAAAGAATTTCCTTTGCCCCCACCAAGAAATTTACTCCACTCCGGACAGAAAAGTTGGTCCGCACAGAATAAAAAATTTCCTTTGCCCGAAACAACGAATTTCCTCCACTCCGTGCAGAACATTTTCTTCCCACTGAACAGGAAACTTGGTATGCATAGAATTAAATTTGCCCCTTGCCCCTAAGAAGGATCTTTCTTCACTCTGGACAAAATATTGATCCGCACAAAATTAAAAATTTTCTTTGCAGTGACACTTGATCAAAAACTTATTTTATATATACGTCAATAAACTGAGTGTTGTACTTACCATGGTTTCACCGAGTACATTATTTACTTCATTCGTGTACGTCTGCTCGACGAGCAAAAACTTATGTGTTTCACTTTTAAAATGACACAATTCGCAATTGAAATCTGTTTCGCAAGTCCGTGCATAACGTAGCGAGGTTATAAAGTCGCCATATTGTCATATCAACTCACTGGACGTGTGTTGTTTGTGGTATACGCGTGCAAGTGGGTTGTTTCACGACGCTTTGTATCGTTCGAGTCGCGTGTATCTACACTACGTGTGTTGTTTCGGAGACAATGGCTTGATTCGACACGCTTCATGTGTGTTACATTAAGCGTGTTCTACAGCAACATATTTAAAACGTGTTGTTACCAAGAATGGTATAGAGCGTATTGTTTCAACACGGTAAGATAAGTAAAATACGTTGTTTCAACGCGTTAACCAGGTCCTACACACGTTGTAGGCGTGTTGTGTGTTGCTTCAACACACCGACAACACGCTTATTTTTTACAGTGTGGCCCCTTCAGACTATCACTTATTCCGGTCGATGGCGCATGGCTTGGGTGGGCTACACTTGGCCAATTGCGATGCAGTACAAAATTGGTTGGACGAATGGTTTCAGTCCAAAGACGCGTGTTTTTATCGTCGCGGTATTTATGTATTGCGAGAGATGGCAAAAATGTGTAAATAGCGAGGTACAATACTTCGAATGAACCATTTTTTGTATTTGTCTTGAAATTTTCGATTATTTATCGGTCAAAACACCCGTAAACTTAGTTGCGCACCTAGTATATACAGGGTGAGGCACACAAAGTGTTACAGAGCAATAGCACTTCAACTATTGATCATATCCAAAAATGTGTCAGACAAAAGTTTGTGTTCGAGAAGGCCGTCATACTGGATCACCCCGTTTTTTTATTGACGGAGGCGCTGAAGCTACGTCATGGTCAACTCCACTTTTTAAAATGGAATGGTACATTTTTTTTCAACCATCTTGTGGAGCATCTCAAGCCGCATAAAAAACATTAGGGGGTCAAAGTCGTTCAAGGTCATCAAAGGTCAGTATCGATTATACAAATCTAAATATCTCGGATCACTACCAAATATTTGGTAGTGATCCGAGATATTTAGATTGGTATTTCATTTTCATAGGTGTCGTTGTATGACCTTGAACGACTTTGACCCCCTAATATTTTTTATGCGGCTCGAGGTGCTCCACAAGATGGTTGCAAAAAAATGTACCATTCCATTTGAAAAAAGTGAAGTTGCCCTTCACGTAGCTTCAGCGCCTCCACCGATAAAAAAATAGGGTGGTACAGTATGACGGCCTTCTCGAACACTGAAACTTTTCTCTGAAACATTTTTGGATATGATCAATCGTTTGAGTGCTATTGCTCTGTAACACTTTATGTGCCTCACCCTGTATACACAGGATGTCCCGCTTATCTCTGCCACCCGAAATAACTCGGTAATTATCGACGTCACAAAAAAATCTTCCAGACAAAAGTTCCACGGTGTGAAGGGCGCGACGATCAAACGTGACCATTTTTTTTTTTTTTTCGTGGAAGCGCTGACGCACAGTGAAGGTCACCTTCACTTTTTAAAATGGAATGGTACATTTTTTTTCGACCATCTTGTGGAGCATCTCAAGCCGCATAAAAAACATTAGGGGGTCAAAGTCGTTCAAGGTCATTAAAGGTCAGTATCGATTATACAAATCTAAATATCTCGGATCACTACCAAATATTTGGTAGTGATCCGAGATATTTAGATTGGTATTTCATTTTCATAGATGTCGTTGTATGACCTTGAACGACTTTGACCCCCTAATATTTTTTATGCGGCTCGAGGTGCTCCACAAGATGGTTGCAAAAAAATGTACCATTCCATTTGAAAAAAGTGGACTTGCCCTTCACGTAGCTTCAGCGTCTCCACCGATAAAAAAAATAGGGTGGTACAGTATGACGGCCTTCTCGAACACTGAAACTTTTCTCTGAAACATTTTTGGATATGATCAATCGTTTGAGTACTATTGCTCTGTAACACTTTATGTGCCTCACCCTGTATACACAGGATGTCCCGCTTATCTCTGCCACCCGAAATAACTCGGTAATTATCGACGTCACAAAAAAATCTTCCAGACAAAAGTTCCACGGTGTGAAGGGCGCGACGATCAAACGTGACCAATTTTTTTTTTCGTCGAAGTGCTGACGCACAGTGAAGGTCACCTTCACTTTTTAAATGCAATGGTACTTTTTTTCAACCATCTTGTGGAGCACCTCAAGCCGCATAAAAAACATTTGGGGGTCAAAGTCGTTCAAGGTCATTCAAGGGCAGTATTGATGATACAAATCTGAATATCTCGGATCACTACCAAATATTTGGTAGTGATCCGAGATATTTAGATTTATATTTTATTCTAATAGGAAAATTTCTTGACGTGACCATAAATAATCCCTGAATCACATTACACCGCAACGCCTGTCGTCCGAGCATCCATGCGACGTTACGCACATATTCGCGTCCTGTTGTGACCTTTTGCTAAAAACGTGGAACTAACGAACACTTGAAACTGTCCTCTGGTTTTTTAAATCACACTTATATTTCGTTAGTCGCTCGTGTACTACGGTGGTCGCGAACGAAAGCAATGTTTCGAGTCTCCTGAGTCAGAGGGTTATCGAGTGATTTCTCGTTCGTCGTCGATTACACCGCACTCTCCTTACGTGAGAGGGGCGCAATCGTACATATAACGATAGCGGTGTTGGACGAGTTTACGTTTGTACACGTAGCAGCCTCTGCTGACCTCTGCAAATATTTGTTTCGCGCATACTGATACACGCATACGTATTATAAATACGTATCGAAGCGAAACTGCCGGATAGAGGGAAGAAACAAAAGCAAACGTGTCTTTTGTGGTGATCATTCGAGGCTGGTTGCTTGAGAGCAGCGGCGTGTTGTTTAGTGGTGTAGTTGGCGCTACTCTCCGGGTAGACGATGGACGTCCGACGGTTGATTATCCTGTTGCCGGTTTTGGTGTTGATCCAGGCCAATTGCACGACATGTCTGAGCGCCTGGTCGTCGCCTCGCGTCTATGACACATCAACCGAAACCGAAACACAGCTGAATCAGATAGCGGAAGCCCCCGAAACGGAAGTTATCATCACTGCCCCGCAATTCGCAAACAAGTCCGACGACCAAGAAGAGAATCCGTGCCCGGCTGGCGAAAAATTCAAAGGCACAATCTGCAGAGTCGTGCATGGAAGGTCGGCTGCCCGAAAACAATGAATCAACCTTCCGAAAAGCCAAATCTACGTGCATCAGTATGTATTTGAACTCTGTGTCAATCTCTCTTTCTCTCTTTCATATGTATGTGCATTACCGACCGACTTCGTGAAATCGTGAAAGCGATAACTAAGCGAACAAACACTAAAAATTATGACATAGTACAAGTGCATTATGAAAATGACGAAGTTCGTTTTTCGAAATATAGAAGGGAATGGGTTGAGGGAGGACACCACTGTGACGGACCGAAAAAGGTCGTTTTTCCGATTCTTTTTTGTCTACTAGATTATTGATTTGCGATTTCGAAAAAAATGTATATTATTAAGCATTCATTGGACTTATTTCGTGTAAATTTTCATTGAAAACATGAAAAATCAACAACGACGTGAGGTATAATAAAGCCTCTGTATTAAAAGTGTGGTCCATCGGCTGGATCAATTACTCGACAATGGTTGGTCTGAAAAATAAAAATAAAGTTTTATAATCTACATAAATGTTGTTCTCGTCGTCCGTAGCTGTCATCCGATTTTTTTTCTTCACAAAATGGTGGGCGTTAAAAAGAAATGTAATTTCGGGGAAATTTTTACTTATCTTCGGGGGCTTGAAAAATATTAAATTTCGTCAGCTGCGGAAAACGATCGTTACTGCAATTATGGAAATTTTGATTTTTTAAAATGGAAAATCGGACCAGTTTGTAGCTAAAGTTATGATTCCGGCCAAGTCGAAAAAACCGCGATTGAACGTTTTAGTATCCGTCAATAGTTGCGCTACCTGCTCTCACTATATCGTTTGTAACTTGGTAAATTTTGAATATTTTAACTTGAATTTTTTAAAACATGCTCCTGAACATGTATACTTTGAGAAAAAGCCAAAAAAAAAAGATTTTTTTCATCCGTTACCGTGATGTTCCCCCTTAACGTGTTCCTTTCATGAACCCGAATATTCAACAATTAAATGACTTTCGTCTATAATCAAATAAAACTATATCCCAGTATAGTGGCAAAATTTCAAGTTAAGTTACCGAACTATTAACGAAAAGTTACGGCTCGAAAAATCGTCTCTTTTATACGGCACTTTATGGTGGTTAAACGATTACCACATTTCTGTTTAATAATTTATACACTAGATAATTCTAGATGCTTGATTTAAAAGGGACAACGCGTGTAAAAAATTCTAAAGATTCTGTAACGACAATAAAAACGGAGGGTCACCGAATGTTTACAGAAAACATCAATTATAACACTTAGAACAATTCTACTAGCAGAATTTTCGTAGCCGCACCCTTTTTGGAGAAAATGTAAAAATGTCTAAATCTACTAAATTTTCGCAAAATATTTTTTTTCAGTACGTAGTTGGGTATAATAATGGATTGGGACTTTTTTTTATCAAGCGCCACTGTAATTTACCAATGATTCAGAACCCTGCTTATGCTGCGACAAAATACGGCCCTCCGCGAAAGGAATATCGTAAGGCCCCGTGATAACGATGCCCGCATTCTTTAGGCACTGTTTCATAGTACTAAAACGATCGGGGACGGGCTATCTCCTGGCAAAGTATTATCACGAAAGTAGGCCTTATATACGCGATTTCGCCGATTTTCGAAGGTACTTTTCTAGACGTGGTTAAAAAAAATGCTGCATATATTGACAACATTTTTTTGCAGATCATTTATGCACATGGTTAAGTATATGTAAAAAAAATCAGACATTAACAAATGGCGGACATATAACATAATAAAGCAATGTATTTTTTTGCGCGCGTGTTGAAATGAACATATTTTTAATTGTATAATGAATGTATCTTCGATGTGAACCAACAATATTATTCAAAAAAAATTATAATAAAAATTCACAATTTATAATTTTTTTACTCAATTTCTGTCGGTATTTTTTTTATATTTTGTTTTGTCATAGAAAATGTTTGTTTCTGTGTTTAACACGATAGGTGATGATACTAAGAATATGTTGTAAAAATTTCAAAGCGATCTCAACCTTCGTTCAAGAGTTAGAACTTTCACGAGGTTGAAAAAAGTGAATCGTGGAAAAACGGCTTTGAAGTTGGCGGTCGGGCGCACCGCGCGGGATCTATTATAAATGCAATCTTACCTTATTATTGGAATCTTCGGAATTTTTCAATTCTGTAGAGCTTAAAATATTCCTAACCGTTCAGGGTAATGAAATCGAAAATAATTAAATAATGAACATTTTTGAAATTTTTCGCGTATATAAGGCCTTAAAGCTCCGAGGCGGCAAATGCCGAAGAGTCTGTACGCGTAGGTGGGTGAGTGCAAAGTGACACAATGCGGGGGTCCTGGAGAACTCTTTGGGTTTTCCATTAATAAGATATAGCGTAATCATTCGCGGCGTATATACTAATCATCGCAGAACTAGAATGGCGATTATCAAGCACTCGTCGTATCTACTTTAGTACGCACTCTCATGACTCGACAGATCGGTAACGATTCCGACAGGATGAGGAGGATCGAACCGTACTGCAGCGAATGCTAAATGATACTGACTTTCTTCAAAACGGAGATACGGCCAATAAAAGTTTTTATTAAAATTTAGACAATCTAGGTCAGTTTCTTATGGAAAAGCGTCATTTCAGCCACTGTTAGAATCTGTCGCACTGACATATCGACTGCGTCATTGATGTCAAGATTTCAGCACAGGCCACGAATTTCCAAAAGACGTTACTCCAAAATACCCACATTCTTAACATACAAAACGATCTACTTTTCTTAAAGTTCGAGGTTAAACCTATTTCAGGCATATCTGCGTCCATAAAATACATCATATTCTCTAAGGCGTTACTCCATGTGGTTCACCACAAAATGAGACGTGCAGGCTTTTTTTAAAGAAAACAAAACAAGAAATTGAAATAAGGGTTGGAGGGCTATTCTAGATGTGTTGACGCATACAAAAAACATGTTATGAAATAAATACGAAATCCCAACTCCACTGAGAGCGTTTTTTAGGCTCTCGGTTTTACACAAGATTATTGAACTATGTGGTTTTTTTTTCGCAACGTGGCATAATTCTGAATACATTTTTTCTATTCCCAAAAAAGTCGACATTGATTTGTTGTTAATAACGATAATTGTTTATGAATCGTGTAAATCGCGTGTACTTCTTTAGAGCATCTATCTAAGAAGCTGCACTTAAAATTGCAAGTCAATCGGATGGAAACTTCTCGTCTTATGCGTTTACCAGATTTCAAAAACGTGATTGTGAGAAAAACGCGTTTAAACTTTCAAAAGTAATTTAGGAGCTATCGTCCACATGACGGAGTTGAAGCTCTCATTTGAATTCTGCGTGTACCCACCGAGGCATTTTGATAGTGGGTCTTCAGTTGTTAGCCCGTTGTATATTCATTATACAACGACTGGATTAAACGACTTCAAATTGCTACTTTCATCGTTGAGGCTGTTTCGTGCACAGAGAGGCTTCGGAAAATGAGCTCTAAAAAGGTTTTTCTCATTTTGTCGCCCACAATTCCATTCGTATATCATTCTTGTGACGTTTATACATAATTTAAGTCAATAAAAAAATGGTCAATTTTTCAAATCTATTTACATATAACGCCTTATTGATCGACGAAACGCTTGACCCTCCTAAACCCCAGATAAAAAATCCAAAAATAGCTATCAAGGATACGCCAGAGAAAGAACTCCATACGAGTCTGAAACTCGGCAATTCATCGTTACAGCGCTTTCTCAGTCAAATTATAAAGCCTTTCCTTAGTCAAATTGGAATGTTTAAATTTTATTATAAATTTATTATCATTTTTTTAGTCAAATTATTGAAGCCTTGCCCCAGTCAAATTGCAATCAATAATATTCATTCTTTCATTTGTCATGTCTCGTGGCAAATCAATTATTAGTAAAGAAAAATGCGTTTGCGTCAAAGCAGTTTTAAAAAACTAGCTATCTCGCTAGACGTAACTCCGGAACCGAATGATCCCAGCCTTTATATGCATGTATTACTTCCATGAGCTATGTCAATCTCCAAAATTCCCAATGATATACGAGAATGCTTAGAGTAACAACACCAACTGTGTGTCTGTCCTACGTCGATCCTCCGCATGTCGCAGCATGTACGCGTTTCCCTTATGCATGCATGTATCTATACACACATACAGCCACACAGATATATACACTAGGTATAAAAATTTAAGGATATGAAAAAAAATCCGCATTTTTTTGCTGATTTTCAAAAAGCTGTCACGGTGTGGAAAATGGTCGTAGAGCAAAAATAAAAAAAGCAAATTGAAGCTTCAAGTCTCTAGTTTTGAAATCCTGAGGTCAAATATTTGTATCGTTAAGCAGTTCAGAGTAATCATAAAAAAAACAGCGGAATACATTTTTTCCAAATGTTTGCTCGATGTCTTACATCCACCGAGCGGCCATGAATGAGTGCAAGAAAAATAGCTAAATTGCAGATACCCAATGATTTCTGGATCATGAAAAAATTCTGGATGAAAATATGGATAATTCACAACAAAAAAATTCATTTTCAAAAAATGCATGAAAAAAGAAAAATTTATCCTTTAATTCACTTCTCAGTAACAGTTGCAATTTCAAGCATTCGAAGCACTATGAGAAAAAAAAATCGCAGCGGTTTGAAGTTTTGTGGGTTTCTTTGGGATACTTTGAGGTAAAAGAAAAATGAAAATTATCCTTCGTCTGTTCATTATTTGCGCAGTTATCCCAAGTTAAACGAAAAGTCGTAAAAATGCGTCTTTTTACCTTTTTTTGAATCACAATTTTGAAATCGAAAAAATAAATTTCATGAAAAGACAATAAAAGAAACTTAATATCTTTTTTGCTTTGAAAACCGATAACTCGGCGAGAAATCATAGTACAGAGCTCTCCGACCGCTCAAATTGAAGGGCAAGAATCAAGCTAAAAGATTTTCTACGCCCGTGCACCTTTCGAAACATGACCAAAAATTTGAACAAAACACTTCCGCTAGTTTCTTTGTGGTTACTCTAAAAGTATCAACGAAAAAACTGTTTGACCTCAGAATCTCGAAACTAGGAACTTGAAAATCCAATTTGCTTTTTTTGTTTTTGCTCTACAACCATTTTTCACACGGTCACAGCCTTTTGAAAATCAGCAAAAAAATTGGAATTTTTTTTCATATCCTTTAATTTTTGTAGCTTGTACATATACAGCGGCGTGCCAAAGTTTCAGACCATCCGATTTTTTTTTTAGTAAAATGATAAGGGGGCGTCCATTTATTACGTGAGGCGTTTAGTGGGGGGGGGGGGGAGGGGGTCGAGCGAAATCTCACCCAATCTCACGCGGGGGAGAGGCGGGGTTCGGCAAATATCACGTAATTTTAATAATTTTAGTAATCACATAATTTTTATCACGTAGGGAGAGTCTCCCTACTACTTTACATGGTGGAGTAAATGGTACTACAACCGCAGTTACTTCTACTACAATTTATTTTCCGTGAAGGTATGCATTTTGAAAAATCTCACGTGAGATTAGGGGAGGTGGAGGGGTTCGAGCAAAATCTCACGGCATCTCACCAGGGGCAGAGGGGGGGGGGGGTCGAAAAATCGCCAAAATCACCTCACGTAATCAATGGATGCCCCCTAAAATATTTAATTCATGAACTCGGTAATCATTTCAAGTTTTTAAGAGAGCTATGATATGCATAATAGCACGATATATTAGTTGTTTGTATGGCGTATTATTTGTGTACAGCGTCGAACGACTTTCTTCGGTGTGGAAAAGTATCGGGCCGCTATGCCACTCGGTTCCGTATCCACAGTTTGTTTGCATTTTCTTTCGTACTCGTTTCAAAACATGCATGACAATGAAAAATCAGTATCACTTCTCCCGCGATGGCGAAATACACTAATATTAAAGTCCGTAAAATCGTGTTAAAACGTCCTTTAAAAGAAAAGAGTTCTCGCGACATTGCGACTATTGTATTCATTGGAAAAAGTACGGTCGATCGTATTATTAGTGCAAATAAACCAACAAATTCAATGTGTGATGAAAGTCGAAATGGTAGACCGCGAGAAACTACGGAATACGTTGACAAAGTCATGAAAAGAAAGTGCGTTGTGGATCCACGGAAAAATGCAGCAGGCATTGCGAGAGAATTACGTGGTGAAAATCATGCCGACCTTAGTCGAAGTAGGGGAGGCCGGGGTTCAACGTGCTTGGGGTATGTTGTTCCCCGTGGCTCCTCCCACTCCCACCACCATGTTTTGTCAAACTTAAAAAAATATTTTGATGTTCAATAAAGACCGCTTAGTTAACATACCAAATATCAACATTCTATATTTAATACTTTTCGCATAAAAAAATTGGTGAAAAATCGAATATTTTTCGGCCCATCAAGGCAGAACCTTCTCTTAAAGTTTGGGGAGCATTTTTTACCAACAGCGTTGATCCGCCGGTAGAAATTCAAGGCAATATGGACGCTACAATCTACAGAAATATATTGCAAGACCATATCCTCCCATTTGCAATGTAGAAAATGCTGCGTGGTTTAGTTTTTCAACACGACAATGACCCCAAACAAGCTTTACGTCTTGTGAAAGATTTTTTTCGAAGCGCGATCACCGGAGATAAATCCGACGGAGCATTTGTGGGAAGACCTGAAAGATCGCGTTGGATCAAAAAATCACTCTAACAAGGCGGAATTGTGGAATCATTTGCGACACCAGTGGGAACACTTGCCACAAGAATGGATCTCACAATTAATAGCGTCCATGTCTCACTGATATGCCGCGGCTATCGGAGCTTGGGGCATGTCAACAAAGTACCGAGTCAAGTGAAGAAGTCGAATCTTGTTTTGTTCTTTTCAAAAAACTTTGTTATGTTTTTCACGCGCAATAGTGTGTGACCCGATACTTTTACACACTCGTTAAATGAAAAGTGATGGACAATCAAATATTTAAGAACAATATCTATGTATATAATTAATTGTTTTCAGATATAAGTGAATACAAGTTGTCATAACTCGTTAATTTTTTCTCCGTCGTCGTATTTCAATGCAATATGCCTGAAAAATGGGATGGGCAAAAACTTTTGCACGCAACTGTATTATATTCGTCACCGTACAATCTTGCTGTTGCCGCGCTCATGAGCGATACAAGTCCGCGTTCAACATGAACGCGGAGAATTCGCTGACACAACCAAAAAGGTTTTCTAGATCAAATTACACCATATCTCCTGTTGTCCAAGCATACGTGCGATGTTGCGCACATATTCGCGTACTGCTGTGACCTTTTGCCAAAAATGTTAAACGAACGACGATGGTGTTTTGCACTTGAAACTTTTCTCTAGTTTTTTTTTTCATACCACACGTATGTTTCGTCATTCGCTAGGCTACTACGGTGACCGTGAACGAGAGCGATCTTTCGAGTCTCCCGAGTCAGGGGGTTATCGAGTGATTCGTCGTTCGTCGTCGACTACACCGCACTCTCGTTACGTGAGAGGGGCGCACTCGTACATGTAACGATAGCGGAGTTGGACGACTTTATGTTTGTACACCTAGCTGCTCCTGCAGACATTTGCATATAACTGTTTCGCGCATATCGATAAACACATACTTATTATAAATACGTGTAGCAGAGAAACTGCCGAATGAAGGGAATAAAAGGAAGCAAACTGTTTTATCGTGTTTTATCGTGATCATTCGAGGCTGCTCGAGAGCAGTGGCGTGTTGTTTAGTGGTGTAGTTGGCGCTACTCTCCGGATAGACAATGGACGTTCGACGCTTGATACTCCTGTTGCCGGTTTCGGTGTTGATTCTGGCCATTTGCACATCATTTGCGAGCGCCTGGTCGTTTGGTAGCCTCTTTGGCCTTTCCAATGGGGAAACCGGTAATGTTGCACTCCCATCAACCGGCAGTGATGACTCCACCGACTATGGTCAAAGTACGAATTCGGAAGAAGAGCTCCTCGAGCGGATCGAAGCACCCCGAAATGAGGCCTCTATAATAATGGCCCCGCGACGCAAGAGAATTAACCGGTGCAAAGCTGGTCAGAGAATGGATCGAATCGGCAAATGCAGAACAACGTGGTGACTGCGTTCGGAGAAAGAACGAATCATCCTTCCGAGTAGCTGAATCTTCTACGTGTATCAGTATGTGTTTGGACTTTGTGTTACGTTCTCTCCCTTTCGCTCTCTCTCTCGAATAGATAGATGGATTTCTCCCTTTTATACGTGCACCACCGAGCGATTTCGTAGAACCGTGCAAACGATCACTAAGTGATGAACCACTAAAAATTATGACGCAGTACAAGGGCAATTATGAAAATGACGAAGCTTGTTCCTCGGAATATAGAAGGGGACGGGTTAAGGTCGCGCGATAACGATCCCCGCATTCTTTAGGCACTGTTTCATAGCGCTAAAACGAGCGTGAGCTGGAGTACACCTAGCTCCTCCCAAAGTACTAAGGGCGCGCATGCTGTTGAGGGAAACCTCGAATGGTTGAGTATCACCTATCTCGCGAGGAATCTCGACGGTGTAAGAATCTTTGGATTCGCGTGGTTGCGGCTTGCAATTTATGTTGCTGAAGGCTACATCTATACCCTTGCGAAATTGCCCGTCAATGTGAGACTTTATAGTGGAATTCGTCGCGAAACTATTGATATTCGCCATCTACACCCCAGTCGATATAGGAATCAACTTGATTTCGATTTCTTTCTTCTTTATTTGCAACGCTTATTTTCTATTATAGGGCCTATTGTAGTGGCCCGTTTCAATCTTTACACAGGATCATTTCCCAAACTATGCGTTGGTCGGAAAAGCATTTATAACGGAACTCACGTTGCCTTGTGATAGACATCTGATGGCACACGTGAATATTGTTGAGGTGGGGGTGCCACGAGATTTTAAGGGGACCTTGGTTTTTTTGAATATCTTTCTCGTTTCGCGATACCTTTTTTCTTTGTGTCGAAACTCCAAGAACATTGAACATCACTCATCGTCATTTAAATTGCGATAAAGCTGGATAAGCCGAATCACCTTTGACCGATAGTGTCATGCGGTCGGCAAGAGTTCTTCAATTTTTTACCTGGAACGAAAATTAAACATAATTTAAGTTCTAGATAAAATTTGCCTTCGAAGCACGTAGGGAAATCGAAATATATCGATTTTTAATAAAATGGTGGATGTTTGAAGAGAACAAATTGTTTTCGGTAAAAAAAAACATCTGAAAATTATATATTGGGGAAAAAGTTTCCAACGTATCAAAAGTCTCCTACGTACGTCGATGGAGAATGTTATAAGGATCTAAGGTGAAGAATTATGCATTTTTAATTTTAAATACTTGACGATATGCAGATTAAAGTCCGCTAAAAGTAATTTTCGTACTATCAACTGGGTATCCATAAAAAATTGTCGATATTCACATTTGTCCCAGGCAAAAATTTATCCCAGTATACTGGTGAAACTTCAAGCCAAGTTACTGAACTTTTAACGAAAAATTACGAGTCTAAAGATCGTCTCGTTTATACGGCACTTTATGGTGATGACACGATGGCCACGTTTCTATCTAATAATTTATACACTAAGTAACTCTAGGTGCCTGATAAAAAGTGCTCAACGCGTGTAAAAAAAGTTCAAGATGTTTGAAGAAATGATAAAAGTTTAAAAAATGTGACTAGCGGAAAAATTTTCGTAGCCGCTACATATTCACAGAAAATGTAAAAACGTCTAAATCTACTAATAAATTTGCGCCAAATTTTTTATTCCAATTCGTCTTTAGGTATAATAATTGATTGTGACTTATTTTTATTAAGCACCACTGTAATTAACCAATGATTCAGAAGGGCCCTGCTTATGCCCACACAAAATACGGCCCTCCGCGAAAGGAATATCTTAAGGCAGCATTGTTGTCTAGAAATGAGAAAAAATTGGTTTTTTCGAAATTTCATTTCTTTATTCCTCAGACCTTTCCGAATACGTCTGTGAAAATCGTTTAAGGGGTTACGCCACTCTAGAGGCCGAAAAATAGGCTTTTTGGGGATTTTTTTCTTAAAAAAAAAAACTAGAAAATAAATTGCGATTACAAAAAAGGGTATTTATCATACATATCAGTGACTGTAAACAATAATTTTTTTAAGCGATTAATTTTAAAATGGCGGCTGTGCAGCGTTCATCTCAAAACTGCATTTTTTAAGTTATCCGGAAACATAACTCCGATAGTTTTCAACCGATTCACTTGAAATGTTGAATGTATCTTGAAAAATACATTTTCTATGGAAGTACGTAGTATTTATTTTTATATTGCATAGTTCATTTGTTATTAACAATTATCTGACGATTTTTTAGGCAAATTTTTGGAAAGTGAAAAATTTCGTCAGACAATTGTTGATAACAAATGAATTGTGCCATATAAAAAAAGAATCGTGTTATCTCCATTTGACACCATCGGACTTCTTCCTTTGGGGTTTTCTGAAAGAAAAAGTGCATGCCAATGATCCACGGGCCATTCCGGAGCTCACGAAAGCCATTGGACGCACCATTAATGGAATTAGACCGCAGTTATGCCAAAATGTTATTGATAATTTCGTCAAAAGAGTGAACGTTTGCAAGCAGGAACGAGGCGGTCATTTATCGGATATTGTGTTCCACACGTAACCTCCATGTTTGTACCTTATGTTAAAATAAGAATATTCGTAATTTTTAAATAAATAATACGTTTTATTAATAAATTAAAATATCAGGTCGCTTTGAGACACCCTCCATAACTCGTAAAATGGCGGGAAAAATAGGAAAATTTGATCATGAACGTTTAACATTCTGATATTTTGTATTTTTTTTCTTTTCTTGAATCTGGCATCAATCATTACAACACTCATACAAATTGAGAATATGTTTCGTTTTTTTTTTTCAGATTCATATAACGCTATCGACTCAACACTGGTCGCCAGTTGGGCACGTTTTCCGCGCTGCGTTGTAAACGAATTTACAAAAGTACATGATACATTTTCTTTATGTGTACATATTCTTGAAGGATCAATAAACATTTATATTTATTTTCGTAGTCATAACATCCTAAAAATCACCTCGAGAACAGCGCTTTAGCCAACAATATTCACTTAAGAGATTATTATTTTTAAACTTGTGCTTCCATCATACCTGTTCTCTAGACATAACGTGAATAATTTGATCTCACGTGTCACTCGTCTCTACAAGGAAGAATTTTATATCGTTCAGAATTCGCCCCGCATCGGTGTTCTATTATTCCCAAAGAATCGAGTATTCGCCACATTAATCATTCCGTTATACTTTACATCGTTTTCCGAAATGGACTTATCGACGCCGGATAATTTCGTAATGCATCTCTCGTTGATCGGCATCTCTAATGGATTCCCGAAGCTTCAATTTACGGATTCAAATTACCCATGTGGATGCATGAACAATTGAATCGATAAAAGATAAACGTTTTAAACGAGCCAATATCATTTGCTCCGCATATACACGTCGTTTTTTTTTCCTCCAAAGGCATCTATTTCTCTACATCGCGCGACAGTACTCGACAACCCTCGGTGCAATGATATCGTGTAAATTATTACGCGTATTATATTGACGATCGATCGTATAATCTTGTGGAAATCCGATTTTAACCGGGCAAAGCCCTCGTTGCAATAATCATTTTCCTGGATGGAGACTTCGGTACGCGTGTCTATACTGTATTAACCATTAGCAGGTGAATACGTTCTATCTGTATCTTCCTCGTAACGAGAATATAATAGAGGATGCATATATTGGAAAACATTTGTCAAGTGCTTCGGTGACCCAGTTGTTCGATCGCGATAACGACGAAGCTACAATCATACGAGAAAAATCACCGTTGTTGATAATTCCGGGTTCACGAACCATACAAAAAAGAGGGGAAAAAAAAAACGAACGAGGTCATCGATGATTTTTCTGCTGTCGAGAAATGTTTGGTTTGTTCTTGACTACTTTGCTGGAAGAAAATTTACACGAGCTCGCCAATTTCCGTAGCTTGCATCGATCAAGCGTTCTTTTTTTCTCTCTCTCATTTTTCCACAATTTTTCGTTCACACGCAACACTCGGGTTATCGCGATAGAAATCCGCGCAACAAACACGCCGGAAGCTCGTGAATTACTTTTTTCAATATAAAAACCTGCACATTTCATCGGCGCAATTCAGTAGCGATGAATTTGCCGACGAGAGCGTTACTCCTCGCGATCCTGGCGTTCGTTTTCCTCGCCACGATCGTTTTGCCGATTTTCGGAAATCTCGTCGATAGCGCGGATCGCGATCGGCCTCGTTTCAAGCCCGAAGCGAAAAGTATTTTGCGTTTTCCGACGAGGGCAACGAAAAATCCGTGCAAACGCGGCGAGATCCGTGATAAACATGGATATTGCAGAATTCCCATCGATGGAGCACGGCAAAGGCACAACATTCGATAAATATGAAAACAAAAAGCGGATTCTTCCGAATATTTTATTTCCTCTTACGCATAACGCGAGAGCAATGCTCCCTATCGATTTCGCGCACGAAGAAAAAAAAATGGGTTTTTTTTTTGCAGTGCAGATACGTGAGGGAGAATTCACGGCGTGATGTTTCGAGTCGCGTTTTCTACGATTCGGAAAAGCGAGAGAATTTTTTTATTTCACGACAGCTGTTTCATTTTGGCAGTATGGTTTTGATGGATTTTTTCGGTACTTGTTTCGGTTAAAGCTTCGTTGAGTGCAGTGAGAAAAGTCGAAGAAAAAAAAACAAACAATGTTTTCGCACGTTATTTTAGTCGATAACTTATATGAAATGTGTGTACATGTACATCGTATATTAATATTAATATCAATTATGTATGTGAATGGAAAGCACACAGTAAAAATGAATGAAAACAATTTTTTTCTTAATTAATCAAAAATAATTTCATATCAATTGGAATAAATAAAAAAAATTGATGAAAAGTAATTAAGATAAACTGAATAGAATGAGAAGAATTAAAATCAGTTAAAATAAAACATTCGAAACTGAGTAAAAAATCAATCAAAATTTGAAAAAATTCGAACGAAACTAACATTGACAAATACAGTGAGCCTAAAAAAATCCTTCGCCCGAAATTATCCCCGCTAATTTCGAATAAACATGCAAAAATAAATCTACAGCCTGCAGTATGCGTAGGGATATTGAAAATAATCATGTATTTTAAAATGTTTATCATCCGTTATTCGATACATGCATATGCATATTGTTATTTCTACTATCTATTCGTATTTATCTGGCCCAGGTGCTGACCAAAGAGAGCTCTCCAGTTTTTTGATGACACATACATGCGTCACATCTCGTCTCACAAAATTCGTGACGCCAAAAATTCACATTTCCCCTAGTGTGCGTCATTCGTCTCGTCTCGTGACGCGAAAAAAATCAGTACAACGAGCATAAAAATATGTTCAATATTAAAATACATTTCGGACAATCGCACTCAGCCTATCTGATCTTACATCCAACTGTGCATAAAATATAGTCCTCGGCGTCCAAAATAGTACACGCGCCCATTTTATAGCACATACGTGCGTTTATATATTTGCTATATATATATATATATATATACACGTACACTACCGGTCAAAAGTTTTCGGACACTTCAGATAATTGCAAAACTTTCGATCACTGGATAATTGCCAAATGTTAGAATAATATCATTCATTTCATGTATTATTTTACGAAGACACTATATAACTCTACATAACGAATTTTATTATTCTAATATAACTTTGCAATTATCCAAAGTGATCGAAAGTTCTATAATAATCTGAAGTGTGCGGAAACTTTTGACCGGTAGTGTTACCGGTGTTACCGGTAGTCTACGTGTATATATATATATATATATATATATATATATATATATATATATATATATATATATATATATATATATATATATATATATATATATATATATATATATATATATATATATACGGGTGTTACAGTAATAAACTATGGAAATGCGTGGTCAGCACATGACAGAACGCTGACACGTGGACGAGTGCGAAGATTTGCAACTATAGCAGTACATATACCTGTATATAAACAATTAATAAATTGTTTGATATATACATATCCGTAAAACGAGGCCTCTGCCCAACTATATTACGCGTCACGTACCGAGCGTTAATACGTGTCATAACGTTCATAACGTTGACGAGATGCGCCCACGCATACATATATAGGTGAACAGTGATTTTAAAGACATTCGATTTTCCGCACG
Source organism: Ophion ellenae (assembly GCA_963210295.1). NCBI lineage: Eukaryota > Metazoa > Arthropoda > Insecta > Hymenoptera > Ichneumonidae > Ophion > Ophion ellenae. The sequence goes on from OY723387.1 coordinate 61,703,945, forward strand.
TTCTCGTAGTACCGACCCCATACTCAACATTGTGCATATCATTATTAAACAAAGCCATTTTCGAATCGTCCTGTCCCCACGATCAAAGATTCTTACGAAAATAATTGGAAAACGTCCTCAAAAGAGCCAAATGTCCCGATAGTCAGCGTTACAGCGTTAAAACGGCTCCGAAGTGTTCTGCCTCGGTATATACGTGCGTGTGGATGTGCGCGGGCACTTGTGTCCACGTACATGCACGTTTGTACGTGCTACCTTGACGAATGTGGGGTTAATGATGATGACGATGACGGGAGGGGACCGAACGCTCCATTTTATCAGTGGTTTCTTTCGTATCTCCAGTACGACGGTGGTCACTATAGAGGCTCGATCGCACGGCCGTGAGCAACGGACAATAGTCATGAATTTCCGTATGCGTCGCTGTCGCAAAGCAAGTTCAATCTCCGGGTTCATCGTTATCGTTCTCGTAACATTAGCCCTGTTGCCGCTCGCACTTGGACTAAAGAAGGACTCCAAAACGTTCATATTCTTCGAGCGCAGACTAGAGCAAAGCTCGGTCATCAATTTGCCATTGCGATGTCCACCCGATACTCAAAAAGTTGGAAATCGTTGTAGGACAGTGTTCTAGGTAAGACCAACCAGCTAAAGGGTGCCTCGGAATGACCTGACATTTTAAATTGCGCGGCATTTTTTCTTGTGGCGAGCATAGAGTCGAAATCATTGACAATTGGCATCAGGAGGTGAGGTTTAGTCATGGAGAATTACTCGATCGAGCAACGCATAGAAATTGTTATTTGCTCCATTGGTACTGTATAGTTATTGCAGACGATGTTTCATGGTCATCTCGCTGACCACCAACATCGTGCGATTTGACGCCATTGGACTTTCTCTGGGGTTATCTGAAAGGAAAAGTGTACACTGAGAAAAAAGAATCGTTGAATGTGCTAAATGCATTTTGTTGTCTCGAAGTTTTGTTGTTTTTACAGTTGCTCAGACATGCTAAGTAAGCAGATAGTTTAAATGTATCTTTGGTTACTGTCCAACTATACTGTTTTGTTGTGCCAATCAAAAATCAAGTTGAACGTATTTAAAAATACAATTTTGTTGAACCAACTGAATTTTGATTGATGAAATAAGCCCGCAATTGTGGCAAAATGTTAGTGAAAATTTCGTCAAAAGAGTGAACTTTTGCAAACAGGGACGAGGCGGCCATTTATCGGATATTGTGTTCCACACATAACCTCCATGTTTGTAACTTATACTAAAATAAAATTATTCGTACTTTTCAAACAAATAATACGTTTTATTAAGGGGATGTACCAGTGTGACACTTTTAAAAAATCCATTTTTTGTTGCCTTTTTCGATAGTTTATACTTTTAAGAATATGAGATGAGATTTTTCAAATTTGCTGACATTGTAACTCAAAGAGCAATTATCCGATTGACTTGAAATTTGAACTGAGTACACTCAAATGTATTTACTCTACAATGACGTAGGGTACTTTTGATCGAATGAAAATTGACGATTTGGCATTGAAAAAAACGACCATTTTATAGGCAATAAAACAGCCTTTTTTCATAACTACGCTATTTTGTTAAATTTTGCTATTTTTCGAAAATCCTACGTCATTGTGCAGGAAATACCTTCCAGTTTAACAACATTTTTTCCTTTTTCGGTTTCAGCTGCTCAATCGGCCGGAATCATGTCAGCAGTGGAGGAACGTTTTTTTTTGGCGCCTCCGAAGGCAGCGCATGAGTCGCTTGGATCTCGATACTTTTCTATGAAAAAAATATGTAATATAGGTCAAATATAGCCAAATATATTCTTAATTTTCCGAAATATTTAATTGAGTACTTTTCTTCCAAAAAATTCCCGAAAATCACCCAAATTTTCAGCGTTCACGCTGTTATGGCCTTTTAATAAATTAAAATGTCAGGCCACTTTGAGACACCCTAATAGAGGACAAAAAAAGGAAAATGTTGTCACAAATTTCATTGCCATCGGAATTATTTTCGGATGAGGCAATCAGTATGAGCACGTGACTCTTATCTGCTGATTTTGTGCCTACGCCAATGCCGATTAGAAATTCTTGCTCGGGTTAAGGTCACGATTGTCTCAGTTGCTCGGGATTCGCCGGTTTGACATATGTCAGTCATAGGATCATTTTAAGATTTATGAAATAGCAGAAAATCGTCTGTGGATGAGCTCGGTAGGACACGTGCGTTTTTAATAATGAGAGAAACCTGTCGACTTGCAGTTCGAATATCGCAATAATATCGTATAGCTCGGTTGGGACTTTTACGAAGTGACCATATCGCTGCACTTGCGTGGAGGATAGAATTATTGCACGAGCGCTCTTTTTAACACTAACCTATGAGTGGAAGATTGCTCGTGACAAAAGGAAAGACAGAGCATAGCTGTTCCGAGACGTACAGTTGGGATCGTAAATAAATTGAAATTTCTTTGGTTGATAAGCCACGCTGTTTGGTAATTACGCCACGGGAATGGAATTTCCCGAGATATTAATAGCTGTTTATCATCGATACCTATATCCGTTTTCTCCTCCCACACCGCCCATTATATTCACGCAGATAAAACGGACGATAACTCGTTCCAGAGCATGGATATAATCGGGCCGCGAAACAAACAGGGTGAAAGTCTGGTCGTCGTATATATATATGTATTCACAATTGCACACACATACACACACACGCGCGTATAAAAATATACAAGGCGACAATTAAAAGGCGGACAGGTGTCTTCTTGGGTCTTGCGCGGAGACTTTGCGACCGAGAAAAATATGATTTTCAATCATTTTTCAAGGCCTCTGCGAAAACAAATTAAGCGTATTTTTGTGATGAGTACTATTTGCCAGAAAATTTGAGCATTCGGGAATAATGCATAATGTCATTTTGGGTACAGCATAATAAAGATTATTAAATTCCAAATACCACTGCTGAAAGATTTTTTGAAGCCTTCGTTGACACACTTATATTTGGCCACGATTTTGACACACTGGGTCAATCTGACCCGGATAGTGCTCCATCAACCTGCCATTAACGACCCTTCGGTCGGTTTGTATTTTAAAAAAAGCATGGATACACTTCAACCATTTCTTAAGGCGTTAGGCCACAGTAACGGGTATAAAATCATGGGCGAATTTAACAATTTATTTCGTATGAAAGAGTGATTCACTCATAGATTAATTAAACATCTATTTCGTATGAATGTCAAGCTCTTAAACTTTTTTTCGATGTGCAAAATGGCCGACTACTAATATTTTCGTTTGTTATCTTTTTTTTCGCGCCGCGGCGTGACATTTAGCATCCACAATTTTTTACCTAGAACAAAAAACAAAAATTCTCGTCAATCTCCATTAGAATACCCAGAGAAGTACGAACGGAATTTAACAAATATTGTTTTATTCAAAAGTTGTACGTATTTGAACTTAAGAAAAGAATTTTGAGTGAAAAATTTGGTTACAACTGCTCATAAACTGTTCATAAAATGAAAAGTTTTCGATTAATCAGAAATTCCGTACGTACTTCTCTGCGAAATGCAATTAGGAGCATAACTTTTAAATTTGAAGTAAATCGAGGGAAAATTGTTGAAGTTATTTGTCACGCCAATTGGAAAAAAGCTGTTTCGAGATGTTTCGAGTAGTCGGCTATTTTGTACATCGAAAAACAAAAAAAATTCTAACAGCTTGATATTCATACTAAATAGATGGGTAATTAATTTTATGAGCGAATCACCTTTTCGTACGATAAAAAATGTTAAATTCGCACATGATTTTATACTCGTTACTGTGGCCTAAGGCCTTAATATATCTGAATAATGAAAATTTGCAAAGTATGGAATTGAATTGTTGTAAACAATTATTGAAAAATTTTAATTTTAGGAAAGTGAGCATTTTATTTAAAATTCGCCCGGGTCAAAATGACCCATAAATCAACGTAGGGTTAATGGAATTAAATTCTATTTATCCACTTTTAAATATGGTATTTAAGGGGTCTTGTCACTTTAGACGCTAAAAAAGCTATTTTCATGCTTTTTTTTAAATAGGTTTATATTATAGATATTGATATAAAGGTTGTTACACTTGATAAATACATGTTCGAAATACATTTAATTTTTTTTTATTTATCCAAGTCACTATTTATAGACGAAAATGGTAGTTAAAAAATGTCCAAAAAAAATTGTAGGTCTGTGCTGTTGATGAAACCTCGGAGATGGATCATCCGTAACAAAAAAATCAAACGGTTTTAGATTCAGTATGTTAATGGCTATAGCGCATATCATACGATTTTTTATGTATGCAAAAATAACAAAATGGCGAAAAATTTTCGAAAAAAAAACAAACAAGAAAAGTGATTGGTCACCGTTTTTGGCAAAACGAATTAGTAAGTATCAAAATTAAAAAAAAAAATCCTTAATATGTGCAATAGCTATAGTTGTAAAGAATATGTGGTTAAAATTTTATCAAGATCGGTTCAGTAGTTTCGAAGATTTTATAAGCAAGCCGTCGAAAAACGTTGTTTCGAGAAAAACGCGTTTAAAGTTTGTTTGGGTTACATAAATACATTAAACTTGAAAAAATATATATTTCGAAAGTATATTCATCAAGTGTAACAAATTTATATCAATATCTATAATATAAAGCTATCAAAAAAAAATGTCATGACTGTACACGATTATAAATTGTTAAATAAATACACATTCATATGCAACGAAAAAAGTTTGTACCGATACATGCAACAGTTAAAAAAAAGATTAAAAATAGCTTATTTGTTTAGGCGTCACAGTAGAATAGCCCCTTAAATTTCACATTTTTCTCGGTCGCATAATCTCCGCGCAAACTCTTCAGAAAGATATGGCCACCTTATTATCGTCACCCCATATATAAATATACATCAACGTTGAAGACAACGATCATAACATTGTTGAACGGCGGAGCAGACACGAAGCGAGCTCTCGGTTTAGTTTGATATGACGATATACGAGTTTCCGTCAGCCGCGAATTTGACGCCGCAAGAGAAGGAGAAAGACAGAGCGAGAGAGGGAGGCAGAGAAGTTTCGGGATTCTGCGAAGCCGTTTGCTCGTAAATTTCCACCACCGAATTGTCATTCCTCGTGAGCCGAGGGCCTCTCTCGTGGGACAGAACGCTATGGTACTCGCCGCACTAAACGTAACGTACGTGTCATCGTTTAAAGCCGGTGCGTGAGTCGAATCGATCACCCATACCGATCACACCCCTTCTCTCATCTACCTCCTCTCCCTCCGCCTTACCCTTAAGGCATTATCGTATTAAGCGCCCCTTGATTTATGTTATAGATGAGATTTACCCAGGGGAAGTCGCGTCTCTGCGTTTTGTTACATTCTCCAAGGCAGTGCTCGTTGTTTTCATATTTGTCGAAATTTTTTCACGACTGGTATCTGACTTATTTTTATTCAACCACAAAAAAATGTCTAGCCTATTTTTTCAGATAATTTAGCATTGGACAATGATTTCGAAACTTCAAAAATTAATTATTTCGAAAATTAATGATTTTGAAATTTCAAAAATTAATGATTTCGAAATTTCGAAAATTAATGATTTCGAAATTCCAAAAATTATTGGTTTCGAAATTTCGAAAATTAATCATTTCGAAATTTCGAAAATTAATTATTTCGATATTTCGAAAATTAATTATTCCGAAATTTCGAAACTTAATTATTTGGCAAATCAATTATTTCGAAATTTCGAAAATTAATGATTTCGAAATTTCGAAAATTAATGATTTTGAAATTTAGTTATTTCGAAATTTCGAAAATTAATGATTTCGAAATTTCGAAAATTAGTTATTTCGAAATTTCGAAAATTAATGATTTCAAAATTTCGGAAATTAATTATTTCGAAAATTAATGATTTCGAAATTTCAAAAATTAATGATTTCGAAATTTCGATAATTAATGATTTCGAAATACCGAAAATTAATTATTTCGATATTTCGAAAATTAATTATTTCGAAATTTCGAAATCATTAATTATTTCGAAATTTCGAAAATGAATTGTTTCGAAATTTCGAAAATTAATTATTTCGAAATTTCGAAAATTAATGATTTTGAAATTGCGAAAACTAATGATTTCGAAAAATAATCGTATATTTGATTATTTTTGGAAATGATTATCACGATGATTTCGAAATTTCTGAGAAGGAAAAAAAACTCCGAAAAATTCAATCTTTTACAGGTTGAAGTTCGTTTCGATGGAAACTAAGTCGACTGTACTCGGGCCCCAGGGGTGTTGGGAGGTCTAAATTGCCAGCGCGATTGACCGTATCGTTCTCACGATGAATTTTCACGCTGTAAAACAAGTCCGTGCTGCTTTACAATTAGCTCGTTTCCATAATACACGTGAAGAGAGCCGGTTTCGTACAAGGGCTCGCTATAACGCCCAACGATGTATACACATATCGATGCGGATGCATTTAGTCGTTAATCATTCAATTACACGTGCCCTGAGTCACGCTGTTAGGGAAGACGGAGAAATACCGTCCGTTATCTATCCCCAAGTCTAATGTTTTCCGATTTAACGAGTCCGCACTGCACCGAGCCGGTTACTCCGATCTCCCGCGATGGACACTTCCGGCTGTTAAAAGCATTTTCTGATTGTACATGCAACGCTGTGGAATTGCCGCTCAAATTCAATTATACGGTGACACTTTTGTGGTGCTCTCGAGTGTAAGTCCTAACCTCCGCCAAGTGGTTCCTTTGTACGTGCAATTAACGATTCGTGGTGGAGCAAGCAAACGCATTCATATGCGCCCACTGAATGCACACTTGCCAGTTCGAGACCCGAGATTACTGACGGCATTTCTTTTATAACGCTCAAGCCTGCATCGTTGGAATGCAATGGACTTTTTGTCGTCGTCCCAATTTATCACGGCTGAATTAGCCTACAAAAATCACGAAAATGGGCTTTGGAATCTTTACTGGAGCTCTACCTAAACTTAGAGCTGCGAAAAAATACAATCAAAATTAGGGAATGAAAAAGTAAAAGATTTTTCGTCGCACTCCGACGGTGCAAAACTCCACATTATTTTTTCTTCCCCTCACGATCGTTGTAATTTCTTTGCCGCTTATCTTCATAAACTCCGACAAGACTTTTAAACTCATAAAGACTTTTAAACTCATAAAGACATTCATGATCTCCGAATTACCAGCTGAATAATCTCCGGGCTCTTTCGTTGGCCGCAAAATGGGACTTTTCAAAATTTGATATTAGACTCGTGACGAAATTTCAGTAACCCTCCATTGCTGGTGCAGTGGACAACGAACTCAAATGAGTTCTTCTGATGATCGATTGTAGGCGAACAGTGTACACCCGAAAATCCCATACACTCAGAAAAAATATTTATTAAGGACAAAGAAGTTTGTCCCTGGCGAATAAGTTTTCTTATTCGTATGTCGGCCTACTACAATTGTATTAACAGCTGAGAACATTTTTTATTCACGTTTATGTTCACGATTTACTAAGAATTTTTCGTAACATCTAATAGGATATATAAGTTAGAAAAAATAGGTGTTTTATATCCAACAAATAGTTTTTCTTAAGGGAGACTTTGTCCTTGGAGTGCCATATTTCAGCTGTTTACATTTTATTCTTTTTAAAGGAAACGAGTAAAGCTTTTTGAGTGCGGTTTTTTTTATTGCTTTTATTCATGATATACAGAGCGTTAAAAAAATTTTGTTTTGAAAAAAAAACCAAAATGGCGGCCGTTGCAGCTCCGCGAAAACAGGTCCTCAAATCGCGGGAGGTAAACGGCTGACATCACTGCCCCCTCTTTGTTGATCTGAAACACAAATTCAAAGCATATTATCAATCTGTGACCCTTTGGTCATGCAATGAAGGATGGGTGTTTCGTTTAGTACAAATTTCGGAAAAAGGCCCGAAATGAAAAAAAAAATCGAATTTTCGCGTTTTTTTCGCATAAAAAGATAAATAATAAATGCAAAAATGTATCTATCGAAAAAACGATCCGTCATTCCGTGAAGACATATTTTCTGAGTATGCTCTCCAAATTTCAGGTCGATATGTTAATTACAGCGGTCAGGAGAATGTCAGCCATTTTTAAAAACGTGTTTTCGAGAAAAACGCGTTTAAAGTTTTGTAATGTGTTTACACAAATGTGTTTATAATTACCGCTAATCGGCAATGCCTGGTCCATAGAGGCATCCCTCCTCTTCTTCTAGCTGCTCATGTTGAGCCGCTAACATCTCCCGCCGATTTCAAGGACAAAGTCTCCCTTAACGGCTGAGAACATTTTTTATTCACGTTTATGTTTACGATTTACTAAAAAAAAATCGTAACATCGAATAGGATATATAAGTTAGAAGAAATAGGTGTTTTATATCCGACAAATACAGTTTTTCTTAGCATCTAATAGGATTCTTCATAATCCCCCAGCTGGTTTTTTTTTCGAGGAATTGTGTCATTTCGTCCGTCATTATTTTCTCACTTGAACGTTTTTTTCTCACTTTATATTCTTACTTACACTTAAATCGTTCCTCACTTTAGAGTTTCTCAATTCCAAATCGCAACACTGACACTTCTGCCAAAAGCATTGGCATAGGAAGAAGCTACATGGTAAACGTATGCGTGAGTCACATCTGACGAGCGGCCTGCTGTCGGGCCCGTCGCGTTGAAGGGCAAAGTGCGCATGCGCGCATTAGTATCACAGTCGCCAAATAAGAGGTTTTCGTGATTGGAAAGTAGTATTTATTTGATTTGAAGACATATTTAATCAAATTTTCTATTTTACATGGCTTTTAATTGACGTGAAAAATCGGCACGTAAAAAAACATATTTAGTGACGCCGAATAAAAGCTGTAGTTACAATCACAAAAAACTGTCTCCATACGAGTAAACATTTATTAATTTCTAATAAATTATGTTCTAATGTGCCAATTTATTAGAACATGATAAATCTTTTTTCTGACTGTACCACGGCAAGTCACGAAAAGTCCATTCAAATTATGTCAACGAAGATCGATAATTATACCGAACATTACGAGGTCACAGATAAATGTTACCATTGAGTGAAATTGACATACCATCCCGAAGAGACGAAGGTGTAAAATTTGATAAACCGCTATCGTTCATGGGATTCAACGACATAGGAGAATGGCTGACCGAATTTTCGATACCGACGATACGAGATAGCTGAGTTAGATGGGACGAAATTCAGTGTAATGTGCCATTTGTGTACATTGCTGTATGTACATAAGAACGGTAGCTATCGTAGACGTATGGAGAAACCCCAATGGCACCCTGTGTACGCGCTATAACGTAAGTTACGGCAGTGTTATCGACACCACATTGTATCGAACGTTCCGATTTCCATAACGGATAAAGGTCTTCGCGGATAATAATACCTCGAGTGTTTCATTCAATCGTGCGTAGAACGTTCGCTCGACGTATCGCCATTATCGAACGATATTTATGCCCCGCCAGACATATTGTAGGAACAACAATTCCGCAATTGATTTATCCGCAATCTGACTGCAGTAACGGCTCCACGCTCTTTCTCGTAATCCTCTTCGATGATCGATCATAGGAGCAGGTCCGGAATGGGGGGGGGGGGGGCAAGAGAGGATTAAGCTTCTGTTAGTTTTAGGTAAACTGCTGACGAATGCACTGCCAATCTTTAAAAAAAATTAAATGGGATCTATTTCGATAAAATAGGATTTTTCCTTGTCTTACGGCCTACTACGATCTTATTTGTTTACATTTTTTTTAAATATTAAATACATTCAAATTGAATAAATAAAGATTCGATTTAAATAAATCTTGATTTGCTTACACTATATACTGTAAATCCAAGTGTATATGCATAAAATATTTCATAAATCTAAAATAAAATGGAACACTTAATTCAGAGTTACCACAAGGTTTTTGTATCGTAATTCGGTATTCCCTGGCCTTCTGAAATGATTTTTTTCGAAGGAACTATTTCGCCCATGTGGAATCGAACCTAGACCCTATCGGCCTATAGCTACGCACGCTGCCCCTATGCTACCGAGTGCTTGTAACATCCTGGTCGCAGATATGGCATAAGAGACCCAATAAATTCCTATAATTATTTGTTGTATCACATAAACTATATCAATTAGTTAATATCATTGTGATAATGAGAGAGTTTTATCGAATAGCATGCTATATATATTTTAAATATAACCTCTCTCTCTCTCTCTCTCTCTCTCTATATATATATATATATATATATATATATATATATATATATATATATATATTAGGGTGATTCGTTTCAGGGTAACTTTTTTTTTCTGACCCATCGTGCCCGAAAACCTTTAGTTGGTATCCAAAAACGAAGTTTCGTGAAAGGGGGGTGTTGTCAAAAAATATTTAGAGGTCGCGAATCAAAATTGAAGGTTTCCCATTTGATTAACATTGAAAAAAATGTTTTTCTCATTATTAGTGTTACCATTCCGCGAATTTTGATATCGCAATATTCGCAGATAAATAGATTTTTTTTGTTTAAAAAAAAATCTATTTATTTTACTTCATCCACTATGTTAAAAAAAATCTATTTATTTTACTTCACCCACCTATAGCTGAGAAAGAGTTGAATTTTCGGGCTCGGCTTATAAGACTTTTTTGTACAAAATTACTTTCTCTACAAAGTTCTCATCTGAATTTTTTTCGATATATCTAATAGCTTAGGCGTTACAGCCGTTTGAATAGATATTTTCATACAATATTCACTTGAAATAATGATACCGCTGAAACGGTTGAATTTACGGCCATGGCGTAACGAACTTTATTATAGAGTATCATATTTCCTATGAGAACCCATTTGGAAAATATCGCGAAATCAAAATTCGCGGCATGGTAGCACTAATAATGAGAAAAACATTTTTTTCAATGTTAATCAAATGGGAAACCTTCAATTTTGATTCGCGACCTCTAAATATTTTTTGATAACACCCCCCTTTCACGAAAGTTCGTTTTTGGGTACCAACTAAAGGTTTTCGGGCACGATGGGTAAAAAAAAGTTGCCCTGAAACGAATCATCCTAATATATATATATATAATTCCTCTCTCTCCACCCTCTCTACCCTCATCCCCATTTGATGTGTGTGTTGCAATAAAGACAGACCATTAGTTCAATCAAATAGAAAAATGCTCGAATCTACGAAAATTCTATTCAACTTAAATTACAAAAATTAAATAGATACATTTAGTGTATTCAACTAAATTGTTTTTGGAACAGATGAAACCGAATCACAGATTTATTGGGATTAAATCAAATATTTAGTTATTAGACGATATGAAATAGATTTTGATTTCAATAAATAAATACCATTAAAATAAATAATTCCAATAATAGAATGCAATAGGAAAAATTTGATTTCACGAAACATCTAATTAATTCAAATTTAAAAAAAATCAAATAGACGCGGTTAGTTAATATCAATCGAATTTTTCTGTCAGCGTAGTATGCAACACTTACGAGGAACATCACTGAAGGGATAATAACACCTGGTGAATTTTGTTTCATTTTTTTATTGACCTAAAAGTTTCCCCAACTATCCGAAAATGATATTCAAAAGGTTTCATGTGGGTGAACATTTTTTAAGTGGTCCGAAAATTCGTTTTACCGAGTGAGGTCATGGTGCTGATTTGCAGGTACTTAACTGAACCTTTAAAAGCGTTTTTCTAAAAACCATGTTTTTCGAGTCGGGCGGAAATATAGCGCCTTCAATTTTCAACCGAACGACTCCAAATTTTAACTGTCGCTTCCTAATAATATTTTTTAGTGAAGTACGTAGGATTTTTTCGATCACTTAAAATTTAACGTTTTTCTGACGGACTGTTGACCGATTTTTTCATGAATAAAAAAATGTTCCTTCATACCGACGCCATTGTTGTAAAAAAAAACAATATTTCTCAAAAACCCTAGGAGCTTCACTGAATTTTGACATCTTTTTTCAAAGTCTTTTTCGTTTTTTTGTTCTAGATTGAAAATTGTGACCTGTAGATTACCGCCCATGGAGGTCATTGAAACAAGGAGTTTCCTTTCATCAGCCACTGCGTCGCCAATTGATTTTTAAATAATTAAGAAAAAAACCGTCTTGTACTTCAAGATTAACATAGATATGTATTGCAAACCGAATTGAAAAATATTGCGTCGATTCTCTGAAATAAATTGGAGAAAATGACCCTTGCTTTCGCTCCCACAAGCTGTTATTTTCCCTTAAGTGTCCGGTTTAGATTTTGTTGAAACTCATATATGTGATAAAGAAAAACAGTATTAAAAGGGCAAACCGATCTCAAAGAAAGGCGTGTCACACCTTAATTTAATTTTGTTTCAAAACGTCTATAGTGGATTTTTTAATTGTTTTACATTAGAAGAATATTGGTTCTTATTTTATTCCGGCCATTTGACTGCTTGTTGGTGAAACGGCGAAATCACTCCTCGAAACGCCTTTCTTTGAGGGGTGGTTTATCCCCTCGTCTAACAATATAATAATAAAGACGTGTCTAATAGTTTTCGATGCTTGTTAATGAAAAAGAAATCAGTCTCCAAATCAGACAAAGAAAAAAAATTGTCACACTTTCGTGCAGCAGTTTTTAAAAATAACTTTTCAAAACGTATACTCCTGTACACTCAGACACATAATTAAAAACTTCAAACACGGTGAATTCTCTGCAAAATAACATATTCCATGAATGTTAATTTTTTTTTAAGTCACGTGAGTCAACCATTTATTTGTAAAATTTTGCAGTGTATCCGGATATACGAAATATTTGTTCACTGATATTGTTTTTTGCAACTGCCAAAAACTTTACAACTGCTACTTTAAAATTGCCTCAGTGAAAGGAGAAGAAAACTTCTAAATTGGTAAGTCCAACTCATGTGTCGTGTGGAGTATATAATTACACTATATTGCGCCATAAAATATATAATAACATGCTAAAAGAATTAAGGGGTCACCCCCACTTGCGATTTTGAAAAAATCGATTTTTTTTTTATTGCATTTTTTTGAAGTATAAGTATCTGAGAATATGTCCTGAAAATTTCAAGTCGATCCGAACAAAATTGACTGAGATATGAGCGTTGAAAGAGAAGAATCCGCGTTGAAAGAGCGTTGAAAGAGAAACTTTAAACGCGTTTTTCTCAAAATGGCATTTCTGAAGTCGGTGACCAAGATTACTCGAACACTAATGAACCGATCTTCTTGAAATTTTGCAGGCTTATTTAATACATAAAAATGTAGTCTTTAATCGTTCGATTTTTTTTTTCGAAAAAAAAATGGCCGTTTTATAGCCAAAAAACAGCCGTTTTTTTCGTTAAAATCGAACCATTAACTTTGACTATCCGCCATTTTGTGAAAAATGAATATTTTTTAAAATCCTTTGATTAAAGACTAGTTTATACTTATATTTGACTAAATCCATCCGCATTTTTTTTTCAGATGATCCACTTCGCCGCAATGTTGGTCACCGCAAACCGTGTATATAAAAACATTATTTCATTGACGGCCATTTGCCACTAAACAATGTAATATTTTTCAATAAAAAAATTACTGAAAGTTCTTCAAGAAGTGTTCGTTAAGATGGTATATTGATCGATTAAAAAAGTTTTGTAGTTTTCTTTAAAAAAAATCATGAAAAAGGCCTTTTTTGCGCTACAAGTGGGGGTAACGCCTTAATTTATTCACGTGAAAATTTCGAAAAATATAATTGTGATCGAATTTAGCTGATGTCAGGAAACGTCCCATTTCTTTACTTCAAACAACGTATGTTGTTCGATTGGATCTTGTTTTTTTTCGCAATAAATTATTCAAACACCATTTAAAAAAATGTTCGTCTCGTTTGAAAAATAATTAAGAGCACTTCCTCGCCAAATTGAATCTCAAGAAATAGTTATCGAATTAAAGAAAAAATTTTCCTGCATGAAAAAGGGCAGAAATCTAAATTAATTTAGATTAGATTAGAAACTTAAATCAATTCACAGACAAAATCATCAAACTATATCAAAAAACCACTCTTGATCAAGCCAGTCGAGCATGGAAAAATAGTGTGTGAAAAGCATCGTGAAACTTTTTTTCCCCCTAAACGAACCCTAAGAGCCTATAATTCTTGTCGATACTGTGAAAACGAGTGTCGGAGCAATTTTTGGATGGCGGAGGGGAAAAAACCTTTGACGTGGAAAGCCTGGGGTTTTGAATTTGCGGTGATACAAAACGCTTTTCCACGTATGAAGCTCAAATATATCTCACGAATTATGCGAAACAACGTTTATTAGCATAATCCAAACCTAAAGGACATCGTATAAATCCTGTTTATCGAGCGGGAGAGTGTCTTATCGCGCTACGGTTCTGCTGTACTCACACGTATATTACTCACACATATTTTACTCATGCATGCACAGGACACACACCGACACATACATATATGTCTATTTATACATATATATGATATGAGTATTCGTAATATATATTTGCTTCGTACGGGTGGATTATTTAGCGAGAGTTGGTAAAGATGCGTATCGCCACAGCTCGACTATCCCCGGGCTATCATAAAATTCGTCTCTCTTGGTTATATACCAAATAGACCATTTTCGCCAGAGGCTTTTCCCGCCCCCCTCTCTCTCTCTCTCTCCCTCTCTCTGTCTCTCTCTTTCTCTGTCTTTTCCTCTTTTGGCACATAAACGCTGAATGAGCACATATGTTATACGTAGTTATATGTACATGTGTGTGTGTGTGTGTGTGTGTGTGTGTGTGTGTGTGTGTGTGTGTGTGTGTGTGTGTGTGTGTGTGCGTGCGTGCGTGCGTGCGTGCGTGCGTGCGTGCGTGCGTGCGTGCGTGCGTGCGTGCGTGCGTGCGTGCGTGCGTGCGTGCGTGCGTGCGTGCGTGCGTGCGTGCGTGCGTGCGTGCGTGCGTGCGTGCGTGCGTGCGTGCGTGCGTGCGTGCGTGCGTGTGTGTGTGTGTGTGTGTGTGTGTGTGTGTGTGTGTGTGTGTGTGTGTGTGTGTGTGTGTGTGTGTGTGTGTGTGTGTGTGTGTGTGTGTGTGTGTGTGTGTGTGTGTGTGTGTGTGTGTGTGTGTGTGTGTGTGTGTGTGTGTGTGTGTGTGTGTGTGTGTGTGTGTGTGTGTGTGTGTGTGTGTGTGTGTGTGTGTGTGTGTGTGTGTGTGTGTGTGTGTGTGTGTGTGTGTGTGTGTGTGTGTGTGTGTGTGTGTGTGTGTGTGTGTGTGTGTGTGTGTGTGTGTGTGTGTGTGTGTGTGTGTGTGTGTGTGTGTGTGTGTGTGTGTGTGTGTGTGTGTGTGTGTGTGTGTGTGTGTGTGTGTGTGTGTGTGTGTGTGTGTGTGTGTGTGTGTGTGTGTGTGACCTGCGGCCACTGCAAGCTTTAGGAAAGATTCTCGGGAATTCATGGGGGGATAGTCCAGACCCGCGGTAGACATACTTCCGGGTTTTTCTTCTTCGGCTCCCCAGAGGATATCTGTCGAACAACGACACAGTCTCATACACGGGATCTTCCTCATATATGACGCATTAAGGGCTCGCATGAAATAGCATCGAGTATGAAGAAAGACAACGTCGTTTTGCGAGTTGAGGGAAGCCGAAACTTTTTTTCGGGTGTGCAAGACTAGGAACATGAAAATCCAAAGGACGGTACCGTGATTAGTAGTAGGCCCGTTTAATGGGGGAAATCCCTTTAGACGCCTGAAAATGAGTAATTTTTTATGAATTTTTTTAAAGGTGATACAATAATCGCATAATTTTTTTATTTTGACATTATCTTGTTACAAGTTTCTAGTGCTAAATTTTTTTTCCTTACAAAATAAATAAAATGGCGGCGCATAAGGTATCCCTTTGTCCGTCTTTCGAAAAACTGCTCATTCTATAGCTCAAAAAGATATTGTTCGATCGGGCTGAAATGTTGGGAGGTTTCTCACGATAATATTGTTGGAAGGATATACCTATAAAAGTAAATAGTATAAAATTAAAAATTAGGTCGGCTTTGTAATCAAGTTTTCATATTTGGACCATTTTCTCGACAATTTTTACCGTAAAAAAGCAATTCATTTACGCGATAACCTTAAAACTTTAGGTATATCCTTTCAATAATGTTATAGTGAGAAACCTCCCAAAATTTCAGCCACATCGATCGATAAATTTTAAAACTATAACATAAGCAGTTTTTCAAAAGATGCCTAAAGGAATACCTTATAACGTCGCTATTTTGTTTTGTTTAGAAAACAAAAAAAATGTTCAATACTTGAAAGTTTTAATAAGATAATGTAAAATTTTTTAAATGATGCGATTATTTTATCATCTTTAGAAAAATTCATGAAAAATGACTCATTATCGGGTGTCCAAAGAGATTTCCCCCTTTAATATTGGTAATTGAAAAGCAGGTTTTCTCTAACAACAAAAAAGTGATAATATTGCTTGAGATTGTATTAATTCTTCATTACCATGGATGAGGGATGAAATGCTTAAAAACAGAAGAACGGTACCATGCTTACTAAAAGACCTGGCATTTATTATTGGTAATTGAAAAGCAGGCATTGATTAAATTGAAAAAAAAAGTTAATAATATTGGTTGAGAAATATTTTATTAATTCTGCATTACTAAAGAAAGTTAATAATTTTGGTTGAGAAATATTTTATTAATTCTTCTTTACTGTATGAGGGATGGAATGCCTATAAGCAGAAGAATGATATCGTGCTTGCTAAAAGGCCCGTCAGTTAAAATTGGTAATCCATAAGCAGTCTTGTTCTCAATTTGAAAAAATACTTAATAAGGTGATTGGCCCAGTAATCGTCACCTTAAGCGGATCGCTCGACTGTGCAAATTGACATAGCTCAACATGGAAAGTGAATAGAAGTTATTTTAAGTCATTCTCAATCAGTTTTTCTTTGGGCACAAGAACATCGTTGTGAAATTTTCGTGCCTGGTGCAGTTTTCGAGATGATATTTCGTAAAGGTTATAAGACGCTATTGTACAAGTCATCTTATTGAATGTATGAACATGACGATCACTAGGACCCTGACGATGACTGGCCCGACCACTTCAATATTCATTGAGAAATATTTTATTAATTCTTCATCACGCTGGATGAGGGATTACTAAAAAGCCCGTCATTTAATATTGGTAATTAAAAAGCAGGCTGTCCCATTAAAAAAAATTATTTAATAATGTGGATCGTGGGATATTTTAATACTGGGAGAAATGGAGGAAGGGTACGTGTGATCGATTTATGGAGGTATCGTAATTCGAAACTTTTAATTGAAAACGTAGGGATTGCTTTGAAGAAATTTTCGTAGAGATTCAATAATTTGATTTTTTAAAATCGTGTAGCAATCCACAAGATTTCACTGTTTAAAAAAGAAAACAACCACACCAATTGTTTTTAATTATTGCGGATAAGCTTGTCTGCACTAAAAGCACGCTTTGATTAATCAACAAAGTTGATAATATTGGTTCAGAAATATTTTATTATTTGGAGTACAAAAAAGTCTCCGCCGTTTTTTTTTTAATAAACAATTGGGCGTTCATCGTCAAAAAACGGTACTTTATGTTTTATTCAAAGTATTGTCCATCGCTAGCCACTACTTTTTCAGTAATGCCAACTCCTACAGAATGTTCCCCCTAGGACCAACTTCAAATCCCCCTAGATGTCGATGAAAAACCCCTAATGTTTTCATTGTACACCCTGTTTGAGTACTTGACTTACTTTGCAATCCAATAAACCTCGCGAGTAGACAACCAACTAACGGACACAACCTCAACGTTACAACTGACAACGTGAAAACGTTGAACCGTAAAAGTAAAAACGGAATTCTCTTGATCAGCAAGTTGTTGGTCGTAATTCGAAATTCGAAATAAAATTTGAAATAAAATACGCAATGAGACAATAAACTAACGGACACAACCTCAACGTGACAGCGTGTGAAAACGTCGAACAGTAAAAGCAGTAAAAGTGAAAACGGAATTCGTTGGTCTTGACTTGCAAGTTGTAGTGCGAAATTCAGCTATCAAGGCCACTTGTGTTGCTAGCACAAGACATGAAGTATGGCATTGGTGTAAAACATTTTGAAAGGCAATCGATTATAATTGAGCCAGAAGAAAAGTGATCCTTAAATTTAACGTTTAGTTTATAAGAAATATTTATTGCGAATGGAAGATTCTTCGCAGGAATATGTATTTCGAATATATAAAATATATTGTCTTGCACATAATTTCGACGATCGAACGAATTGACCTATTTCAATTTCCGATCGAATTAATTGAAGATACATTGTTTTCTTTGTTTTCACTTTTTTTTTCAAGATATGCACTTTGCTTTCACGCCCTCAAAAAAGTTTCTTAAGTAATGTACCCCCTAGAAAATCCCCCTAAAGAATACCTCTAAATAAATTTACCCCCTAAAAACCCCTTCACATTTTGTTTCCCCCTAAATTTGGGGGCAAAACCCCCAAGTTGGCATCACTGTACTTTTTCCAATCTTTCTGGCAGCATAAGGATACCGCGTCGGAAGAACGCTTCATCTTTTGAGGCTATCCACAAATCGACCCAATTTTTGGTGTCTTCATATGATGTGAAGCGCTGCTCAGCCAGGCCGTGCATCATCGATCGAAATAAATGATAGTCAGAGGGAGTCTGGTGAAGACGGCGGGTGAGGTAAAACTTCCCAATTGAGTGTTATGAGTGGCCCTTTCGCTTATGCCTGGAAAGCAGCATTTCACATGTGCAAAATCGGCGTTCAACGTTTCTCGGCTTCAGTTCATATGGAACCCAATCTCCTTGCTTTTGAATCATTCCCAACGATTTTAAACGCTGTGAAATTGCTTGTTGAGTCACTCCTAACGTAAGTGCAAGTTTTACTTGCGTTTGGCACGAATCTCCCTCCAATGATGCTTCCAATTCCGCGTCTTCGTACACTTTCGGCCTTCCGCTACGTTCTTTGTCTTCGACGTCAAACTCACCGGCCTTAAACTTCTGAAACCACTCGCGACAGCTTCTGTCACTTGAGAGGTCAGGCCACAGTAGTATTTTCAAAAAATCGATTTTTTTCGCTAAAACGGTGCTTTATCATCATAAGAATAAGTTACTATTCGATTTATAGCAAGACATTTTTGTCTCACCGACTTTGAGCGTATAACGTAACCTCTGGCACGGCCATAGAGTATCTGAAACTCGAAACACCGTTTTCCAATTGGCGTGACAAATAACTAATTTTGATAATTAATTAATTTTATGAGTGAATCACTTTTTCATACGAAAAAAAATTGTTAAATTCGCACATGGTTTTACACCCGTTACTGTGGGCTAACCCCTTAACGTAGCCTCGCCATATGCTTATACAAGCAATCGATGCGCCTCAGCTGCAGATTTCTTCAAATGCAAGAAGTTGATCAAAAGTTCCCGCAAATCACGCTTGTTCGGCTCAAAACTCGACATTTTCGCACGAAAAAGACTATGTGATGCCGATACAAAATCGCTAATATTTCAAGGTTATGCTCTTGCCGGATGACCAACCTTACGATATAACGTTCAACATTTGACAATTTCAACCATAACCTCCTGGTGGGGCCATCTTTTGTCAAACAGCGGATACTTAGTTGTACTCCCAATAATTCTTCACTACGATGGATGAGGGATGAAATGCTTGAAAACAGAAGCATAATACCGTGCTTACTAAAAAGCCCATCATCTAATATTGGTCAGTGGCAGGCAGGCTTTGTCTAATTTTAAAAAAGTAATAAGATTGGTTGAGAAATATTCTATTAATTATTACGCTGGATGAGGGATGAAATGTTTAAAAATAACAGAACGATACCGTGCTTACTGAAATGCCCGTAATTTAATATTCATAATGGAAAATCGGGCTATGTGTACCTAAAAAAAATTTCGATAATGTTGATCGGGGAATATTTTATTTCTTAAAGAAATGAAAAAAGGGTACGTGTGATCGATCCATCCAGCTTGTATATTTCGGAGTCTTTAAGGGAGACTTTGTCCTTGTAATCGGCGGGAGATGTTGGCGGCTCAACATGAGCAGCTAGAAGAGGAGGGATGCCTCTATGGACCAGGCATTGCCGATTAGCGGTAATTATAAACACATTTGTGTAAAAACATTACAAAACTTTAAACGCGTTTTTGTCGAAAACACATTTTTAAAAATGGCTGACATTCTCCTGACCGCTGTAAGTAACATATCGACCTGAAATTTGGAGAGCATACTCAGAAAATATGTCTTCACGGAATGACGGATCGTTTTTTCGATAGATACATTTTTGCATT
This sequence comes from Ophion ellenae, assembly GCA_963210295.1. Lineage (NCBI taxonomy): Eukaryota > Metazoa > Arthropoda > Insecta > Hymenoptera > Ichneumonidae > Ophion > Ophion ellenae. The sequence goes on from OY723387.1 coordinate 61,724,263, forward strand.
TATTATTTATCTTTTTATGCGAAAAAAAAAACGCGAAAATTCGATTTTTTTTTAATTGCCGCCATTTTCCGAAATTTGTACTAAACAAAAAACCCATCCGTCATTCCATGACCAAAGGGTCACAGATTGATAATATGCTTTGAATTTGTGTTTCAGATCAACAAAGAGGGGGCAGTGATGTCAGCCGTTTACCTCCCGCGATTTGAGGACCTGTTTTCGCGGAGCTGCAACGGCCGCCATTTTGGTTTTTTTTTTTCAAAAAAAATTTTTTCTGACGTTCTGTATATCATGAATAAAAGCAAGAAAAAAAACCGCACTCAAAAAGCTTCACTCGTTTCCTTTAAAAACAATAAAATGTAAACACCTGAAATATGGCACTCCAAGGACAAAGTCTCCGTTGATTGGAAACATAGGGGTTCCTTTAAAGAAATGTTCGTCGTGATTCAGAAATTTGATTTTTTTAAAATAGTGTTGCAATCCACAAGATTTCGCTGTTTCAAAAAGAAAACAGCCACGGAAATGTTATCAATTACCGAGGTCAATACCGAGGTTATCAATTACCGAGGTTATCAGTCCTTGTTTGCACTGAAATAAAATGTAACGATCTTGGAATGCAATAAATTCATTTCGCTCCGTCGCTGGTTGAGCTTGAACATCGTATATGGTTCGAGATTTATAGCGAGGCTCTGGATACTTGGCGTAGTTTAGTTGTAGGAGAAGATGGAGGTAAAAAAAATCAATCGATGGAAAAGAGATGCGATGTAAATTGGAAATGCTTGCGTTCAATAACGAATCACAACGGCGCTAAGCTCCATCCTTTTTTATCTCTTTTACTCTCGCTTTCCTCCCAGCTCTCTCTCTCCCCCCATGGAAATTTATATACGCAAAAATATACTGCAAATTTATTTTATTAATAATAGTAATATCTGTGAAATGTATGCCATATATTGAAAATATATGTTGCATATATGTGCCAAATTCTAATTTTCGTAACGTTTTTATATATGAGATGTATATGCGTGGTATTACTGTATATCAATGTATCATATATCAATGATATATTTAGCATATATGTTGCATACACACTGCATACATACCACATATATACTGCATAAATGGCACATATATGCCACATATATACAGATATGCGTAGCATATCTGTATATAGTGTTTATATGTAATAGTGTACTTTAACTGTAAGTTAAGTTTTATTAAGTTTAACTGTAATAGTGTTTATACACAGCATATATTTCTTGTCAGGAATATGTATAAAAAATGTATGCGTCATTTATGACGCATAAATGACACATATGAGTCATATATGGCGCATACATTTTTGATATATTTTTCTGACAAAAAATAGATTGAAAATATATCGAAAATATATGCGTCGTAAATGCCTCATATATGCATCATATATAGTGTTTATACGTAGCATATATTTTTTTGGTCAGAAAAATGTATCGAAAATATATGGGTCATATATGCATCATATATATGGTGTTGAAGTTTGCATCGTTGGAACGCAACGAAAGTTCTGTTTTGCATTTTGTTTTCCATATTTTTATTCTTATAGGCGATCTTTTTTGATAGATTCATCATATACATCGCTAAATAAAAGCCTTACAAAATAATTGAATAACTTTTGTCGGTGAAGTGTGCCAAATTAAATTAAATTCGTTGCAGTCCAACGATGCAAACTTCAGCATCGTTCATATATGTGGTGCATATATACTGAATATATACGTATTATTCTATTTTTCGTCACTATATATGCGACCGATATATATATATATATAGCATATATTTTCTGCATATATTTTACATACATAAATTTCCATGGGGGTCTCTCTCCCTCTTTCTCTCTCTCTCTCTCTCTCTCTCTCTGTCTTCCTCTCCTTGCCCCTTCATTGATCGTCTCGTAAAGTCGCTCGTGCAATATCGGATACAGAGATCCTAATTGGAGTTGGCTGCTAAGTTGGAAGCGGGGAATCGAGCGGGGCCAAACTTCGAACAGCAAGTATATCGGGACGAGCTCGACGTGCTTTCGCGCGAACAAGAGCTGCGAGAGGCGTGCGAGGCTAGAACAGTACATCGGCTAGGTACGTACGAACATTTATGTTCGTCTGTGTGTGTGTGTGTGTGTGTGTGTGTGTGTGTGTGTGTGTGTGTGTGTGTGTGTGTGTGTGTGTGTGTGTGTGTGTGTGTGTGTGTGTGTGTGTGTGTGTGTGTGTGTGTGTGTGTGTGTGTGTGTGTGTGTGTGTGTGTGTGTGTGTGTGTGTGTGTGTGTGTGTGTGTGTGTGTGTGTGTGTGTGTGTGTGTGTGTGTGTGTGTGTGTGTGTGTGTGTGTGTGTGTGTGTGTGTGTGTGTGTGTGTGTGTGTGTGTGTGTGTGTGTGTGTGTGTGTGTGTGTGTGTGTGTGTGTGTGTGTGTGCGTGGAAGAGGCCTCGTGGGAAATCCGGGTCTGGCCATCGTTAATTGGCATGGGTATAACTTGAATTCGAGGATGAAGCTGAAGAGGTATAAGGGCGCACGAGGACGAGAAAAGATACGGTGGAGACGTTCGTGCCGAGGATACGACGGGAGAGATCAGTCGGATGAAGAAAATAAAATAGCGCAACAAGAACACCCGGTCTAAAGGGCAAAAAATAGCATAACGAGAGGGAGGGAGGGATGCGAATCGGAACAAAAGTACCAAAGGCCTTGAACGAAGAAAAACGCATTAGCTCATTCTTCTTTTCCCTTTGCGAATCGACAGAGAAACGGTAATGAAAGCAGAGAAAAACAAAAAAAGGAGCCAGATGAAAAAAAGACGAGAAAAAAGTCTGCTGGAAGACATATGATAGCTCTTGAAAATTCAAACGCATCTTGGTAATGTCTTGTATTTCCAGCCACTGTTTTGTTCGAGGTATTGTGGTCCGTGATTGTGGAAATTCGGTAATGGGCACTCGGCGAGACGGGAATGGGAATTCAACAGCTTGATAAGGAGAGGGGAAGAGACAAGGGAAAGGAATAGTCTGCATGTTTATGAAGTCAAGGGGAAGTACAGAGAGAATGAGATTAGTCGAGGGCTTGAAATCCTTCCCATACGCTCGCGCTGCTGTACAGCGAGAGGGAGAGAGAAAGACTTTTGAAAGACCCTGATCGTTTAGTGCTTCTTACAAACGTCATTTTTTGCTCTTTTTAGCTTGTCAATTACCGTTTGCACTCCCAAATGAAGGTAAAAATTTCGATTTTCTTATTCTTTTTAGAACCTCGCGCCTTGCGAGTTTATTTCAGTGTTCAACTTTAGGACGGTATGAGGAAAATCGTCGTACCTATTGTTCATGATTATCCATGGAGTTTATAAACGCAATAAAGGTTTATATATTTTCTAACGGAAATTCGACGTGCTTGTGTAATGGTGGTGGAGTTTTTGTCGTTGCAATGCACCGAACATTACTTTTTTCATTTTCCACATTTTTCGGGCAGATTTGGGCTACGAAAATCAAGCGATCATGTTTTTGAGGATTTTTTTAGTGATCTACAACTTGGTTCTGCAAAAAATTGTTTTGGATAATAACGAAAATAAGAAATTGAAACGAATTTTCGTTGCATCCCGGCGATGTGAACTTCAACTCGATCTTATGTGGGATCTTTCAAAAAGTCCGGAATGATAAGGTATTCGTTGCATAGGATTGCATTTAATTTAATAAAATTTGCTTATTCGTATCAATTTTTAAGAATTCTCAAAACAAAAATCACAGAAGAACGAAAATTCTGTGAAAATTCATAAGTATTCAGAAAAAATAACAAATCAAGGAAAATCAACGGTGACCATTGTTTTTGCTGATTATTCGTTTAATGTGTCTATTGATAACTTGCGAATATTATTATTTAAAGCCATTATTCGCAAGACTTTTAAAATCTCGATTTTTTTCAACATATTGTCGAGTCGCGAACTCCTGAAATCAAACTTTTGACTGGGAGTTTACGGATGATAAATCTTGGAACAACCGGTGACACGCTAGGACCTTCATAATGTACCTTAACACAAAATGATCGAAACCTAATATTTTTCACCCCAGTCAAAGATTCGTCCATCTACAATAGAAAAATTACAAAATGTCATCAACTAATTATAGGCGCGAATGCTTCACGTCGCCAGATGCTGATCGTCTCGCTAGAAACATTTGATAAGGCACTCACAACCTTGCATGCTCATAGCGGATATGCCAAACCGCGAAAGCCCTTGAAAGTCTCGTACGTGACCATTTTTTCCCGATACCACAAACGGTGAATCGAAGTCGGAAGACATAAAAGTTTCATGCGGTACATGCCTTTCCCGCAAATAAACGTAGTTTTTTTTTCCTTCACTTCGTAGACGTGACTGCGAAATAAAGTTTTCGGTTGAGAGTTTTTGCCGTCGAAGCGTTATTATTCATCAAATCGTTTATTGCACCCTCTGCAGCTTCTCAAACGCAGATACCAGCTACAGTTCACTGTAGCTGGGATCTGCGTCAGTATACTGGTTACAAAATTCCATACATCGGCAAGGTCTCTTGAAAATGAAAATTCTTTTTTTGCCTTCAAGTATTTTTTTGTATATGGTATGTCAATTTCTTGCTCTGTGCAGACCCCTTTGATTGCTTTCGTATTTGAGGCACTTGACATGACCATTTTGACGCTGTGGCTCAAGGTAGATAGTCAGATTGCCAACGCAAAGCATTGCGCATACCTCGTACTGGTTATGCCTTTTTCGTTGTCTATTGCATGCTCCCGATAGTAAAGTCCTCCAATACTTTTCCTCCAATTTGCATCTCAAGAGAGGTACTTGGAGTACATTTTAATCGCTTAGTTTTCCCGTTCGCATTTCGACGATATTTTCATTGCTCGAACTTTAAGGCCTTAGGCCACAGTAACGGGTGTAAAATCATGGGCGAATTTAACCATTTTTTGTCGTATGAAAAAGTGATTCACTCATAAAATTAATTATACATCTATTTAGTATGAATATCAAGTTCTTAGCATTTTTTTTTCATGTACAACATGGCCGACTACTAATATTGTCTTTTGTTATCTTTTTTTCAGGCGCTCCGCGTGACATTTAGCATCCACAATTTTTTACCTAGAACAAAAAACAAAAATTCTCGTCCATCTACATTAGAATACCCTGAGAAGTACGTATGGAATTTAAAAAATATTGTTTTATTCAAAAGTTGTAGGTATTTGAACTTAAGAAATGAATTTTCAGTGGAAAATTTCGTTATAACTGCTCATAAAATGAAAAGTTTTCGATTAATCAGAAATTCCGTAGGTACTTCTCTGCGAAATGCAATTAGGAACATAACTTTTAAATTTGAAGTAAATCGAGTGAAAATTGTTGAAGTTATTTGTCACGCCAATTGGAAAAAAGCTGTTTCGAGAAGTTCCGAGTAGCCGGCCATGTTGTACATCGAAAAAAAAATTTCTAACAGCTTGATATTCATACTAAATAGATGTGTGATTAATTTTGTGAGTGAATCACTTTTTCATACGAAAAAAAATGGTTAAATTCGCGCATGATTTTATACCCATTACTGTGGACTAAGGCATATGGGCAAATTCTCCTGGTTTCTCGACAAAATGAATAAAATTATTCACATCAAATCAAATGGAAATAAAATCAGAAATAATGCTAGAAAAAATGCTCAACGAGGGAAAAAAATAACCGTGCTGCCGAGATCTCGATCCGAACCATAAAAAAAAATATACAAATCCATAATCAACAGATGGATCGGCGAAGAAGTTTCTCCCTTAACAATCTCGTCCGAAGCTCGAGTGAAGCACCGCTCCGTAGTGCCCAATCGAAGAATGAATGAATAACGAAAAGCTTTCGACTCTTGCGGTGCATCGCAAATACTAACTGCTACACTTGTGCGATATACATCACGACGTTTCACAATCACTGCATGCGCGTGTTCCCCGATCCACGTACATGTATGAACACAAGTCTACATACGCCCGTCCGTACGTGTTCTCTTCTTGCGCACCGCGCACGTTCCCTTCTGGTAACCGCAACCCGACCGAGCTCCACCGCCGCCAGGATGACGTACAGTGGTCGCCAGCACATTTCTCGTTTCCGCATGGGACCTACCGGAAATGTGACTTCACGCCATTATCGTTCGTCGCTTAGCGGTTTACTCGCGCCTACAACCCGTGCGCAAAACCCACCGTCTCTCACGTCCCAATGCCGTTTCTCCTAGAAAGAGAAATTGCAACGGAAAGAGCAGACGAGAGAGAAAGAGGGAGAGAGAGCGAGGCAAAGAGGAAGCGGTTGAGAGAGGGTGCGGAGAAAGGGAAGTAAAAGAGCATCATTAATCCAACCGTTTGCGAGCTTAATCGTCATTCAATTACGGACCACCGAGTCGTTCAGTTCCTTCTAACCTCGTTCCGGTATTTTGAAAAATTCGTTGAAGCACCCTTCAAATAATTCGCACCCAAAGTTAACACTCAACTGGTACAAATATTGAATTTTATTTGAAAAAATAAGAATTGCCAATTGAACGCGAGAAAGTTAGCATCATGGTGATGTCGCTGAAAGTCCTGTCACTGATCGTTCTCCTCGTTGGATTGTCGGCTTTGATCGTGGCATCGCCGATGACCTTCCCCGCCAGGCGTCACCTTCACGACAATAAGGTTTGTCCCGATGGATACAGGCTTTCGCGAACCGGACTCTGCCGGAGGACCCTCATAGTATCCCCCTCGTACTATCCGCAGGTGAGCAAAACCACCCTAATGAGGGCACGTCGAGTATACACGATTATTCACTTCGTCGCACACCGAATCCTCGACGAAATTCTCGTGACCCCCCATCGCCCTTTACCCGATGCTTTTCGCGAGGGTGACTTCGTTCCGTGTGTGGATTATCACATACGTGTGTAGGTGTTTATGAGGGTTTATTCGAGCTTCCACTTGGACACCCGAAACCGGCCTTTTCCCCTCTTCCAAACAAAAAGAAGATAAAAGGTTCGTCTGTTCGTAGACCATCTCTCACTCTAGCCTATATCTATCGCAGGACTAACAAAGAACATAAAAGCCTAGGACACCCCTTGAAAACCCTCGAGAAAGCGTAAGGACCCGTCATCTCCATCTTTAGTACCTTCGCAAACCCAAACATATAGGTGTGTGTGCGTGTGTGTGTGCGTGTTGGAACAAAATAGAGATGTCATCCTCGTAAGGCAAGAGAGACGACGAAAAGTGAAGAAATAATAGGGGTCGAATGGTGAGGCACGTGAGAGGGATGGTACAAGTCGATCAATATATACACGTGATACACTCGAGATGGAACTTGTGTAATCCGTCCATGGAAAAAACAATAAAGCAGTTATCCCCGTCTGTGTGTGTGGCTGTGTCTATGCCCGTGGGTCGAAATACGTGGTCGCCTGCTCCTCAACTGCTCCACATTACACAGTGGACGAATCTGTGGATGTTGGAGTTGAGAAATTTGTCTTACGATTTTATGAACAAACAATTCCATCACTGTTTACCCGAGAGCTATAACTCAACGATAATCCCGAGTAAAAACATGAAATACGAGACTTTGATTATTTTATTCTTCAAACAGACTTGATTGGCCATTTTCGATGTCAATAAACTGGTGCTGTTCGTTACTCTCGTAGCGATTGAAAAGACTTGGATGAGCTCCATAGCAAGTTCCACACTGTTGAGTATAACACAATAGATGACAAATTCAATCGTTATCATTGTGAGTTGTGGGGGCACTCGCATTGAACGGTGGTGTTTTGTGACCCTTGAGAAAAAAAATACCCTCGCAAATTCGTTTATCCGGAAAAATACGAATTTCTTAATAACGCAACAGAGAAGACTCGAAGCTCGTGGGAAACGGGAAAGCTTGAAGCCTAGAGAAATTGCTTTGAAAGGCATCGAAAAAAGATATCTCGCAAAGTAAATTAAGCTCTCGTCACGAATATATATATATATATATATATATATATATATATATATATATATATATATATATACACATATATACACACGAAGAGACATGAGCTATAATCCGTTGCTCGAGACGAGCAGGTTTTTCATCCCGAGTCTTCGTTCTCTCTACATCCCCATCGCATATATCCTAATATCATGTTCGTTATTTGTCGACAAATATGAAACCGCATTTTATATCGCCAACGTTTGTAGACGTTCAACGGAGCAGGCGATATTAAAATAAATATGACGGGGAGGTCGTAAACTCGTACATACGAGAGAACGATTATTGTCATAAAAATACTTTGTTGCCTAAGAGGTAACGAGCAGAGAGTAAATTCAAACGGGGCAGCGATTGTCATCGGAAAAGACGTTCTCTCGTACAATTTCATGGTTATTTTTATCAAAGTGGCGCTGAATGCAGATAATAGCGAAATAATTGTTCGAAGAAAAGCGCGGTAGGGAATCATATTTGGTGCTCGTAATTTTCCTTTGTTTGATATGGCCCAATTTGTGGGCAACTGTATTATTGAATTGGAGACAACTCGCGAAGAGGAACGCGAACGAAACGAGAAGGAGGTAGGCGCCAACGTGAAAATGTAATCTACAGGCCTGTTTCCTTCTTTTTAACTCAATAGCCCATCGCCTCGCTTGAGATGGAACGTGGTTGAACATTTGTTTCCCCTTACTTCCAAATCCCACCAACGTCACACCCCCAGCTCGCGATCGATTTTATACCACCAATTTTAAACGCCAAACCCTTTGGTGCCTGCGGCGGATCGATTTTGCCTCTCTCGTCCCTTCAAGTCTGTCTTTCGTGAATTGGCGAATTTTTGGGAAAACGGTGTCTCGCAAAATGTAGGATGGGTGCGACAAGATAGCCCATTCAGCGTAGCCTACCCAAGGCACCTTCGGAAACATTTGTATTACGGTCTTGGTATGGGGGTGTCTTATATTGAGGTTGAGTAAGGTTACGAACAGCGCTTAATAAAAAAGTATCCTGCTTCGCCAGAGCCAGCTCTCGTATGTACGAAGTGAAAAACGCTCTCTTCCTCGTGTCGTCTTCGTTACATTATACATACAGTATTCGTACCATGGCCGACGCCCCCCCGCGTGTGTGTTTTCTCGCCACCGAACACGCCAAACAGCCACATATACGGTGGCGCACAAGCGGCACCACGAACTCACGCGCACTCAACCGCAAAAGCGCCTCTCGCTTACGTATTCATAAACACTCGGGCGCTGTGCGGTCTTCTAAGTGAGTTTATGCGGCCTCTCTTGCACTCTCACTCTCTCTCTCTCTCTCTCTCTCTCTCTCTCTCTCTCTCTCTCTCTCTCTCTCTCTCTCTCTCCCTCTCTCTCTCTTCTATCTCTATCTCTCTGTCACTCTTCTCCATCTCACTTTTCCATCTTTTTTCCTCGTTTGCGCACTGCCTTGGCGTTCCGGACACCTTTTTTTCGCGGTGTGACGCTTCTCAAAAGCTCGAACCACAACTTTTTTCTATCACGTCGCACTCGAGTCCTCCATACTCGATTCAACTAACGCATACAGTGGCCCTTTCGCCACTCTGCAATCACAATTGCAAATAAAACGTCACTGATCTCTCGCGCGAATCAATACTTTCCTTCTTGTTTGACATTCGCCGAAGAACAGCTGAGAAAAAGACGAAGAACAAGCTGGAGTTATTGATTTACGTGGCAACTCAAATCCCCAAAAACCCAAACCCAAAATAAAAACCCGAACAAACTTTGTAAGATATCTACTTAGGGAACAGTTGAGGCCAGTATACGTAGATTGGCGAGATCATTGGTAGATCATTGTCCTAGGTTCTTGGCAGAAGTGAAAACTAAAAGATTATTTGCGCAGTCCACTCTGGACAGACGGAAAACTGACGGGACTCTCTTCTCTGTATTTGGTCAGACTGGAAACTGAAAAGTCATTGTCCTCGCGGAGTGCCACCGATATATGAGATTGTTAGAATACTATAAAATATTGGAAAATGTGATTGATTTAAATAACATATTATTTGATTTGAAAAAGCTCTTCTGTTCTCTGAATATCTACATTATCCTTCAAATAAAATTATATTCTATTAAAATCATTCTATATGCAATCCGTAGACGTATGGATGAAATAATTAAGCGGTTGCTACATTTTTTATTTCGTACAAAAATATAATCAATAGAATTAATTATTTCTTTACTGCGTCGAAATGAATATGCCATGGGACGTAAGTTTCTCAATTTGTTTTAAATCTTAAATAAAAAGTGAGCATTAGAATAATCATCCACGATAATGGAGAGAATATCAGATAACCAATGGAATATCCATGGAGAGGATATCAGATATTCAACTGATGAGAACAGATACTACACTTTGATCTTAGCCACAGGCCAAGAAGCGATACTCTTTAGAGTTTCTCCGGCGTTTAAGTAGATTTTCGGTGCGCGCTACGCTTACGAGAAACGAGCGCGCGTGCGGCCTCTAGCGGTTACTCCGAGAACTACGAATTTCCTCACACCTATAATTTCGGTGGTACTCGGCCATGATTTGGTTGAATTTATTCAACCAATGCGCAAGAAACAAATTTTATTTTCGCATAATTTTTTAACCAATGCAGACATTTGCTTAATATTTTTCAATAAAAATGAAATATTAATATTTTAACGAATAATGTGCTTGGAAATCAACATCGGATTTCTTGCCTGTTTGGACAATGGTCTCCACTTTTCAGTCGATTCAGGTACAGAAGGCACTAATTTGTCAGGTGCCATTCTATGCAAGTATGCATAGCAGTAGCCAAGTCATGTACGCAGGTCAACAGTCCATTCGGTGCACTCAGATAAAAATCCTAAGGATCATACCCCGGATACTAGGACAGACTGCCGCCCGGCGAATCACTGTCCTGTGTATCTGAACCGACTGAAAACTGAATACCGTCACACCGCATCCAGACAGGCAGCATACAGCAGAGAAACCAAGCAGGTTACCGTACGAGTGTAATTTGTATCACGATGTCACTAAAGTTCTCAACGGGTGGATGATAATCATACCATTTTACTTTTTCCACTAATCGCTAACCAGTTTGGTGTTATTGATTCTTTGCAGCATTTCGAGGAATAAGGACCACATGCTGTACGATCGATAGCCCGAGCCGAGTGATAAGGTCACCCCAGGAGCGCGGCAGGACTCGACGAGGGAAGAGAACGTGACACCACACATACACCCGCACACATTTTGACAAGCATATATACATATCTCTTTTACACACACACACACACACAGAACGACGTGGATCTTCCCGAATTAACTCTCTCTCTCTCCCTCTCTCTCTTGACGTTACAGATCAAGATATATAGTTGGCCGACATATATCTACGCATGTACACATTTAACACCGAATCTCCTGCTTTCACCAATTCAGCACACAGACATGGGCCATCACACACACACGCAAACACGTACACACCCACACGCACATCTATAATCGTCGAATCCAACGTTGAATAATTGAGCGATGCTTATACCATTGGATAATGGCTGTATCACTCTATACGAACATATATGTACATCGTTGACATATACCTAGCTCATGTATGTAGAGAATATACGTCTATGTACATGTGCGCGCCACATGCATTAGACCGGATTTCCAAAATCGATTTATAACATTATATCAACTCAGGTATCGTCAACATGTGTGAATACATTTACCTCTATACATAATTGGATGTGTATATATATATGTGTGTGTTTTTAAGTGCGTATGCACGTTTCATCGATGATAGAAATATTGGGCTCGAAACATTGTCGAATATTTCGTCGGGGGTCGCCAATCCCGGGGCATCAGCATCCAACAAAACCGCCCCGATAGAATATTCACGAGAAATTCATTAACTCATGGAAGGGAGCTTGAGGTCTTCCCTCGCCCGCGGGTGCACACATAATGATGTTATAACGAAGTATACCCCGTAAACGGGACGTATCTTACTGCACTCGGCAGTGTGTATTTTGTCTCACCCGATAGGATTTATGAATACGTACCGTATGCATTAACAGCTTGTCATCCCTCGGGTGAAGTATATGAATAAATAAATTACTGGAAGTAGGTCAATGGGAAAATTAGGTCAATTTTCGTGGTACTTATATGTGCGTCTGCTAGGGCCCATGTACCTTCATCTTTGATCGCGTACTCGTGTACATATGTGAATCTCCTCGGAAACATGACCTGCTGCGGATCCACGGACAACTAATTATTTCAACGGAGTGAACGAACTGGCCGTCCCCGTACCCGCCCTGTTTCCTATTTCCAATGGTAGCCTCTTGATAATTGTATTTTTAGAACATGGGGCTACAGCGCGACCGAGCACGGAACCTGCTGTCACACGGGCAAATTGCTCTCCTGCTAAGCTTGCATTCTTCAACTGGGTATCCATTTATTCGATGAAATATTTCCGATTTCGATGTTCCTCGAGTTGTTACCGGAGACCCTTCGACTGGCAGGGCTACGTCTGAAAGTTGGTGCAATTTTAAGTGCGGCACTTCCAGCAGTTTTTTGTTGTTGTTTGTTTTTGACGTGGGTCAGATCACCTGAAATTGAGGTCGCTGGCTTTGGCTTAGCCAGCCATGAAGCTTGCATCGACATATTTTCGTTAATATTGAAAATCCTACTTTTTGCCGATTCACATCCGTAGATCTCCAATGAGAAAAATTGTCGTCTGATTGACTCCTTATTGAACATTAACAATTTTTTTTATCTTGATCCCCAAAATCGTAGAGGGGCTAAAAAATTGGGTAAATCTGCAGAATCAGGGCTGCAGCAAAAAACCGCTCGAAATTTTTTTCTAGCTTTGTTATCATTGAAAAATGATATCCCATGTAATATTATGGTGGGGGATGCCAAAATTTCCGATAAATTATTATGGGAAATTATGGGAAATAAAAAAAAAATAATTTCGTTTAGAAAGAAATCATGATGTGGTGGGTTCAAGCGGATATAATATGCAATGAATGTGCAGCATATTTCTGGTGCCAAGTTGCTATTATGGAGCCAAGTTTTTGTTCGCAAATATTGTTTGAAATTGCAAACTTTACGGATAACTTTCTTTCCGATTCGTTCTTCGTGACGTCGTTGACAACGCCAGGTAAGATTACTCTCACTGAGACTAGCAGAATTCCCGCAACTCGTGCACATCACTTCGCGTTTGAACACGCCATGATTTTGTGCAAAAAATTATACTGTCCTTTCGAGATTGAAATTTTATAACAGCATCGGTAAGCGAAATAATCCATCCGTCGAAATCCATTATTTCGTGAATACTGGCTTTACAAATATATTTGCCTTATAATGTTATTATGCGGTGCCTCTTTTCATTCCTTCTTACAATGCCAACTATCCGTTTACATTTTTTCGTTTAGTCCAATCAATTCATAGTGCGTGCGTGTATGTGTGTGTGCCTGACGAAGGGTCATTTTCAGATACCCCACCCTGAACATAAATGTGAAATGTCCGCAAATGCGTTATCTTGCCCCCCCTTTTAGTAAATTTTAAAATCCCATAACTTATGGATTTTATGGGAAATTTCGGCCTCCCCCGCCACAATATTACATGGGATATCATTTTTTAGTGATAACAAGCATTAGACAAAAATTTGGATCGGTTTTGAGCTGCAGCCCTAATTCTGCAGATTTACCAAAAATTGCTACTGAGAATAGTTTGACAACGATCAGCCGTTCACCAGCCTTGTCTTTTGAACCATTGAAGAAGCTGTTGCATGGAGAAGACAGAAAAATGCGTACACGTCAACGAACATGGGATGAAGTGGAAATAGAATATGGAGATATCGATCGGCGGAAATTTCGTCTTATCGCCTTGGCCGTGACGTTTACTGTGATGGCACGCAGCCCTACCAGACGAACCGAAGAGGAAGAACATTGAAAGAACGTCATTTTCTTCAATAGAATATTTCGTTCAATACGGCAATCCTAATTTAACAAGGCGGAAGAGGAATGACCGTTTCGTCGACGGAAATTGGGAAACCGATTTACAGATATGACTTTTGTCGTAGTGATCGTTCGTTACTTTGCAGCAAAAATACTCCTGCTGCTGAGGTTCACTTGCTCGTACGTTGAAAACTTGTCTTTTATTTCGGAGCCTTTTTATAGGGAAAAAATGGTCCTCGGGTAGTTTATTGTTCACACTAGGCGTTAAGGTTCCTATGTACGTTAATTACCGTGGGAGGGTTAAGGTCCCGACAGGGTAACCTCGAGAATAACCTAACCCATAACTCTTCGTATGACCTTGACACGTTTGTTATTATTTCACTGCGTATTCGCTAATGGTCCCTAGGTATTTCGTCTATTACGTGGTCGGCTCGAGTACCGTAACCATAACTCTTCCTGTGACCTTGGAACTCGCCCTCCCCTCTTTGCGAATCGGCCTCCTCTGGTAAGCTCAGCCTCCCCTACTGAAAATCCATGCCAATACGGATGACCATATTTTTCTTCATTCTTACGCGCTCGTAGAAGCACGCGGCCACCGAAGCCCCAAAGAAAAGTCGCCCCCCACTGGCCGATCGATACACCTGTCAGCGCACGACCCAGTGGTCACCCATCCGAGTAATGAACGGAACAGCAATATCTCCAGACGCGAACAACCGTCGTAGCCACAACTCGAACGCGTATTTATCGATATTCTTTTCTTCCTCCTTAAGGCCTTAGGCCACTCCAGAGCCCGAAAAAATAGGCTTCTTGGGGATTTTTTTTTCAGAAAAAGTACAAAATTAATCGAGATTACTAAAAAGGGTGTTTATCGAACATATCAGTGACTGTATACGATAATTTTTTTGAAGCGATTAATTTCAGAATGGCGGCTGTACAGCGTTTTTGCGATGACGTCTCCGTTTTTCCAGGGTCCACGGAAGGACAAACAGCTCCTGTAATTTTTGAATTATAATGAGCCAATACATTTTTTTCGATTATATATAATAACCGCTATAGAAGTACGTAGGATTCTTTCGATATATTGATTTTTGGCGAAATGGCGCACTTCTAAAGTGGAAAGTGAAAAATTAGCCTAATAAATTATCAGACAATTTTTAATAACAAATGAACTATGCAATTTAAAAAAAATTGTACGTACTTCCACAGACAATGCATTTTTCAAGATATACTCAACATTTCCAGTGAATCGGTTAAAAATTGTCTCAGTTATGTTTACGGCCAACTTGAAAAATGCAGTTTTGAGATAAACGCGTTTGAAGTTTTGAATAGCTCGCTGCGGACCAGGCGGCCTTGTACTAAAATTCGAAAACCGAGTACTTAGAGATTTTTCCCGGCCATCATCTTTTGGGACATTATTTTTGAGGTCCTAGGGGACCATTAAAAAAAATCGATTTTTCGTAAAATCCAGTGGCCTAACCCCTTAACCGCTTATACCTAGTCGTAACAGTCGAAAACAGCTTATTATTGGTTTTTTTAAAGTAAATCCTGCTAATGAATTTCTACAAAAATTAAGTATGTGAAAAAGTATCATCTGAAGAACACTGCAATTTTTTTGTGTACAAATACTTGATCATAATCGATTTACTGTAAGCAATGCTTTTTTTGTACCAGGTTGTCTCATAGCAAAAAAATCTAAAAGATTTCGTTCGTATATTAGTTTATCCTATGATCAATCGGAGGAATTTCCGAAACATCAAATAAAAAAAAAATAGCGCGATTTCATAGTGAGTATTGATGTTTGCAAAAAAGGCATCTTTCGTTCATCAAATCGAAAGTATACATTGGGAAAAAATTGTTCAATCAAATACTCTACTTTTACATCTAGAAAAGCCCTACAAATTTGAAAAAAATCGATGCAGTAGTTTTTTAGATATTTCGGTCACTGACTTTGAAAACGTACTTTCCAGAAAAAAAGCGTTTAAGGTTTCGAATGACGCTCCGAGCGTTCCGACTGCCGTCAACATAACACCCTATAAATTTGTCAATTTTGTTCTGATCACCTTGAAATTTTCAGGGTACATTTATACGATGATATACTGTCAAAATATATGGGTTTTGAAAAAAGTGATTTTTCGACTTTCACAACTAGATATTATCCCTCACGGCCAATACGCGAAAAAAATACATTTTTTTCTCTTTATATTGCAGCCTGAACTGTTAAAAATATTTTAAGCTTTTCAGAACTAGACATTTCAACTAAATCTTGAAGTTGCAGCATTTGGAGCGCTGAAACTTTTATTTTCTTCGAAGTAGGCAGATGATTGATGCGCGCTATGTCGAATTTCATTGTTTCCCTCTAGCATGCTTCTCTGGGAAGTATGCTGAAGTCATTTTGGATGCCGCGATAGGCCCCACACAGGGCACAAGCCGCTATAAAATAAGGTAATATAATATTTATACCAGATACCGCGCGGGGATTCGTATCGCTAACTTCAAGTCGTTTTCCCACAAATCGCTTTTCTTCACCACGCGATAGTTCGAACTCAGGAAGCGAAAGTCCGATTGCTTTCAAATTTTTACAGCATATTCTTTGTATCAATACCTAACGTGTAAACCTCGAGAAGAAAAAAAATGAATTCCTCATTTTTTTTAACAGTTTATCAGTAGAAAATTCAGTCAAAAAGTTTAAGTACTCCCATTTTAACATGCGTTTTGTAAAAATATTTTGGGTGCTTCACGCGGAAGAGACGTCTATTATATGAATACATCCATTTTTAGACACTCACAAGGTACATCACTTGAACGTGCGCCTTCGATTTTGTTGAAACTCATATATGTGATAAAGAATTGAAAACTATTAAACACGTATTTTTTGTGTCGGCGGAAAAACGGTTTTGAGGGGGTTAAACTACCCCTCAAAGAAAGTTTATTTGAAGTTGAAGTTGAAAGGGTGATTTCGCAGTTTCACCCACAAGCAGTCCACCGATGCGAATGAAACAAAAACCAAAATTCTTCTAATGTAAAGCGATGAAAAATCCTTTCTAGAAGTATTGAAAAAATGTTAATTAAGGGCTGATACGCCTTTCTTTGAGGGGTAGTTTCCGCCCTTAAAACTGTTTTTCCGCCGATAAAAAGGTACGTGTCTAATAGTTTTCAATGCTTTATCACTATATGAGTTTCAACAAAATCGAAGGCGGGCTCTTGAATAATGTTTCATGCCAGTTCGACGCCGAGGACTATCACCATTGAGGGGCTATACCAGTGTGACACTCAAAAAAGCGATTTTTTCGATAGTTTATACTTTCAAGAATAATTGAAAGTATAAACTATCCCTATCATTTATATCATTTATATCATTTATATCAATATCATTTTATCTTGCTTGAAATGAGATTTTTCAAATTTGCTGTCATTGTAACTCAAAGAGCAATTATCCGATTGACTTGAAATATGAACTGAGTACTCTTAAATATATTTATTCTACAATGACGTAGGATATTTTTGATTGGATGAAAATTGACGATTTGGCATTGAAAAAAACGACCATTTAACAAGCAAGAAAACAGACTTTTTTCATAACTACGTCATTTTGTTGGATGTTGATATTTTTCGAAAATCCTACGTCATTGTACAGGAAATACCTTCCAGTTTAACGACATTTTTGCCTTTTTCGGTTTCAGCTACTCAATCGGCAGGAATCATGTCAGCAGTGGAAGAACTTTTTTTGACGTCTCCGAAGGCAGCGCATAAGTCGCTTGGATCTCAATATTTTTCTATGAAAAAATCATGTAATATATGTCAAATATGGCCAAATATATTCTTAATTTTCCGAAACATTTAATTGAGTACTTTTCTTCCAAAAAATTCCCGAAAATCACCCAAATTTTCAGCATTCACACTTGTATAGCCCCTTAAGGCGTGCGTCAAGAAAAACCATTCACTTACCGGCTAATAACTCCGCCATTTTTTCCTAAAAGTTCAAGCTAAAAGTTTTTGAATTTTTTTTCCTAATTCTCCCAGTGCGTTTCTTTTTTTCAAGCATGAAAATGCTTCATTTTCCTGTCAACGCAATTTCACCCTCGCTCAATCGAGACCGATCGAAAGAATTCTCGATTTGAATGGTTGTCGACGATTTATCGTCAGCGTTGAAAACGACCAAAAAACTATTCGTTTCCGCTACAGTTACATGCGTGAACGAAGACTGGAGAAAGGACGTGTTTACTGTGAGGGCAGAACAAAAATAAACGTACTCCGAGGCTCGACAGCCGCATTCGAAAGGATTTTCGACCGTAAATTTTTCGTCACAATAGCCCCAGTAACGCGTTCAGAAATACCGTGCTACAACGGCAAAACACAAAAATATCGCGACTGCCAAAAATACTGCACACAGTGTTCGCATATCGCCTTTGTAGCAGGACCACGCGTGGAAGCATCCCCGCTTGACGTTTGCCCGCGGCGTGTCTTTGTTGACCAGATACATACAACTTGTTCGATTAAAATGATTAACGGAGCTGGCAAACATTTGCGGAATCAATTGTTTCCACTATTCGTGAAATAATAGGCGTGTACATTCTAGACTCGATGTCGAATGATCGATCACTCGAGATGTCCTTTGTGAAATGAACACCGCGAGAATCAACATTTGCCACATTTTCATCGAATCCACTGCACTTGGAAAGTAAACATCATTTTCACCACACGTCCACAATGGAAACGGAAAAATGCAATAACCGCACGCTGGGAGATGTTGGCCCAGGAGAAAAACAAGCCAATTCGTATAGACGGGAGTTTTCCGCGCAACGAATGAGCCACATTAACGTCGTTATCCTTGGACCCTCATTACCCCATTGACCCTTTTTGCACGTGTGTACAAGGCAGAGTGGATCTACAAGAGATGTATCGACGTTCTTATCTCGGATACTTCGCTGCTGCTTATACACAACGCCCACATAGTCAGCCAGACACTGTATACTCTGTATAAGATGGCCCAAACTATATACCTGTACACTTTTCTTCGCTTACACGCTCGAGCACGTATTTACGGGGCGAATGCAACGCCAGGCAAGCCCAGGGCCAGCGAAAAAGGAGACCGAGAGAGAGAGAGAGAGAGAGAGTCACATCGATCGATGTGGTAGAGAAACGCTATATCGATCTGTATCCAGCAAAAGGGCGCACCTCCCGCCAACCGGACCCTTCGAAGCTCCCTAGGTGCGCCCTTTTCATTACGAGCCCTCCATATATGCATGCAAAGGTGGAAACACGTGGATATCACCTTCTAACGAGCAAAACAGCCTGGCCTTCCGTCTACCGAACTCAAAGTCGCACGAGTTGCGCCCTTTTGGTCTCCAGCAATCTATCTACACCTGCATAAATATAGGTGCGCCTATTAGGGCGGACTGAAAAAGAATACCGTAATTTTTTTGCTCCTCGGTACTAGCTCTTCTTCATCGAGATTCTCGTAGACCTCGCTCAACATTGGATCTTACTGAAAACAACTTACTTAAGGGAGCAGTGTTTAGAAACTTGGGAAAGTCGTTTTTTCATATTTTACTTTATTACTTTACAGACCTTTCTGCATACGTCGGTGAAAACCGTTTAAGGGGTTACCCCCACTTGCGATTTTGAAAAAATCGATTTTTTTTATTGCATTTTTTTGAAGTATAAGTATCTGAGAATATGTCCTGAAAATTTCAAGTCGATCCGAACAAAATTGACTGAGATATGAGCGTTGAAAGAGAAGAATCCGCGTTGAAAGAGCGTTGAAAGAGAAACTTTAAACGCGTTTTTCTCAAAATGGCATTTCTGAAGTCGGTGACCAAGATTACTCGAACACTAATGAACCGATCTTCTTGAAATTTTGCAGGCTTATTTAATACATAAAAATGTAGTCTTCAATCGTTCGATTTTTTTGCGAAAAAAAATGGCCGTTTTATAGCCAAAAAACGGCCGTTTTTTTCCGTTAAAATCGAACCATTAACTTTGACTGTCCGCCATTTTGTGAAAAATGAATATTTTTTAAAATCCTTCGATTAAAGACTAGTTTATACTTATATTTGACTAAATGCATCCGCATTTTTTTTTCAGATGATCCACTTCGCCGCAATGTTGGTCACCGCAAACCGTGTATATAAAAACATTATTTCATTGACGGCCATTTGCCACTAAACAATGTAATATTTTTCAATAAAAAAAATTACTGAAAGTTCTTCAAGATGTGTTCTTTAAGATGGTATATTGATCGATTAAAAAAGTTTTGTAGTTTTCTTTAAAAAAATTTATGAAAAAGGCCTTTTTTGCGCTACAAGTGGGGGTAACGCCTTAATGATACTCAGAAAATTAGCCGAGTTGTAGAAATGACAATGAGTAGGGGAGGGGAGGACGGTCAAGACGCATCAACTTTACCCGACTAGAAATGTTGCTACGGGGCAGACTAGAGCTGCATCCGGCATACCGTATTCCGTACTACGGCACGGTACAGGCCTCCGGATCAGAGCTTTACCGGGCGTGAAACGCTTCTTTGAATCCGGCCATGACGCGGATGCCGGTAACGTGACTGATCCGCATACCTTTTCAGGCTCTGATCCGGTTGCCGTAACTATGCCTGAAAAGAAAAAAAAAACCCAAAATTACGAATAGAAAAATTGTGGTAGATTTTTTGTTTCCATATGCGTTATTTATGATCCTGCCTAAACGATAAATTGAATTTTATTGATTTAATTGATTACCTTGTGCTGATGATAAAAATAAACGAATGAAAAGGGACGAAAAAAAGCGTTGCATTCCCACGATGCAAACTTCAAAGTTATTTTTATTCGTTCTTTGTATGTTGATTTGATGATGACGGCGTCCGCATGGACACCATGTTACTTTCATTAGAATCTTGCCGAAATTATGCACGCAGCAACTCAGTTGTTTACTTTGATGGCCCCGAATAAGGTTATCCAGTAGACATGCGGCGCAAATCAGACACACACTTCGAAGTACATGGCGGATCGGTACCGGATGTCTACTGGATTAGCACGGATGGGAAAAGGAAAATCGATCAGGCCTTGGGCAGGTAACCTTAACAGAGCCATGTGAGGGACGCGTTGCGGGTTGTCTGATGTGGGCCTGATTAAGGGGCCAGTCCACTTTGGAAATTGAAAAAAATCAAAAGCAAGCAATACTTGAAGAAATCGACGATGATGAGCAATCAGAAGGGATTTTGTACGGTGCAGGAATTGTCGATTGAGATTAGGTATACGTTTTTCATAGTATAAACTTCAAACGCGTTTTTTTTCGAAGCAACGTTTTCAAAATCTAGCTCCATCGTATCTTTAAAACTAATTAACCGATTCTCTTGAAATTTGAACCACATATTGTAAACATGATCCGAAACAAGACGACCCTGGATGGTTTAAAAATGTTTCTTTTGACTCCTTTTTTGCGAAAAAAGCGGAAAACGCGTTTTTAAAATACTTTTCTCGTTTTTCATCTGCCATTTTTTTATTTTTTGATAAAACTTTATATCCAAGGGTCATTTTGTAGCTGGTGTCATACTGAATCTAATGGACTTTGATTTTTTCGTTTCAGCCAAGCCGTTGCCGAGTTGTAATGGAGCTACCTAGCTGACCTATTTTCGAGGCGTTACGTTAAACTATAGTTGTTGTACTCAAAAATGAATAAATTTTTTTTCAAATGTATTTCACGACCTCATTTATCAAGCCCAATAATTTTTATATACATGTCTTTTATAAAAGGCTCCAAAAAAAATTGCGAAATTTGCCTTTTTTCGTGGCTCCAAAGTGAAATGGCCCCTTAATGCTGCCTTCTTACATCGGTATCCGGGTACTACTAATCTGGCAGACACACGGCACCGATCAGGCACGGACTTCGGCGCCCTAACAAGATCCTCGCAAGATTACCCGATTCAGAACTGATCAGTTTGTCTTTATTACATCCGTTCTCCGGATTCACTGATCCAGTAAATATCCAGCACATATCAGGCGGGCGCTTCTACGGTATTCCGGACCGTATCTTCAAACCTGCCTGATCAGTGATCCGGCTGCCGGAACAACATTTCCAGTGGGGTGAACGCGTTTTTTTTTTCTTCGAAACTGGGCTTTTCAAATCGGCAACCACTATATCTCGATAATCAACTGACCGAAAAAGCTTAGATTTGGCGTACACCTCCAGAAGACGTTGCTAGCAGAAATAAGTGGATTTTTTTTTATATATCGCTCGTAGAATGGTCCGAAAAATAGGAAAAATTAATAATCAAAGTTTAGCATGCCGCCGTTTTTTTATGTATCTGGTACCAAACATGACAACTGTCGTACAGATTAAGTATATTTTTAGTTTCTCTTTTTCAGATTCATACAACGTCCGCAACATTGGTCTCCAGTTGGCGACATTTTCCACGCACCGTTGTAAACGAACGTGATAATTAATAAATTAAAATGTATATTTATTTATTGATTTTTTTGTACATATTTGTGAAGGATCAATAAACATGCGTAAAATATTTCGGAAAGAATATTCGAAAAGTTTAAAGTTTGTTCCATTATAAGTATCACCTCTAAAACTACGCTGTAGACAACGATGCTGCCTTAAGGTTCTTATAATATTCCGAGATAATGCCTCTGCGGTTTCGAAATTTCGGGTGAGGTTCCGAAACCCCCCTCTCGGCTCGAGCTGAAATTTTGCACAAACCTTCCTTTTAAAATTTTAAAATAACCTCTAAAGGGATTTTGGCGACGCTCAATAGTTTTCGGATTTGGGTTTGTTTGGGTATGCTTGTTTGGACAAAACGGAGAGCGTGATAACATATATAGGTATGAACGGAGACGTAGCAGATATAGATATAGTCGGCGCGCGTTAGGAGGCGTACACAAATTACGTATCGCCAAAATTCCCAATTTTTGACAATAATTTGTCTATAATTGCAATTTCTCTTCATAGATATAACTAATTATGAAAGGATCGGGTTAATACTCATTTTATGCAGTATATATTCGTCTAGTTTTATACCAATTTTTATGAAAAAATCTTTTAAATTAACCGAGATGTTTGTCTAGATTTTGCGACGAAAAGCAAAATTTATTTTCATTGTCCCATCGATATCTTTATGAAAGGTTATCTGTAAATAAAAAGTCAACAATTTATCGATATCTATACAAATGTAGCTATCGTTGTGCGTAGAGGTTTTTTTGTGTTTTTTTTTTACACAATGCCGACAGTTTGGACATTTTTTCTATTTTTAAGGCCCTTTTTTTAGTCAAGCAGTCTTTCAAAATAGTAATTATCAACATTTTTTAAAAAGGCTGCGTACATCCTTAGTCACAGCGATTACAAAACTGTTTTGAAAAAATTGAAAATGGGTTTATAAGTTTTTGAGTATTCGCTGGGACACGGTCGAAAAAAGTAGTTTCAAGGAAAACGCGTTCAAAATTGCGGTTCCGTTTTTTTTTTTTTTGGTGTAACGTTCTGTTTTTTCTATAATATTGATATTAACGTTAAAGTATCTAGTCGCGGGCGATTTGACGATTCTTCATCTCCATTATATTTCGCAAAATAATAAGAGCCTGCACTTCATCTATTGTGAACGATGCCACACCTGTAGGGACTGAGGGCACTAACCGGTCACAGTATCTGTGCTCACGAAAGTGTCTGTAACGCCGTCAATTTTCGCACTTGTGAATAAAAATGGTGCCAACAGGTTTTTCAATATATGTACTTTCAAGAATTATTTAAAAAATCAGTTTTTTTTTTCAAATTTAGCTTCGGAAAGTCGGAAAGCTACTGTGCAAATAGCACAGTGACTTCCCCCCTTAACTGACATTTCATATGAAAAGCTGTCAACTTTCCGCAGTAAAATTGCGCGCACGTTTTAAATTTAAAAGTTGATCATGAAGAAATATTGCTATTCCTCGCAGTTCTAAAATCGTAACGTAACTTAAACCTTGACCCCCCCATGCACGTAGACCGTAACGCCTGGCCGGACATCCCTCGCCCAAATTGCGTTACGTAAATTCTAAGGGGGCGTCCCCTTAGAAAAAAAAATCAATATCTCGAAAACTATTGCGAATAGTCAAAAATCCCTTTAGGGGTTGTCTTAAAATATTAAAAATAAGGTTTGTGCAACATTTCAGCTCGATCGACGGGTAGGGGGTTTTTCGGAACCTTGTCCAAAATTTCGGGTCCTCGATGCACATGGTGGGTACAAAAGTATAAGCGCACATGGATTTTCCGAAATAACTCTTCGAAAAAAGTTTTTTTCTGCTGATTATATTATTCGATAGCTTATCCTAAATATCAATAATGAGTGTTGATATGAATAATGGATGTTAATGGAAGTCGACACAAACAAGCACAGACAAAAAAGCATGGTACGCAAATACCTCCAACGGTCACCTGTAATTTTCACAGTTCCTCGATATTGCGTGCATGACTCATCAAAATGCAGGACACGTACTTTTTTGCCTAATGAAGACGGGAAAAACGGGTACAGATTTTTTTTAGCGATTTAACGAAACAATTTATTGTGAATACGAATGAAAATCCCTGCCGGTAAAGCACGCCGGAGAGACTAGTTTGCATATGTGAAGACATTTCGTTATCGAAGTTTGCATTATTTGAACGGAACGGAAATAAATATTTTCCAATTGTCCTTATTTCTTACCAGATTCAAACTACGAGAATCATGGAATAGTTTGAGAATTCTTCTTCGAGATCTACAACATAAATTTGCCTAAAAATGTTGGAAAATCATAAAAGTAACTTAAAATACAGGGTAAGCATTTTGCGGTGGCCAAGTGGTTTTTTTAGGGGGCTGCCGCGGAGATTTTGCGAGCGAAAAAAATATGATATTCAATGGTTTTTCAACCACTCTTGAAAGAAAAATACCGCCGATTTTTGTGACAAATAGCATTTGCCAGAAAAAAATAAGCGGTCTGGGAAAAAAACTCAAAATTCCATTCTGGGTTCAGCAGAATAAAAATAATCAAATTTCGAATACAAAACACTCCTAGAAAACTTTTTTTCAATGGAATTAAATTTCGTTCATACACTTCAAAATGCATTCTTGATAGATACAGAAAAAAGTTTTTCAGAAGTGTTTCGTATTCGGAATTGAATTATCTTCATTCCGCTGTACTCAAAATGGGATATTTATTATTTTCCAGAATGCTCAATTTATCCTGGCAAAAATTACCCAACGCAAAAACACAACTTTTTTCAAGAAGACTTCAAAGAACATTGAAAATCGGAATTCTCTCACAAAGAACATCACTCAAGAGTCCGCCGTCGATTTGGTTCAAACTCATATATGTGATAAAGCATTGAAACCTATTAAATACCATTTTTTTTATCGTAGAAAAAACGGTTTTAATGGTGGAAACCACCGCTCAAAGAAAAGCATGTCGATGGGTGATTTTGCAGTTTCACCCACAAGCAGTCCGATCTGAATGAAACAAAAACCAAAATTCTTTTAATGTGAGGGGTGGTTTACCTCCTGGAAACTATTTTTCAAACAACGAGAAAACGTGTTTATTAATTTTCAATGCTTTATCACATTTTGACAAAATCGGGGGCGGACACTTAAGTGATGTTCCTTGTCAGTCACAAAATCACATGGCTTATAATCGTCACCCTGTATGTACATACATGTCCAAACGTATTATACGTTTGGCGTGCATGTACTGCAAAATGTATGTAGAACCGACACACATGTATAAGCTATGGAGCGAGGATGGAGGCTGAGCTTGGGGAAACATCGCGGATGCCACGGCTCGATCACATTTTGGTAATGGCCGTGTCCCCGGCTGCGCCATCAGCCCCTCTCTTTCTATTCCCATCCTCATCTCTCTCTCTCTCTCTCTCTCTCTCTCTCTCTCTCTCTCTCTCCCTCTCTCTCCCTCTCTCTCTCTCTCTCTCTCTCTCTCTCTCTCTCTCTCTCTCTCTCTCTCTCTCTCTCTCTCTCTCTCTCTCTCTCTCTCTCCCTCTCTCTCTCTCTTTCTCTCTCTCTCTCTCTCTTGCTCTCTCGTTACCCGTTAGTATTTCCGCTTGCACGGCTTCGTGGTCCATGCCGTGTGACTATTATACACACGACAAATGCCGTTGTATGTATGTGGGGATGGCTTGTGTTATTGCTACCGTGCTTACGAGTACCATTTATGTACACGGGCATATATATATATATATATATATATATATAACGTAATAGTAATATTGTCATATAGGGTATTCCGTGCCAACTGAAACGGAGCTGCGACTCCAGCAACGCTTTCGTTCAGTTCGGCCATCCTAAGGGCGAGCCTCCGTTTTTATTAATTTTTCTTAGCATGCTATTTTCCAATAGTGACCTTAAAGTTATGATGAATGCGTCGTCTTTGGCGAGAGGAAAGTGAACTAATATTTACATTGCGCCCCAAATGTAAAATAACAGATAAGAATATAACAATATCGTAAAAGGTAAGAACCGATTGCTAGAGTGTCATAAAAAATTATTCCGATTCTACTCCCAAATTAATACACTTCAGATATTCCGTCTGCATTATTCGGGAAATCTTAATAATCGACGTATCAATATTGATCATGAGTATTATAATATTTTCAATCTCCACTTGTTGAAAAGTCACGAAAAAAAAATTTAATTAACTTGGACAATTTAGGTTTTTACGTGAAAAAAATTACCGATAGTTTAGTGAGGATCTAGGCGAGTTTTTTTTTAACAAAGTAGCTTGATTATTTTCTCGATTGTTCCACATAGCAGAAGAATTGAAGATCATCGATCTCCATCCTCAAAACATATCGAAAGTAATAATCGACGAGGGTTTAAAATAAATAAACGAAAATACAACAGTATTGTAAAGGGTAAGAACCAATTGCTAGAGTGTCATAAACAATTATTTCAATCTTACGCCCGCATTAATACATTTCAGATATTCCATCTGCATTATTCTGAAAATCTCAATCATCGAAGTATTAATATCGACCATGAGTATTTTAATATTTTTAATATCCGCTTGTTAATAAGTCGCGAAAAATCAATTCAATTAACTTGATCAATTTAGATTTTTACGCGCATAAATTGATCGAACGTTCAGTTAGCATCTAGCTCAGTCATTTACAAAGAAGCTTGATTTTTTCTCGATTTTTCCACAAAGCAGAAGAATTAAAGAGCACCGATTTCCATCCTCAAATCATGTTAAAAATAATCATCGACAAGGGTGTAATATCAGTTTTTACAAACATGATTATCGTTTCAAGATTGAATTCGCCGAATCGTCACGTGAACTGCACATCAGAACGGCACTTTTCCAAACGTGCGCTTATAAAAAATGAATACAGATCTTCTACACTGAACGACCGACTACCAAGACCGTCTTGTTGGTGCGTTGAATGCGATACTTCGAGCAGCATCGATCACGATGCTACACTGAGAAAAAAAATCATTGATCCAATATCATTGGTGTTATTGAATGAAATTTCGTTGATTCAATTGTAAAATTGTTGTAAATAATCGAATTTATTAGTCCAAACAAAACGCTATTGACTTTAATAACGTGATAAAATTGGAAGTTTTTTTTTTTCATTCGAATGATATATTGTTAGCCGAGAACAATATATTATTGAAACAATCTAAAAAATTATCGTGAACAAATTATATAGTTTTGAATGCATTTTCTGAAACGAACAAAAAAAGCGTTTCAATAAATAACAGGAGTGTTGTTGAATCGAGTACACAAGAAAAATTGAATTTCGCTCGTTTGATTCAGATAAAATTTCTATTAAGTAAATATCTTATTTTATTTTTTTCACCATATCCGATATTGATTTTCAAGTACATTATTTGTTAAAATATTAATATTTTACTTTCATGGAAAAATATTAAGCAAATGTCTGAATTGGTTAAAAAATTATGCGAAAATAAAATTTGTTTCTTGCGCATTTGGTTGAAGAAATTCAACCAAACCATGGCCGCGCGCCACCGAAATCATAGGTGTGAGGAAACCCGTAGTTCTCGGAGTAACCGCTAGAAGCCGCACGCGCGCTCGTTTCTCGTAAGCGTAGCGCGAACCGTAAATCTATTTAAACGCCGGAGAAACTCTAAAGGGTATCGCTTCATGGCATGTGGCTAAGATCAAAGTGTAGTATCTGTTCTTATCAGTTAAATATCTGATATTCCCTCCATGGATATTCCATTGGATATCTGATATTCTCTCCACTATTATCGTAGATGATCATTCTAATGCTCTCTTTTTATTTAAGATTTGAAACAAATTGAAAAACTTACGTCTCATGTCATATTCGTTTCGATGTAGTAAAGAAATAATTCATTCTATAATTATATTTTTGTACGAAATAAAAAATGTTGTAGCAACCGCTTCATTATTTCATCCATACATCTGCGGATTGTATATAGAATGATTTCAATAGAATATAATTTTATTTGAAAGATAATGTAGATATTCAGAGAACAAAAGGGATTTAAAAAAAAAAAAAATTTATTTGAATCAATCACATTTTCCAATATTTTATAGTATTGTAACAATCTCATATATCGGTGGCACTCCGCGATCAGACATTTATTTGTATCAACCAATATATTTTTTTGATTCAATTGGTTTTGTTTCTCAGTGTATTATTTTAACAATTTGCGAGAACTAAAATTCCTCGACGAATCCTGTATCCTTGTGTCCTGTAACACTTGTATGCCTGGTCTCAAATGTCTATACGTATGAAGCAGTTCCGCGACTGACTGACTGAATGAATAACTGACACATAGACGACCCACAGCCTAAACCGCTGAAGATAGAAACATGCAATTTGGAAGCTATGTTTCTTAGAAGGTGCAGAGATGCACTAGGAAAGGATTTTTCGAAAATCAACTCCTAAGGGGGTGAAATAGGGTGTGAAAGTTTGTCTATAAAATTGTATTCCTTGCGTGTATCAACGCGGATGCAGCCATGGGCGGAAGCTAGTCATACTACATTATGGAATGTCTATGAAATGTCTTTTGAAAATCTCCTAAAGTCTATGTCTATGAAAATCTACTAAAGATATTACCGACAAAAGCCTCGTATTCTTCCACCGCAGATAATACTACCGTGGTTTGTCGTGTTTATATTTACTTCCGTTTTTTTCGATATATTTGCTTTACACGCAGGCACATTATTCGCCTCCTAGGAGAGGATGCGTTCAGGTGGGGGACCCCATAGACGTGCAGCCCCGGGCCCTCGATACATTAAATTCGGCCCCGTTCACAAATAGTATAAACATTATGGAGGACATTGAAGCGAATGAGAATAATATGTAGATCGCGTTAAAGTTAAATGCCCCATACATAGATGTACAGTCATAGGTATGCATTGCACCGCGGGATTATACGAGAGAGTAGCTTGTATACGGAGACGTTAGACTATCAGCTTTTCATGAATTTCCACCACCCAACAGTCTCTCTCTCGCTCTCTCTCTCTCTCTCTCTCTCTCTCTCTCTCTCTCTCTCTCTCTCTCTCTCTCTCTCTCTCTCTCTCTCTATGTATCTATCTATCAACCTCTCTCTCTCTCTACTCTTTCTCTCCTCCCTCTATCAAATTGAGCGCCCGGTGAATTGAACACGAATAATTATTTCATTGATATAGCCATCTCCTGTATAGCCCGGTGTGCATTTTGTGACTTTCCGGTGATCGCTTCTCCAGTGTGCACACGTCCGTGTACACTGTCCCAGCAGGAGCCCGCATAAGAGACCCGAAACTGTCACTCATCATTGATCACACATTGGAAGAAAATTCATTCGCAATATTTACGGCTATAAAAAATGATCTCATGGCGAATTGAGGGGTTTTCTCACTTTGGACGCTCAAAAAAGGCTATTTTCATGAATTTTTTTCATAGGTTTATATTATAGATATTGATATAAAAGTTGTTACACTTAATAAAGACACTTTCGAAATACATTTTGAAAAATTTATGTATTTATGTAAATCAAACAAACTTTAAACACGTTTTTCTCGAAACAACGTTTTTCGACGGCTTGTTGATAAAATCTTCTAATCTACGGGACCGATCCTTATGAAATTTTAACCACATATTCTTTACAACTATAGCTATAACGCATTTCAAGGGTTGTTTTAAATTTCGATATTTACTATTTTTTTGCTCAAAAACGGTGAAAAAAACACAGTTTTTCGAAAAATGTCCGCCATTTTGTTATTTTTGCATATATGAAACATCGTATGATATTTGCTATAGCTATTAACATACTGAATATAAAACCGTTAAATTTTTTTGTTTCCGATGATCCATCTCCGAGATTTCATCAACAGCGCAGACCTTATAATTTGTTTAGAAAATTTTTTTAACCACCATTTTCGTTTATAAATAGTGGCTTAAATAAATAACATTTTTTTAAAGTGTATTTCGAAAGTCTATGTATTAAGTGTAACAACTTTTATATCAATATCTATAATATAAACCTATCAAAAAAATTCATGATAATAGCCTTTTTTAGTGTCTAAAGTGAGAAGAGCCCTTAAACGTTTTATTGGTCAACATACATCTTGTAGTCCGTTCATTGAAGATACATTTTTCTTGTAACGCCCAAGTACAAAACAGCATGAAATTGAAAAACAATTAATATACAGATAATTCTTACGGAATAGTTACGATTTAAGGGACCTGCAAATTATCCACTTTCACCGACTTTGAGAGGGGACACACTGTGACGGGTAAAAAAACGAATTTTGCATTTTTTCAAAGTATACATATTTAAGAATATGTGAAAAAAGTTCAAGTTCGAATATTGAAAATTTACCAAGTTGCAGACGATTTGGTGAGAGCAATTAGCGCAACGATTTATGCATACTAAAAGTTTCAATCGCGTTTTTCTCAACTTTTCTCGACCTGACCGGAATCAATAACTCCAGCTATTGTTGTCCGGTTTTAAATTTTAACTCAATTTCTGTAATTGCAACAGCTATCGTTATACGTAGACTTTTTTTTGTTTGTAATTTAGTATTCTTGAAGCCCCCGCATCTAAGTAAAAATTTCGCCAAAATTACATGTTTTTCTTGATTACCCGCCAAATTGTGATATTTTTCGCGAACAAACGGCTACGTACAATGAGAACTACATTTGTATCGATTGTAAAACTGTTTAATTTTGATTTTTCAGACCACCTATTGTCAAGTTATCGATCCGGCCGTTGAACCACATTTTTATACACAGGCCCCATTACACCTCAATAACGTTGTTAATTTCTATTTTAATTTCAATAACAATTTGCACGAAATAAGTTCAATATATGCTTAATAACATGCCATTTTTACAAATTGGACAAAAAAATCGGAAAAAAGACCTTTTTCGACCCGTCACAGTGGTTACAACCCTTTAGACCTTAGGCCACTCTAGAAGCCGAAAAAATTGGCTTTTTGGAATTTTTTTTCAGAAAACTACAAAATAAATCGATGTTACAAAAAAGGGTGTTTATCATACATATCAGTGACTGTACACAATAATTTTTTTGAAGCGATTAATCTCAAAATGGCGGCTGTGCAGCATTTTTGCAATGACGCGTCCGTTTTTTCAGGGTCCACGGCCGGACAAACGGCTCCTGTAATTTTTTAATTACGATGCGCCAATACATTTTTTTCGATTATATATGATAACTGCTATAGAAGTACGTAGGATTTTTTCGATATATTTATTTTTGGCCAAATGGCGTTCTCAAGATGAAATGAAAAATTTGCCTAAAACATCGTCAGATAATCGTTAATAACAAATTAACTATGCAATATAAAAAAAAAAATCCTACGCACTTCCATAAACAATGTATTTTTCAAGATATATTCAACATTTCAAGTAAATCGGTTGAAAATCGTCTAAGTTATGTTTCCGGCCAACTTAAAAAATGCAGTTGTGAGATAAACGCGTTTGAAGTTTTGAGTAGTGAGTTGCGGACCAGGCGGCCTTGTACTAAAATTCGAAAACCGAGTACTTAGACATTTTTCCTGGCCATGATGTTTGGGACATCATTTCTGAGGTCCTAGGGGACCATTAAAAAATCGATTTTTCGGAAATACTCTAGTGGCCTAACCCCTTAATGACGACGGCAAATTTCTCGACTGTATAATTCACCGCGAAATTCACAATACTGATCACTCTGTGCAGCGAGCAATCGGTATTTCATTAAAATTATATCTGTATTCATATATGCATTCACTTCGGGCCAAATCAAATAAATTCCTCAGCGTACCATACTTTCATTGATTCAGCCCAATTATTTCATAAACGTGGACGAGCGATCCATAAATATTCCGTGTTTTGTTCGCCCGTCAGAACATGTCACGCACCTCGATGCTTTACGAGGCGATATTTTGTACATTTTCATTAGAGACGCAACGGACGGGAAAAAAGCAATGTGTTGTTCAATCCTACTGAGATTTATTTAAATGCAATTCATTCGATTCGGAGGAAAACGTTTGTGGGCATAGTAAATTTACCTTTAATTTGAATGTGCAGCGAAAAAAAGATGCACTTTAAATTGACTCGTTTGCATAATAATAATTCCCTCTGTGCATGATGCAGTGCCGGGATTACGCCGGGGAATTCACGCAGGCATCAAACTGTGAGGAATTTCTCGCGCTTCCAGACTCCGAGCGTTTTCAGAACGACGACCCAATTACGCGTTATCGTGCAGCCAACAGCGACGAAGGAGACTGCGCTTTGGTGCGATAAGCCGATAGCTGCGAGCAATCGAAATATCGAGCAACCTCACGTTCTTCGCGTAATGGCTACTTTAAAAACTTGAAAAAAGTAAAGAATGAACGCCAAGTAATAAAAACATCCCCTTAAAAACATTATCGCCTCTTCTTACTTATAAAAACATTCTGATTTGCCTTCTAATTATTTTTAATTTCAATTCAAACAATGGTTTTAATCTATTTTTCAATTAATCAAACGTACAAAAAAAGTGACATAACCTTTTTTATCTAGTCAAGCCAGCTTACTAGAAATGTTGTGAACAAAACTGTTAAACCTTAGGAATAATATTTTTGCAAGTATCTTACTTTCATTGAAAATAAATATATTACTATTATAACATAAAATTAATGTCACCATTATGCAGGTTGTCCAATAGAAAGTTGCTGAAACTAATCGACTGTCATTTTAAAACACGTGCACAGAATCAGAAAAGCCAAATTGATTAAAATGGAGGAAACTGCAGTTTTAAACGCACATAAATAAAACCCAGTCAAATATTTTTTATTTTCAATTTATTACATCTTATAAAAATAACGAAAAAGTACAGTGATTAATGATAGGTATTTTCGAAGTGCGAGCCGTTAGATTGTGCACAAAAATCAATTCTCTTTTGAAAACTGTGAAAAACTGTGTCCAACATATCGTTCGTAATGCCGCGAACCACTTCCTGGATGGCCGCGATCAGTTCTTCTACTGTGCTGGGGTTTTTAGCGTAACAATGGTCTTTATTGTAACCCCACAAGAAAAAATCACAAAGGTTCAGGTCCGGTGAGTACGTAGGCCATTCTAGTCCGCCTTGAGCGAATTTAGGGTACCCCAGACCGATTACTCGAGTCCCATATACGCGATGAATAGCTTCAAACACCTCATGAGTCCGGTGCGGCGTCGCTCCATCTTGCATGAAGTAAACATTTTTAACCAGTCCCCTCTTTTTTGCATGAGGGAAGAATTTCGTTTCCAAAAGCTGTTTGTAACTCTCTCCTGTTACCGTAGATTCCAAGAATTGCAAATAAATTCCTTTTACTGAAATCGCTGGCCATGCCGTTACTTTCTGTGGATGAAGGGACTTCGCTAGCGATTTGTTGGGATTTTCCGTTCGCCAAAACCGGTAATTTTGCTTGTTTACGTACCCATTCATCCAAAAATGTGCTTCATCGGGATAAATAATGAATTTCTCATTAAGTTCTTCGGCTTCAAACATTCCCGTAATAGTGTTACAAAACTCGATGCGTTTCGTCATGGCATGTTCAGTTAACAATTGATGAGTGCTTATTTTCTACGGATCAAACTTTAAAAAATATTTCAAAATGTTGTGTAATGATGATTTGGTTATTTTTAATGCTTGTGCAGCTTTCCGAATCGAATCATTTGGATTTTGTTTGAAATAATTCTCAACTTCGTTGATCTTCTCTGGTGTAGTCACCGTTACAGATGGACCTGGCACCTCGTGTCTACGGTCCTGGACTGTACCATACTTCACGAAGTTATCGATTATCCTACAAAAATTAACGTAAAATTACTTCAATGCAGTTCAATTGAATTGAAACACAAGTTGTGTGATAGATGAATATGAATGAATATTCAATTCTTACCTTTTCAGAGTGTTTTCGCTGGCAACTCTATGAGTTCCAAATTTAGTACGAAACCCTCTATACGCATTACTATACATTTTTCCCCTCGAGAAGAAGCACTCAATATGATATACATTTTCTTCCGTGGTGAGCTCACTCATTTTGACGCGCGCGTACTTGCTTCAACCACGGCTGGAATAAAACTGCGGCGCGTCAGGTATGCGCCTTAGAAAAAGGGACCCCTATTGAATTCATGGAGGGAAGAGACACTTATTGAATTTTAGCAACTTCCTATTGGACACCCTGTACAACAGTACAACGTGCGTACCACACAAGTACACTGGGAACGCTGTGCAACGACTTGGCGTGCATGGTTAAGAAGAAAAAGCTCGGCGAAGGATCTTGTCCTCTCTACTACTCAACTCTGAAGTTAAAAACATATTGAATTGCCCCATGTCTCGATCTTGGAAATACCAGTTGATTAGATAGTAGTGATCAGTGATGTACTGGCTTCTATATATAGAAGTTTGAGGTTTTCAATGTCTCTGAGCGCTGCGAAGAAGTCCATGATTGTCACTTATCAGTCTTTAAAGATCTAAAACGTTGATTGTTTTTAGTTACAGTAAGATAAATATATATTTTTGGCTTTCCAGAGCCATTTAATGTTTGCGTTGCGTTAACTAGGAGTAATGAACATTTGATATCTTTAGACACTGCAAAACGAAGAACATGGATTTTTTTGCAGCGACTGGAGACATTGAAAAATTTATATTTCTCGGTATACAGCAGTAAATTCATGTACTTTTCTCACATCAACCAAAGGCAATTAAGCCTTTGGTTGATGTGAGAAAAATTCGTAGACTGACTCCTCAATATCTAAATATTTCAGGTTTTCAGTGTCTCCGTCGCTGCGAAGAAATCCACAATTTTGATTGCTTTTATTTACTGTAAGACAAACAATAAAATGCTCATATAATTAGGCACTGAAAAGCCAAAAATATGTATTTGTCTTACATTAACTAGAAACAATCAACATTTTATACCTTTAGAGACTGCGAAGCCAAAATCATGGATTTCTATTTTAGCTCTAGATACCTATGGGTATAAGTTTTTCGTTGTGTTTAAACAATGAAAAGTTTATTTTTATCGTTCACACATTTTTTACCTGCCAATTAGTTTTACTTTTTAAAACAGTACCCGAAAGAGACTTTTCATACCTGAAAATATACATTTTTTTCTTACCTATGTTCAATGCAAGCCGATTCCATGCTTTGCCATTTAATTCTTTCCAGTGTAAAGTATAAGCTGAATTTACGGCTTGCCGTCCGTTGCCCAATTGCGAAGAATTTTTGAGGTTTGAATATGATATTCGAAGAATTTTTTTCAAATTTATTGTTCGCCCTAAAAACGGGTCGTTTGTTCTTCGTAGTCGATTAATTATTTAAATCGTGAATTTGCTACACGGGGAACCTTCGTTAAATTTTTTATTCGCCCTAAAAAGGGCCGTTCGTTTCACGCTTAGAAATGCTCTAACCATGGCTAGAGTTGAGAGCTGTCAAAACGCCTCATTCTGTGCCATATTACATTATATGTATATGGGATATTCCACGCCATTTCATCTAGCCCGTGACCCCGACCATTTTTTGGTTTTGCTGATTTTTTGTAAAATTGTACCTCATGAAAGGAATATCCACACCAATTATTAGCTTTTTATCTCTTCTCTTTTAGGAGTTATAATTTTCTAAAAAATGTCAATTTCAGACGTTTTGGAAACGTTTAAACACTGATAACTCCTGAACTAATTGAGATATCGACAAATGGCACTATATATTTTATTTTCATTTGGAAGCATAGTTTCGTTAAAAAATACGAAAAAAAATTATCAATCATCAATGTCAACGTTTTTTTTTGCTTCTAAAGTGAAAACTATTTTTTTTAAGATGACTGCCTTTTTTTATTTTTTCGAAAAAATCTCTAATATAGAGTGACCAACTCTATGATTTTTAAAACTAGTCTCATCGTGGGCCCAGATCTTCGACAGGCCTGAAACGGTTTATTTTTAATTCGTGCGGAATTTAATGATTTTTTTTTCTTAATTTCAGTAAAAATGAAAAATAAACCGTGTCAGGCCTGTCTAAGCCGAATTGGAAATCATTAATACCATTATTGGACATTGAAATGATAAAAATCGTTTTAAAAAAATATGATCTATTCGAAAAAATAGAAGAAACAATGGGCCCACAATGAAAATAGTCTTAAAAATCATAGAATGCGTCATCCTATTTCAGAGAATTTTTGGAAAAAATCAAAAAAAAAGTTTTTACTTTAGAAGCAAACAAAACGTTGACATTGATAATTGATCATTTTTTTCATTTTTTTTTAAAGAAAGAATGCTTCAAAATGGCAACAAAATTATATAGTGCCATTTGTCGATTTCTCAATTAGTTCAGGAGTTATAAGCATTTAAGAGTTTCCAAAACTTCTGAAATCGATATTGTTTGGAAAATTATAACTTCTAAAAGAGAAGAGATAAAAATCTAAAAATTGGTGTAGATATTCCTTTCATGGGGTACAATTGTACAAAAAAAAATCTGAATAACCAAAGATGGTCGAGGTCACGGGCTAGCTGAAATGGCATGAAATATCCCATATGTACCAGGCAAGATAGCAGTCAGCTGTCGAGCTGCGCGAAACGAGTCTCAGAAGCGTCGCTCTTTGCGCTGTTAAACGATTTGTTAATCAACCCTCAAAAGAGCGTATGTACTAGGTTTACAAAATGACGAATTGACTTAATTTGATTCAACTAAACCGCCATTGTGGACCCACTTTTTTGGGGGAAAAAATCGCTCGGAAATTCGGTCGAAAATTATGAGATCTCGGGATCGAGAGGACGGATAAAACAATAACCTGAACCACGCGACCGGGAAAAAACACCTTACACTTGTCAAAAGTCATCACATTTTCGATTCGTCGACGCGTTTTCGCGTGGCGTCAATTAAGAGTTGAAAAATGACAGATAAAATCCTATCTTACAAGGAACATCGCTTTGGTGTCCTCCTCCGATTTTGTTGAAACTTTTTTATGTAGAAGAGTATCAAAAACTAGGAAACACGTATTTTTTTATCGGCGGAGAAACGGTTTCAACGGGTAAAACACACCCTCAAAAATGGGGATGTTTTTTGTTTTTCGTCGATAACGTTTTGACGGTGCGGGATATTAAAAAATTTCAAATTGCAATAATGTTTATTTTTTTGTGTTCTATACATTGGAGATGAGAACGACAACGTTATCGACGAAAACCGAAAAACACCCCTATTTTCCAGGGTGCGTTCCACCCCTTAAAACCGTTTTCCGCCGATAAAAAAAATACGTGTCTCTTAGTTTTTGATACTCTTCCACATAAGAAAGTTTCAACAAAATCGGAGAAGGACACTCGTCAGTGTGGTAACCGTTTTCTTTTTTACTACTTGGCGTCAAGACGCTGTCGCGTCTCTTGATACAGGGAAAGAATTACAATGTCAGTAGCGACAATAACAAACATCGTATTAATGATAACGAGTACGTCAATAATAATCGTAATGATTATCTTCGTCATGAGTTTTATTATTATTTATATTATTTTCGTAATAATAATAATCGTAATGAGAACATTCAGTTCGATTACTCAGAATAATTACGAAATACAGCGTTGACCGGTACCTTGAGTGGGTGACAGCCGAATCGCGAAATCATTTGTACCTAATTCCCAATAGTCATCGAACTAAAAGTCAAAGGGACAATTTTACCAAAATAAATAAATAATGTAAAAAGAAAACAAAAATGATAATAACGACGAGAGCGTTCAATAAGGATATAAAATAATAATAATGGTATGAATTTCGCATCTTCGGACGGACACGTCTTTTCTGTATAAAATTTCTGCAGGGTTCTCGAACAAGCAGAAACTTCTATGGCACACCGACGGACAACATAACGAGAGTGGAAATAGAAGACGGAACAGAATGTTCCTTCCCTAATATTCCCGCATCAACCTTTCTTCATATGATTTTCGCCAATATACGTTTATAATACACACCTCTGCGTTTATCTCTTTTTCTCGATTTATAAGCGGGTGTGAAGAGAATTACTGAACGAGGTCGACTCCCCGATGAACTCTCGTCTTTAATCACTCGTAAAAGTATATTTAACGGGCAGAGGCAGAAGTTCAGGCGAAAAACACGAAGAGAGAGACAGAGAGAGAGAGAGAGAGAGTAAGAGTAAGAGTAAGTGAGAAGAGAGATAAGAAAAATTTTGCCAACTTTTTGGCATATATCCGGAGGGAAGGAAACTATAGTGTTGTAGGGATGTAGGTATATATGTATATGCACTTATTTTTGTGTGTATGTGCTACGTGTATACGTATACGAACATATATAGTTTTGCAGACTATTGGGAACTGGGTCGTAGTGGAACGCTATTAATCCTTCCGGAAGAGTTGTAATACCTCTCGAGTAACTCTGACGCGTGCGCCCAACGGCTCAAGAATTTCATTTCCAACGAATTAAATCCTACCGGTACATAAAAAAGTTTATGTCCGCAATGTTATCTCGAGGATCGCGAAAGCCTCCGGGAATAAGTTATATTTGTCTCTTGATTCGCTGATTGGCCATCCAGGAAATTACCGGGTAATATCCGTTTCAGGGAACAAACGGTCTTGAGAAACAGACCGGAGCGTTTAATGGCGAATTGAACTCCTTACCTTTAGCATGGTCAAAGGATGTCTCTTTTCGGAGTTGAAGAAAAGTGCAGAAATTGTCGTAGAGATCCAATTGGACATCACAAACGTCACAATCGTACATTGGATTCTCATCGGGATTCTCCATTGAAATGTAGGAATCCAATTTGAAGCCCTGGAGATTCTCACATCATCGAAAAGAAACTCGTAGGATTCTTGATGCATTCCATCGCATTCTGTACGTTGATTTTTTTCTACACAAAGTATATAGATATACAGCATGAGTGGATCTTGCAAAAGTACACTGAGAAAAAAAAATTCATTCATCCAATATCATTGGTTTTATTGAATGGAATTTCGTTGTTTCAATTGTAAAATTGTTGGTGTAAATAATCGGATTTATTAGTCCAAACAAAACGCTATTGACTTTAATAACAT
Organism: Ophion ellenae; assembly: GCA_963210295.1. Lineage (NCBI taxonomy): Eukaryota > Metazoa > Arthropoda > Insecta > Hymenoptera > Ichneumonidae > Ophion > Ophion ellenae. The sequence continues at coordinate 61,763,631 of OY723387.1, forward strand.
GATAAAATTAAAAGTTTTTTTTTTCATTCAAAAGATATATTGTTAGCCGAGAACAATATATTATTGAAACTATCTAAAAATGTATCACGAATAAATTATATACTTTTGAATGCATTTTCTGCAACAAACAAAAAAAGCGTTTCAATTCATAAAATGAATATTGTTGATTAGAGTACACGAGACAAATTGAATTTCGCTCGTTTGATTCAGATAAAATTTCTATTGAGTACATATGTTGTTTTATTTTTTTCACCACATCCGATATTGATTTCCAAGTACATTATTCGTTAAAATATTAATATTTCATTTTGATTGAAAAATATTAAGAAAATGTCTGAACTGGTTAAGAAATTATGCGAAAATAAAATTTGTTTATTGCGCATTCGGTTGGAAAAATTCAACCAAATCATAGCCGAGCGCCATCGAAATTATAGGTGCGAGGAAACCTGTAGTTCTCGGAGTAACCGCTAGAAGCCGCACGCGCGCTCGTTTCTCGTAAGCGTAGCGCGAACCGAAAGTCTACTTAAGGGGTTACCCCCACTTGCGATTTTGGAAAAATCGATTTTTTTTGTTGCATTTTTTTGAAGTGTAAGTATCTGAGAATATGTCTTGAAAATTTCAAGTCGATCCGAACAAAATTGACTGAGATATGAGCGTCGAAAGAGAAGAATCCGCGTTGAAAGAGCGTTGAAAGAGAAACTTTAAACGCGTTTTTCTCAAAATGGCATTTCTGAAGTCGGTGACCAAGATTAGTCGAACTCTAATGAACCGATCTTCTTGAAATTTTACAGGCTTATTTAATACATAAAAATGTAGTCTTTAATCGTTCGATTTTTTTTTTTCGAAAAAAAAATTGCCGTTTTATAGCCAAAAAACCGCCGTTTTTTTTCGTTAAAATCGAACTATTAACTTTGACTGTTCGCCATTTTGTGAAAAATAAATATTTTTTAAAATCCTTCGATTAAAGACTAGTTTATACTTATATTTGACTAAATCCATCCGAATTTTTTTTTTCAGATGATCCACTTCGCCGCAATGTTGGTTACCGCAAACCGTGTATATAAAAACATTATTTCATTAACGGCCATTTGCCACTAAACAATGTAATATTTTTCAATAAAAAAATTACTGAAAGTTCTTCAAGATGGTATATTGATCGATTAAAAAGTTTTGTAGTTTTCTTTAAAAAAAATCATGAAAAAGGCCTTTTTTTGCGCTACAAGTGGGGGTAACACCTTAACGCCGGAAAAACTCTAAAGAGTATCGCCCCTTGGCCTGTGGCTAAGATCAAAGTGTAATATCTGCTCTTATCAGTTGAATATCTGATATTCTCTCCATGGATATTCCATTGGATATCTGATATTCTCTCCACTATTATCGTGGATGATCATTCTAATGCTCACTTTGTATTTAACATTTAAAACAAATTGAAAAACTTACGTCCCATGGCATATTCGTTTCGATGCAGTAAAGAAATAATTAAATCTATCCATTATATTTTTGTACAAAGTAAAAAAATGTTGTAGCAACCGCTTGATTATTTGATCCAATACATCTACGGATTGTGTATAGAATGATTTCAATAAAATAAAATTTTATTTGAAGGATAATATAGATATTCGGAGAACAGAAGAGCTTTTTCAAATTAAATTATATGTTATTTAAATCAATCACATTTTCCAATATTTTATGGTATTGTAACAATCTCATATATCTGTGGCACTCCGCAGCAGCACATTTATTTGGATCAACCAATATATTTTTTTGATTCAATTGGTTTTTTTTTCTTACTGTATAAATCTTTAAAAAGTACAAATCGCTTTAAAAAATATATCTTAAAAATCAATTAGAATCCCATAACTGAAAATCCACTGTAATTATCGTTTGTTATTTATTTTACGACACTTTGATGTAATATCACCATGTGGAGGTTATGTTTCAACACGCCACGTTTTTTCTAGTGACTTTTCACATATTTTTTATGCGAACGTGGTAAGAATTTCCGAACGGCGTTCATCGGAGAACAGTGCAGACTCCAATTGGATCCCAATGAGGATTCCCTATGTTTCTAACAAATCCCTATAGAGATGCGGGTGCATCTTGGGACTCCTGATCAAATTTATGCACAGGATCACGAAAGGATATTCTTTTTGGAGATATCCAACAAATTCTGGTTGAGAATTTCAAATAAAAATGTTTCAAACGACGTCAATCGGGAAATAGCGCGGAATCCAGTCGCATAAGGATGTGGTAGGATCTGGGAACTCCCAAACAAATTTCTGCACGCGTTGCCTTGCTTTTATTTTCACATTTCAAGACACGATGTGACTCGCGGCAAGACCGGATTTCTCTCTTCGCGAAACCTTTCCGTTTGGCTGTCATCACTGACTTTTCGAATATTCGATACGCTTGTTTTCCATTCTCTCATGGAGACATTTTCATTTTCAAATAGAATTTTCTCCCCTCACACGCTTAGATTTGAAAAATGTATTTTTGAAAAATGACCAAAACATTCCCATGAGAGACTTTTCGACGACACACTGTCGCAAAATCATTATTACAAATAGGTTTTTTTTTTCTTCATCTTTTCGAACCGCGCTTCGTCACCCCTTGGTCGTAAAATAATTCCTGTCGGTGTCCCCATTCATCGCTTGCTGTATTATAGCATATCGTGGGAGAGCCTTTTCTCCGGTGGGGTCGTTTCGGAGAGAAATCGGGGGACTTTTACGAGCGGGATTTTTCCTGAAAAATCGAAACGATCCTGCTGGAGGATAAACCGCGCAGGGCCAGTAAAGGTAGAAGTGGCGCTGTACTATATTTGGCGCAGGGGCCAATAGATGGAGGATCGTGGAGCCGGAAAGAGAGAGAGGGAGGGAGAGAGAGAGAGAGGAGAGAGAGGTCGAGATGCTCAATTGACTGGAAACAATGACGTAGAATGTCGAAATCGATAATGCATTGACCGGAATCGATGTGAAGTGGAAGTGGAACGAATAATACGTTGACGTAGGTATCATAATGGAAACGTGTCCGTGGTACGGGGCAATGCAATCATTGATACATTGAGTGAAAATGCCGCGACTACGAGGGAAAGAGAGAGAGAAAATAATATTTATTAGAGAGAGAGGGGGGGGGGTGGAGGCGAGGGGAAGGAAATTCCTCGATCGGTCCGGTACAAAAGGGAAATGGAATTGGTAATACGTTGACTAACGTCGATTGTACTCTACTAGCTTCTGTCACACTGAATGAGACAGAGGGAGATGTACGAGAATCGAGAACGTAGGGAAAACGATCCGAAGACGGAGGACGGGGGATTGAAACATGACATTGGGGAACAGATGGAATTGCCCGGGTCAGTCGTACATATACCGTGTATGTGCATTAACGTATGTATTTTATACTACACGTAGATACGTACAAACGAGAGATTGAATGGAACATGGCCAAGACCAGATCAAACATAAATCCCAACACAAATATGCGCTCGTGCGAGGGCACCTGAAATGCAGTTTTAAACAGTTGTTTCGTTGTCCTGTCGTAACACGTTTATCTTTTTTTTTTTGTATCGCTGTCCACTCGCGAAGTCCTCGGGAGCAGATTTATCCCCATGCGTGGATTGAACCTTCTGGTTTGAAACTTCAATTCCATTTTATTTTAAATCTGCGTCGGTGGAGACTCGAGCAGGGTTTGTTCCGTGTTAAAAATTGCCAGCGAGTCAACCAGTACATCCCCTTTATTCACTGCATTTTTCCTGGGCTGACCGAGCATATGACAATGCAAATTTTATAGCGTCTCAAGTGTTTCTATTCCGTGCAGAAATCGTCGTAGGGATCCAATTGGAGTCCCATACTACTCCTCACTTCCTGGTAGGGATTCAATGGGTTGTTGCATTGGATCCCTGTACTAAAATGTCACACTTGTACATTGGATTCTAATCAGGATTTCCCATTGGAATCCAATATACGAATGCAATTTAAATCCTAGAGGATTGCTACATTGTCGATCGGATTGCGATACGATCCTTGATGGGGCTCATTCCATTCAGTACGTTTGATTTTCTAATCAAAATATATTGAAACGCAAAATATGTGGATTTGAAAAAAGTATAAATCGGTATAAAAAGCATAGCTTCGTGAAAAAAGAAATAACCAAATTTAACGAACGGCGTTTTGAAGGGAACAAATTCAGCTTTATTTTGCTTTTTTGAAATATTTGTTATGATTTTTTTCGCAGTTATTTCATTTTTGGATAAGAAAGATAAATTTTGGAAAATGCAACGTAACTCAAGAACTATAGGGTTTAAGAGGGAATATCAAAGATGTAAAAAGTTGCGTAAGTTTATACTGGATCACCTGGAATCTCTGAGATTTTTTTTTACTATTTTCGCTCGGAACTCTGATGAGTGAATGGCTTAATTCGAAAAGTATGGCGTTTATAACAAAATATCAGGAGGAGAAACTTTTTTAATTTCCGAATTTACATTCGCTAAAATTTTTTTAGAATTTTTCTCCGAAATTTTTTTGGCCGATCCTCGGAGAATCGTCCGAACAATTGATTGGCGTATCTCGAGAAACAATTGAGTTAGCGACAAAATATCAAGAGGGAAAAATATTGCAGTGTTTCGTTTTAAAGAGGTTGACATTCTACAGATTCTTGTCAAAATTTTTTTTACGATGTTTTTTGTCACTTCATCTAGGTTTTTAAGGGGGGATTGTCTTTTTTTTTCGCAAAATTTACCGCTTTTTGGGAATTTTTTTGTGAAGAAAGTATACAACGGAAAACTTGTGAAACTTGGCATATAGTTTTATTGATCTGTTTACTACATACAAAAAAAATTTTAAACAGTTTCATCAAAAAAATCCGCCTCCCACCCCCCTCGACGCGCAATGGTCCTTTTTTGATGGTGTGCACGATTTCTCAAAAACTATTCAACCGATTGCCTTCAAATTTGGACAGAATGCTCAGCTGACATCCTTTTATCGTTTGATGAAGCAAAAAAGCAATACGTTTAATAGTTTTTTATTTATAACAAAAAATCGATCAATTTTTTTCGAAAAATCGATACTTCAAGTTCAAAACGTCACCAAATCGTCAATTTTTTTTTCCCCTTCATCGAACGATAGCTATATGTGTCTAAAGTAAAATACTTTTTGGGTTTTTGTTGCAGGATGAACGTGAAGGCTGTAATCGTGCACACCATCAAAAAAGGACCATCGCGCGTCGAGGGGGGTGGGAGGCGGATTTTTTGATGAAATTGTTTAAAAAATTTTTTGTACGTAGTAAACAGATCAATAAAACTATATGCCAAGTTTCACAAGTTTTCCGTTGTATACTTTCTTCACAAAAAAATTCCCAAAAAGCGGTAAATTTTGCGAAAAAAAAGACAATCCCCCCTTAAAAGATTGTAAAAAAAAATCTGAAAAAATATCACCGTATTTAAAACGAGACACTGCAATATTTGTCCATCTTGAAATTTTGTCTCTGACTCAATAGTTGTCGAAATACGCCAATCAATATTTTGGACGATTCTACGACTTTCGCTCGAGAAAATTTCGAAAAAAAATTCAAAAAAACATCTGAAAAAATTCACGCAAATTTATAATCTAAAATAAAAAGCGTTTCTCCTGACATATTGTCCTAAACGCCATACATTTCGAGTTAAGCCATCCTACCCATCAGAGTGTCGAGCGAAAATAGTTAAAAAAAATAAAATCTCGCAGGATAATTCTTCAAAAATTCCAGGCTATCCAGTATAAACGTATGCTACTTTTTACATCTTTGACATTTCCTCTCAAAGCCTATAGTCCTTGAGTCACATTGCATTTTCCAGAATTAGTCGTTTTTAGCCAAAAATGAAATAACTTTGCGAAAAAAAATCGTACGAAACTTTTTGAAAAACGAAAATTAAACTCCTGCTACCCCGTTCAAGTTTATCATGGATAAACATGACAATTTTTTTTTTCATGAGTCATGCGCCCAATTCTCGATGGTCGAACAAAAGCCGAAAAACAGTCACGTACTTAAGTGCATACTGGGTCGAAAAAAAATCATAAAAAATATTTCAAAGAAGCAAAACAAAACTGAATTTGTTCCCTTCAAAACGCCGTTCGGTAAATTGTGTTATCTTTTTTTTTTGACGAAGCTATGTAAGTTTTAGTGCGGCAAGAAATATCGACAGGTGTATCCAAGCTTTTGAGCGGCAGTGTACATGCTCATGAAGCGTGCAGGTTATGTTTCAACTCGCCCTGTTTTTCCTCGTGACTTTGTACATTTTCGATTCGAACATGGTAAGAATTCACAAACGGCGTTGATCGAGGAAAATTGCGAAATTCAATTGGATGCCAATGAGGTCTTCCTATGTGCGATGTCCCCAAACATCCCTATATAGATGTGGATGCATCTTGAGACAACAAACTTGTGCACAGGATCACGAAAGGATATTTTTTTGGGACATCCAACGAGTTCCACTTAAGAATTTCAAATGAAAAAATCTCAAACGACGTCAATCGAGAAAAAGCGCGGAATCGACTTGGATTCCAATGTGGACTCTCTACATGCGCCGTCCCTATCAAATCCCTATAGAGATGTGGTAGGATTTGGGAACTTTCAACAAATTTTAGCAGGGGTATGAATATCTGTGACGGCTCTGGACTTCGTAAGATTTGAGATCGCGAGTCAATGTTTTTTTTTGCCGCGCGTAGAGACTATTTTTTAAGATTATCGGCATGTGGTAAGTGTCCGATTTTGCAAAATTCACAAAATTTCTAGGTATGGACTCGTAATGCTAGGGGAAAAAGGACAATAAAAAAGCACCCTGCACGAGGACAGCAAAAATGTTTTCAAAACTTGACTTTATTCTTCGGGGGCTCTGTAAACAGAACGAAAAATTGAGATGTCTGTATTTCCGGTCAAATTCGCTACTTTTGTCATTTGCTACAATTTCGTTTTTAATTTTTATTAAGGCTACTTCACGAATCTGTCCCGAGCAACCATTTGGCGCGACAGCTGCGTCGCAATCCATAAAATGCTTTAAATGGAAATTCAATTTTGCCGAGACAAAATATACTTTTATTCAAAAGTGGAGAAAATTCACCTGCAAGTGAACATTAAACTACCCACTCAAATAAATTTTTCCTGAACTGCAAGAACGTATATCCGAACTAGACAGGTCGATCTACGTCTTACGGAAGAATGTCACTCGAGTCTCCATAAATAAAAACTGACTGTGATAGGTATGACTTGATAAATGATTTACATATGTGAGACTTATATCCATATACATTTTTTTAACAAAAGAGAGCATCTATTACTTCAGCACATTACTTTAACCATAAAATAAAAAATTCCGTTCGTACAAAATTGTTATCAGAAAACTACAGCACAACTATCTGACGATTTTTTGTGCGAATTTTTGGAAAGTTAAACATTTGCCTAAAAATCGTCAGATAATTGTTAATAACAAATGAACTATGCAACATAAAAAAAATCCTACGTACTCCCATAGACAATGTATTTTTGAAGATATATTCAACATTTCAAGTGAATCGGTTGAAAATTGTCTGAGTTATATTTCCGGCCAACTTAAAAAATGCCGTTTTGCGATAAACGCTGCACAGCCGCCATTTTGTAATGAATCGCTTAAAAAATGATTGTATACAGTCACTGATATGTATGATAGACACCCTTTTTTCTAATCTCAATTTATTTTGCAGTTTTTCTGAGAAAAAAATCCCCACGAAGCCTATTTTTTCGGCCTCTAGAGTGGCCTAACCCCTTAAGAGCTTACACCTAATTGACATTTTTGTAAATATCAATTACTGGTTTTCTACGGATTCGCGAAATATAACATTTAAATAATATTCTCTGAAAATTTCAAGTCGGTGCGTTAAAAATTGAGGGAGGTATGGGCGTTTGCATGTAGGTTCCGCGAACTGGCGAACTTTAAATGCGTTTTCCTCAAAGTTTATTTTCAAAAAAAGGTGACCTCGATATCTCAAAAATACCTTCACCGATCAACTTCAAATTTAACAAGCTTCCTTTACATATCAAAAAGTAGGGCGTGAATGAAGGATTTTTTATGCATAGTTTTTCCATCAACGAAAATAGGTTTTTTTTACTGAAAATCGATACTTTAGACTGCGGCCATTTTTCAAAAATCAATATTTTATGAAATTCACCGCGGGGGACGTTTTACAAACATCGCTCTGTACAAACCATTGTATCTACCACATTTATGAGTATTTTTCCTTACAAAAATTGTAAAAGATACTCCAAAACCGTACTCTTTAATGTAAAAAAAAATACTTAAAAACCTACACACGTTCACCCAGAAAAAAAATCACGAAACTCCTGTTTTTTTTCGACCACGGGCAAAGTGTAACCCGTTGAAGGGTTACACCGTCTTGAGATTTTCAAAAATCAACGTATCAAAATCCGCGTATCAAAAATTTGTTTTTGATACGCGGACACGAAGCTTTTTTTACGTTTGTCTCGAAACGACTTTTTCAAACTGGTGGACAAAATATCTCGAGAAATACCCAACCCATTTTGATGAAATTTATACCACAAATTCTTCATAATATTATGTAGGATCAGGTAAAGGGTTTTTTAAATTGGATGTCGTTTTCATTTTTATAAATTTTCCAAACTCAAAACTTTGGTAAAAAATGGGGTTTTTTCTAACAGATGTCATTTCAATGAAAAATAAAAAAACAAAATTCCTACGCAACACTTAACCTTTGTTTACAAGGAAATATCCTATTTTATTTTTCAGACGATGCCTGACAGAAAAAAATGCCACCTTCGGCAAAATTTTCAAAAGAGGGTCCTACTAGAATCCTTACATGTCCACCATAAAAAAATTTGCTTCATTCGTTTTGTTTTTCAATTTGTTCATATATAAATGCATTTGTTAAAACGTTTTTCTTTTAATATATTTAATAGTCGCGTGGAAAATAGTTTTTATTTTTATACCCATTTTTCCAAGCGCCGAGGAACCCTTCAAGCTGCATTGGCAAATCTACCATCATTGGAAATTCATTCCGTTCAATTACCTCTGCTTTGATCGACGTACCAGGAACCAATATGGTCCGAATCCAAAAATCATTATTCCATGATGTACCTACTAGCCCATTTTGGCACGGGAAAACAAAATCGTGGCTCTCTAATCGTTCCGGGTTCAATGCAGAATGTTAGATTCGGTGCAACGATTTTCCTCCTACCTTCCACACTTGTTTCTCGTGTTCGTTCCTCCGTTGTTTTCTTTTTCTTCATCGCATTCTCGAAGGTTCAATCTTATCCGAGAAGTATCGAGAGATACCCGCTCGGAGCCTGCGGGTGGAAAACCTGCGTCTACGATGTACGAACGATTGTCAATGTGAGTTCGTATCTGTCCGTCGGTTTCACGTGAGCAAACGACGAGCGAACGATGAAAAAAGACCGGCTATCGCAAAACTCTCGTCGACAGAGAGGATCCTCTCGTGCGGTAAACCACCGACGAACGACGAAGACGACGACGAGAACCCAGGCTCTCGCGTTGTAGTTCCGTTTTGTCAACGGTATAGTAGTGGACCGTTGACAAAGGGAGAGAGACAGAGATGGAAGGTACGAAGAGAAGAGATTCTACGTATATGGGACGTCGAACGTACCTACTCGTAGTCTAGCCTCCTCGAGTTCTCTTTTGTTCTGTACCGGGCATCGATGTTGTCTTTGCTTCCGGTTCCCAACTTCCACTACTGGACCTCGTCTATAGAGTACAACAGTTATTGGCAGCTCTCTCTCTCTCTCTCTTTCTCTCTCTCTCTGCCTATCTTCATCCACCAATTTCCTCTCTCCACTCTAATTCTTTCTATACACTTTTTTCGCGCTCCTCCCTCAGCCTCTTTCCTTCCCTCACTTGTTCCTGTATCGAACTCAAGTCTAAAGTTTGACCACACCACCAGTGTCCTTTATTCCCTTATCTCTCGTCTCCTTTGTCATCACTGTTCCGACAAATCACCATCATACCTCGCCAATCACATTAAAAAATGCCTCGATGTGAAAAATTCTAAAGCCTCTTCCGCGCAAAGTTGGGAGAACTTTGCTCTCCTGCTTAGCGAGCATCGGGTCGTCAGAAACCGAACACTTCGCTGGAGTATGAGTCATTGATAGATTCTGGAGCATAACTTCAACGAGAAACATTATACCAAACGTGGGAAACAAAAAAGTATATACATGCGAAAGAGTCTCTGTTGTCTTCATTAATTAATACACTTCAATTCATACCCAATTTGAATAACTCGATTTTCCCTCCATACCTAAGTAGAAATTGTGCTAGCCTGTCCGAGTTACGACCTAGTCACTTGCTCGCCCAATTGAGTTCATACGAACTAACCAATGGTTGCCTCGCTATGAACTAGTCATATTCTGAATGTTTCGTTATCCAGCCCTGTCTAGTCACTGCCCAGCCGATCTTGGTCAGAAATGACAAAGTGAGGTTATGTGACTACGTGTAGTTCCATCGAGCGAATGACTCATGGCTGGCTAAGCAACTCGAGTTACAGATGGCGTTGCGAATGAACATATTCTCAAGTAGGTATCTCACCGTGACCTAGTCAACAGTATAGCTAACTGCGACTATGCACCCCTCGGCTAGTCACTGCCCAGCCGGTCTTGGTCACAAATGACAATGTGAGGTTATGTGACTACGTGTAGTTCCATCGAGCGAATGACTCATGGCTGGCTAAGCATCCCGAGTTACAGAAGGCGTTGCGAATGAACAAACTGTCAAGTAAGGATCTCGCGATGACCGAGCCAACACTAGCCAACTGCGGCCGCACTAGCCGGAATAAATGATCGGACAAATACAATTTAAGGTTATGTAAATCTATGCGATTATCGCTCTCAATGCGAACGCAATTAAATCATTGATCCGATAATATTATTTACATTCGTTAATCCACCCATTTTTCAATAATCGCATACTGTGTATTGTAACATATGTAGACAACACGAAAATCCAGAAATTAAACAATTAGAAATGGCCCATTGGACAACGTCGTTACTTCTCTCCCAGATGTCCCGGGATCGAAACCACGTTGCGGCGTAAGCGTTTGTCTGTTATAATTTAAAATCGAAACGCATTAATATATTTACAGCGCAAATATCATAACCGTAATTAATGAAAAACGAAGAATATCGTAAAAGAGTGCAATGATGTGAATAATGTACCAAAATACATACATACATACACACACACACACACACACACACACACACCCACACACACACACACACATATATATATATAGTCGCAATTTTTTTAAATCTAGCCGTCACCTAATTTTTTGTTCCCAATCACTAGCTGAAAAAAACTTGATCATGCCTAGGTTAGAAATATTACATAGCTATGAGATATTTCTTTCTATCTAGTCCCCATCTACTTTTTTGTATCGAGTCACTAGAGGACTAAAGCGTTACAAGGCTGGGTAGTCAATAGCTAAAACGGCTAGCTAATGGCGATTCGAAAAATAACTTTACTAGCTTGTGGTTAGGTGGTGATGAGTTTTCCACTCGGGTCCTTTTATCGTGCAAGCGCCACGAGCTTTCATCAATGGCATCAGCCGTCACATAAAAAACCGCACGATCCGATAACGAAATTAAGTCAAACGTGAGTATTCACCCCCTTTCTCATGACATGACACGCATCAATTAAAGGAACGTTTCGTTTCAGTAGTTATTTCGAAAGTTTATTAAATCACAAGTCGCCGGGCTCAGTGACGAATACATCTCGTAGATGCGAGGTCGTTGTAGCGAGGATATACGAAGAAATTGTTGATAAATATAGCCAGGTCCTCAACGATCTCCGAAGGCTAGACTTCGCGACAGAGCTTTCTTGCTCGCGACGTTCAATATCTAAAAATAAGCAGACTCTCTGTCGCATCATTGTCAATCTATCACGATAAAAGTCACGCTTTCTTTGTTGAGAATACGCTCGTGATAACTGTCACGTTACTTTCTCATCTATCTCGTTGTGCCTTATGCACGCTGTTGGATACCGGTAATCACATTGCCGCACATTTCACCGATGTAATAATTATGCTGTCGATTCTTTTTCTAGAATAACTTTTCAAGTTCTCTCTCTCTCGCTCTCTCTCTCTCTCTCTCTCTCTCTCTCTCTCTCTCTCTCTCTCTCTCTCTCTCTCCCTCTTTCTTTCTTTCTTTCTTTATCTCTCTCTGACACACATAAGACAGCTTGCTCTTTACACTCCTGGCTGGCAGACAGTTCTGAAGATTCGACGGAGCCCCCTCAAAAGCGTATTTCTCCGCTCGTCACGTGGCAAACGTCTCGCTCAAAGTTTTTACACTTCTCTCGGTTGGGACGTCCTTTGACGTCGCGCGAGCGCGCTATGCTCACTTTGACTTTTCAATGTAATTGCGAAGCTCCCCCTCGCCCTGCATTCGCTCTTCCTTCATACCGCGTCGCGCCATGCGGATACGCAATTGGCGTTTCTCCAGAATTGAAAAAGTATGAAGTGTGTCTCGAAGAAATTGTAGAAACGCGATGAAATGTGTCGGGGAAAAAAATCGTGATCGTGCGGTCAAATTATTCCCGTCTAGGGACCACTTTCATTCTTTTTCAATATTCTAATTTGTTTTTCGATTGCCGTTGGCATTGTTGAATGGTGGATTAATATGTTGAACTCTTAGCGGTATGATGTTTTTTTTTATTGCTCACTGTGTAGCCTTACTTTGCCACGTTCAGGGACAAATTCAACTTTTTCGAGATACCCTATCTAGCCGCTGTTCTTGATTGACTTTTAGTCTGGTTCTGTCGAAAAGAAATCACGCCACCGTGATAAAAAAAGAAAACTATGATTGTCGATCTGCTGTGTTTCAACTCGTTTTCTTCGAGTTAACGGCAAAGTTACTCGAGAGCGATGCATTTCAGAGATACGCCCGAATTCTCGAAGGACAAAAATAAATAAAATTAAGGGGTTAGGCTATTGTGACAACGCGAAAATCAGGGTTATTTTAAAACATTAATTTTGAAGCAATATGCAAGATGATTGAAAAATCGATTGGACATGTGTTTGTGTGTACATTATTAAAGTTGTGTACCAAATTTTATAAAATAATATTAATCATTTAAAAAGTTATAAGCAATCTCGTGAAAGACCTTTGAGGGGTCTTTTCATTTAAGGGGTTACCCCCACTTGCGATGTAGAAAAAAATTCGTTTTTTTTATTGCATTTTTTTGGAGTATAAGTATCTGAGAATATGTCCTGAATATTTCAAGTCGATCCGAACAAAATTGACTGAGATATGAGCGTTGAAAGAGAAGAATCCGCGTTGAAAGAGCGTTGAAAGAGAAACTTTAAACGCGTTTTTCTCAAAATGGCATTTCTGAAGTTAGTGACCAAGATTACTCGAACATTAATGAACCGATCTTCTTGAAATTTTGCAGGCTTATTTAATACATAAAAATGTAGTCTTTAATCGATCGATTTTTTTTTCGAAAAAAATGGCCGTTTTATAGCCAAAAAACGGCCGTTTTTTTCGTTAAAATCGAACCATTAACTTTGACTGTCCGCCATTTTGTGAAAAATGAATATTTTTTAAAATCCTTCGATTAAAGACTAGTTTATACTTATATTTGACTAAATCCATCCGCATTTTTTTTTTCAGATGATCCACTTCGCCGCAATGTTGGTCACCGCAAACCGTGTATATAAAAACATTATTTCATTGACGGCCATTTGCCACTAAACAATGTAATATTTTTCAATAAAAAAATTACTGAAAGTTCTTCAAGATCTGTTCTCTAAGATGGTATATTGATCGATTGAAACAGTTTTGTACTTTTCTTTTAAAAAAATCATGAAAAAGGCCTTTTTTGCGCTACAAGTGGGGGTAACGCCTTAAGACGCTAAAAACGGCTGTTTTCCTGAATTTTTTGATAGGTTTATATTATAGATATTGATATAGAAGTTGTTACACTTAATAAATACACTTTTGAAATAGATTAAAATGTTTTATTTATTTATTCCATCCACTATTTATAGACGAAAATGGTAGGTAAAAAAGTCCTAAAAAAATTGTAGGTCTGCTGCTTACAACGAGAACTACTCTTATATAGATTATAAAACTTCTTTATCTGTATTTTTTAGACCAACCAGTGTCAAGTGAACGATCGGGCCGTTGGACCACACTTTTTATACAGAGTCTCTGTTTTACCTCAATAACGTTGCTACATAAAAATGTTGTCTAAATAAAAATGTACACGAAATAAGTTCAATGACATACCTTTTTTCCAAATCCCAAATAAATAATCTAGTAGACCAAAAAAGTCGGAAAAACTACTTATTTTGGCCCGTCAGAGTGGCGTCCTCCCTTCAGAACTTTTCCCGGTAAAGCTCCGGAAAAATATCCACAGTCGAAACTTCCCTCTATCTCAAATCTCTATATCTGCATACTTAAAATTCGGAAATTATCATATTATGTCGTAAAAAATTATTGAAAAGTTCAGTTTTGGAAAGGTGAACATTTAAGGAGTCTTCTCACGTCAGACGCTAAAAAAGGCTATTTTCATTAATTTTTCCATAGGTTTATATTATAGATATCGATATGAAAGTTGTTACACTTAATAAATACACTTTCGAAATACAATTTAAAAAAAATTATTTATTCAAGTCACTATTTATAGACGAAAATGGTAGGTCACGCAGACCTACGTTCAACCACATATTCTTTAAAAGTATAGCTATAGCGCATATAAAGGATTTTTTTAATTTTGATATTTACTATTTTCTGCCAAAAACGGTGAAAAAACACGTTTTTTTCTAAAAACGTCCGCCATTTTGTTATTTTGCATGTATCGAAAGTCGTAAGATATGCGCTATAGCCATTAACATACTGAATCTGAAGCCGTTTGATTTTTTTGTTTCGGATCATCCATCTCCGACACAAAAAAATCAAACGGTTTCAGATTCAGTATGTTAATGGCTATAGCGCATATTATACGACTTTTGATACATGCAAAATAAGAAAATGGCGGACATTTTTAGGAAAAAAAACGTTTTTTCACCGTTTTTTGCAAAAAAAAACTAGTAAATATCAAAATTTAGAGAATCCTTCATATGCGCTATAGCTATACTTTTAAAGAATATGTGGTTAAACTTTCATAAGGATCTGTTCAGTAGTTTCGAAGATTTTATCAACAAGCCGTTGAAAAACGTTGTTTCGAGGAAAACGCGTTCAACGTTTGTTTTTGTTATATAAAAACATGTAAAAAATGTTTAAATGTATTTCGCAAGTCGATTTATTAAGTATAACAATTTTTATATCAATATCTATAATATAAAACTATCAAAAAAAAATCATGAAAATAGCCTTTTTTAGCGTTAGAAGTGAGAAGACCCCTTAAACATGAGGGGCTTGACGGTGTACTTGATTTTCGCCACTCGATTGATCTGAAAGAAAAAAAGACAAGTTTTCTTCTAAAAATAGATAATGTTCGCTAAGACTTAACAGAGCTTTTTCTCGTTATCGTGTATCAATCATTTAAAAAAAATCGATTATTTTCGATTTTTCGAGGAAAAATGACATAATTACTGTTAAAAAGTAATGAAAAAAAAAGTTAAGAAAAAAACCGTTGGTCAAGCCTAAACTACTATTACACTGAATAAGTGTACGGAATTTCAAGTTAATATTCGCTAATACTTGAACGATCTTTTTGAGTTATCGTATTTCAATCATTAAATTTTTTTTTATTTTCATTTTTTCAGGACAAATGACATAATTACTGTTAATAACTAATGAAGAAAAAAAATGTTAAGAAACAAAACGGTAGTCAAGACTAAACCACTATTACACTAAATAAGTGTACGAAATTTTAAATCCTGTACACCGTATCGAAAAACATAGTTTCGAGGAAAACGCGTTTAAAGTTGTACTAGTAGTTCTATCGTAATCATAAGTACACCTGCAATCTGCGATTCCTGCACGATATGTTGGACCGTTCTCTTTAATTTGAGTTGCCTCAAGCGACGAACGAGTATTCGTCATTTTTGCAGTAGCCTAACCCCTTAAACGAAAATTAAATGATATTTTATAAAGCGATCGTTAAAAATTCCTCAAGAAATCAATTATCTATATTTTCGAGAAATTCATGAATCTCTTGAAGGGCAAAATATTAAAAGTGCATCGCATTGCCCATTTTCCCTTTCCTCCAAATCAAAAGCCACCATTATCATTGTCCGATTAATCGAGCGATATGGCAATTTCCAAAAAACCGTACGTAGCCACTTTCCCACATCATTGAATCCAAAATTGACGAGGATTCTTCAGTTGTCTCGACAAATGCATTTGTCACGCCCTCAAATCAGAAAGCATGCACCAGAGTGTTACGTGTTTCAACGTCGCTAGTCAAAATTCGCCTCTCGAAGCTACAAAGAATCCGGAGAGGCGTTCTCTGGATAAAAGCTCGTACAGATATACACCCGTCTGTTGGTGTATACGTCGTTTCGCCGAAGAGACATTGAGAAGCGTCGAAGATCGTGAGAAGTGAAGTAGTCCCGTATTTGTCAGACGCGCGATGGCCTCTCCCCTGTTTCCTCCGCCTTGGCCCTCGCTCTGCACGTGTGCATTCGTATATGCCCTGGATTGCCACTACAGTTCCTCTCTCTTAGCTTCGAGTGAATACAAACCTGTGTCTGGCCTGACGTTCACTCTCCGCTTCTTCTTAAGTCTTTCGTCCGTCTTGCTCTCGATCTCACGGCTGGTGTATATGAATGCGATTCGACACACGTATTTCCAACCTCTGCACCGTCTTTTCACTTGGTAAACGGTGATGTCGTGAGAGTGGTGTCAATGGGCAGAGGGCGAAAAAAGCGCGCATCGCCCATTCAGAAACTGTCGAACCGAGTACCTGTACACTGCTACCCCATGGACTGTACCTACGTTTACGTGCATATGTGCTGTGTGCATGTTACTTTGAAAGTCCGTGATGCATAGGACGTTCGGTTACAAGCCGCTGCTAGGATACTCCGCATAGATATACTACTTGAGTCTTTCTTTTTTTTTTCTCAAACTCTCGACTCCATATACATTCCAGTTCGGTAGCATATTTTACGGTCCGTATAGGTGGATACAGCGGAGTTGGTTTTTCTAGCGATATCAACATGTGCGTATGAATTTGTGCGGATGTAGGTGTATGGAGGAAGGTGATTTTCATATGCTGCGAGGACCGTCCTTCCAGCAGGCTATCATCCCCATATTCAACATTGGATCCCAATGTCTGAAATCGCTGGATGGATGTAGGTGAGGTAGAATGTAACTTACGCGGTGGTCGTTTCGAGGACCTTCGTGTCTGCGGAGTCATCGATTCGTTTGGGAAAAATTCAAGAACTGTCCTCGCAACAGCCAAAGGTGCTGAGAGAAAATATCGCACAGGTTGAACGCGCTGCAGAACGTAAGTTGCTTTAGTCTTGCAATTTTTTTTTCCTCTTTTGGTATTGCGTTCACGAAGAGGCTCAGCGATTCCTTGGGAACGCGAAAGGAAAGCGTACCAAGAGAAATTGAAAACACAGCATTAGGGTCCTTTGTGCTCGCGGACGGGTACGAGATGCGAAAACACGGTGTGAATATTTTCATTGGGTCTTTTTACGGATTTGACAAGTGCCACCTTTTACATTGAGTGTACAAATATGGTCTCGGCCTGAGAATAAAAAAAGCTGTATTGAATATTTGATGGGGAAAATGTTTCCCTCGGGTTTGGTGTCATGTTATACCAACCTAGTAGACGATTTTTCCGGACTAACAGCTTAAGGGGATATACCAGTGTGAACGATGAGAATTTGGGTGATTTTCGGGAATTTTTTGGAATAAAAGTACTCGATTAAATGTTTCGGAAAATTAAGAATATATTTGGCTATATTTGACCTATATTACGTAATTTTTTCATAGAAAAATATTGAGGTCCATGCCACTTATGCGCTGCCTTCGGAGGCGCCAAAAAAAAAGTTCCGCCACTGCTGACATGATTCCGGCCGATTGAGTAGCTGAAACCGAAAAAAATGTTGTTAAACTGAAAGGCATTTCCTGTACAATGACGTAGGATTTTTTAAAAATATCGAAACAAAATCGAACAAAATGGCATAGTTATGAAAAAAAGTCTGTTTTCTTGCCTATAAAATGGTCGTTTTTTTTCTATGCCAAATCGTCAATTTCCATCCAATCAAAAATATCCCACGTCATTGGAGAGTGAATATATTCAAGAGTACTCAGTTCAAATTTCGAGTCAATCGGATAATTGCTCGTTGAGTTACAATATCAGCAAATTTGAAAAATGTCATTTCGAGAAAAACGTCTTAATCGATTTAACTATCGATTTTTGCAAGATAAAATGACTAGAGATACGGCCTTGACATTTTTACAGGATATTCTTGAAAGCATAAACTGTCGAAAAAGGCAAAAAAGAATCGATTTTTTGAAAGTGTCACACTTGTATAGCCCCTTAACGTAACCTCAAAATATACATCGTGAGCACAGTGAGCAAAATGAGATGCAATAACGCGCATTCCAGGCTGCGTTCGAAATGAAAAATTATTTGAACTAAAAAAAAATTAACCAAAATTTAAAACGGACTAAAAGGTATGAAATAATTTCTCCTAGCCCCATAACGGATTTACAACCCAATAGAGATTCCTAATCCCATACAGATTACCCGGAAAATGTGTGATTGTGAATTTTTAATAGCTATGAAAACACTTGTAACATTTAAAACGAAAAACGTGGGGTGCATGCAATGGATAAGTGATGCATGAATAGGTCACCTAA
Organism: Ophion ellenae; assembly: GCA_963210295.1. NCBI lineage: Eukaryota > Metazoa > Arthropoda > Insecta > Hymenoptera > Ichneumonidae > Ophion > Ophion ellenae. Next base: position 61,782,444 of record OY723387.1, read on the forward strand.
GTCACTAACAATTTTGTTGCACTGCAAATTATATGAACTGTTGTGTGAGTTTCCTTAACGACATCTGCTCCCTACACTCCATCTATTGCATGCGCCCTACGTTTTTCGTTTCCAATCTCACAAGTATTTTCATACCTATTAAAGATTCACAATCACAAATTTTCAGGACAACCTGTATGGGGTTAGGAATCTGTATGGGGCTAGAAGAAATTATTTTATACTTTTTAGTCCGTTTTAAAAACGTGGTTAAATATTTTTTTAATTTAAATAATTTTATTTTCTGCTTTTTAGTCTTGTGTGTGTGTAATTTTGCTTCTCCTTCTCCAGGCGTCACTTGCATTGGGGGCTGTCTCCTTGACCATCGTAGAAATTGTCAATAATGCACTATTCACTATTAATATTACTAGATTTTATTTTTATTAAAAAAATCTTTTCTCTTTTACTAAACTATATTTTTCATTTTATTTTTTCTGTTTTTCCTGTCTGTTTATTTGTATGTCATCCAGATCTGAGCTATGTTCAAAGTTTCAAGTCTCTAGATCATCCAGAAGTTAGTTTAAGATCGATTGAAAAATTTGTACCGAACAGACAAACGAACGGTAGTCTCAATCGCTCTTGTTTGAGCATGACGAAGTGCGTCACTACCAAGGCGAGTGATATGTTCATCAGCTGTCGATGTTCAAAAACATAGAAAAACATCAATTGCAAAATTTGTACCGAACAAACAAACAAACAGACAAACAAGAAAGCAAGTTAATATTGCATGGTCATCTAGTTCTGAACTATGTTTGAAGTTTCGAGTCTCTAGCTTATCCGAAAGTTAGTTTAAAATCGATTGCAAAATTTGTACCGAACATTCAAACGTACAACCAAGAAAGCGAGTTAATAAAAACGTAGTAAAAAAGACTTTCGAGGCCGCGGAGATAATTTTTCACGCATGGAGAAAGATACCATATTCATCAGTATCGTGAAGAATTAGTACAGCCGTGCTGTCGCTGAAAAACCCCGTAATCGGAAAAAGATAAAAGGCTAGTTTTTTGACAGGTGATTTTGTAGATGCCGCGGTTGCTAAATACAAGTTTGCCTAAAAATCGGGGTGTAGGGTTTTTTAGGGGATGAAATGGGATGGGGGTGGATTAATGCCAAATTACAGCCCCTACGAGGCCGGCGCCGTGAAAAGAAATATGCCGAAAAATCCGGGCTTTAGTTTTGTCCACAGCGCCGAAATCGTGGGAGTTCATTTTAGGGGTGAAAAAGTAGGATGAAATTTTGAGAAATCAGTTTTAATTCAATAACTCTTTAGAAAATATTCGTACACTTTTTGTTCAAATGAGAACGTTGTAGTTCTTGAAAAGACGTGTCGATCGAGTATTTTATCATCACTCTCCGATAATATTTTCACCCCCAAAAATGGTTAAAATACCAAAAAAAAAATGGTTTATTGAATAACTAAAAAACAATCGATTTTTCGGGTATGGTTCAAATGTACGAAATGTAGAGAATAATTTTCTTTCTATGAACCACCCTTGAATTTTGATTTACCAACCCCACGTGGGGGTTGAACATTCAAAATGAAATTCTGGGAAAACTATTGACCGCACGAATTCGCCGCCGTGGAAGAATTTTCAGCTTGAACCCTCAGCTACATTTTTGTCCACAGCGCCAAACTCGTATCTCTTCATTTTCGGTCAATAGTTTTCCCAGAATTTCATTTTAAATTTTCAACCCCTGAGAGGGGTTCGAAAAAGCAAAATTCAAGGGTGGACCATAGGAACGAAAATATAGAGAAAATTATTCTCTACATTACGTACATTTAAACCATCTCCGAAAAATCTATTGTTTTCGAGTTATTCAATAAACAATTTTTTTTTATACTTCAACAATTCTTTTGGGGTTGAAGATATTATTTGAGAGGGATGATCAAATACCCGATCGGCGCGTCTTTTCAAGGGCTACAACGTTTCCATTCGAACAAAAATTGTATGAATTTTTCCTAAAGAGTTGTCGAATGAAAACTGTTTTTTCAAAGTTTCACCCCCAAAATGAACTTCCACGACTTCGGCGCTGTGGACAAAAATAAAGCCCGGATTCTTCTAAACATTTTGTACCCCGGCGCCGACCCCGTGGGGGTTGTAGTTTGGCATTAATCCACCCCATCCCCTTTCATCCCCTAAAAGAACCCTACACCCCGATTTTCAGGCAAACTTGGATTTAGCACCCGCAGCACTTACAAAATCACCTGTCAAAAAACTAGGCTTCTTCTAATTTTTCCGATTCTAATATACAGCATGACTGTGCCAAAGTGGTTTCAAGGGTTCCGGAGTGGAAATTTCGACCTCGAGGATGAAAAGAGAGCAGGGTGACCAAAAAAATTGGAAGACATGGATTTGGAGCAGTGGGTGGACGATTTAATTAAAATTTAAAAAAAATGTAATAATCAAGAACAGAAGAAACCGAATCACAGATTTATTAGGAATAAATAAAATATTAGGAATAATAAAAAATTTACGTATAGAGTGGACAATATGTCTCGACGTTTTGACGACGCGCTAATATATATATATATAGTTAATCTGGTGTTTGATAAGAGGGTAGGCGTGTAAATGGCGCCGAACGGTATACAGGTCCAGTTACTTGATGATTGCTTGAATTTAGCCGGAGCCGGCGAATTGAATCAAGCCCGTAAGTCCAGGTGCCTGACCATCCCCTGATCTGGCCGGATCAGGCGACTGGAGGTAACCGTAAATCCAGTTGCCTGACTATCGCCTGAAACCGGCCGGATCAGGCAAATCAAGGAACACCGTAAATAAAGCCTCCGTACAACAGCGTGATCAGGAACGTATCAAATGTCATAACAAAACGGAATAACAATAATAAAATTGCGCAACAACATAGGTACTCGTCCCAATGTGTTATAAAAGTAGAACCGAGATCTTAAATGAATGCACCTACTGATGAAGCTAAACAACATCATTAGAGCATCAACGTTAGACCATAAATAATTTAGGGGATCAATTTATCGGACATGAGGATTCCCCGGTGTTCAAACCAAACAGGATATCATGAATTTACAAAATTTGTTCACCAATATCCTCTCAACTTCCCAAGCTAAACGTAGCTGCTTGACAGAAATTTATAAAAAATTCACGGATTTTCATCGGATCTAAGTTGGGGATGAGCTTTATCCGAATACGACAAGCTCATCCGAAACGTAGCTACGCTTTTTTTCTTTTCCCGTTCTGTGACTGAATTAAAGTAGCTTGAACATTCGGAGAATGGGAACAAGCCCTTTCGCACGGTCTATTATCAAACCGTTCGATCGCACAAAGGGCAAAGTACAATTCAAATATAAAACCTTGCTCGTGACCCGAGCTCCCCATGCCACTGAACGATTTAACACATTCAACAATTATTCAGCTACTTCACACTACGAGTTCAGATCCCGATATTTGTCGAACTAGACTATATTCCGGATTTAAAACGAAAAAACGCTTAACGCGTTACCCCCACTTGTAGCGCAAAAAAAGGCCTTTTTCATGAATTTTTTTAAAGAAAACTAAAAAACTTTTTCAATCGATCAATATACCACCTTAAAGAACACATCTTGAAGAACTTTCAGTAATTTTTTTATTGAAAAATATTACATTGTTTAGTGGCAAATGGCCGTCAATGAAATAATGTTTTTATATACACGGTTTGCGGTGACCAACATTGCGGCGAAGTGGATCATCTGAAAAAAAAATGCGGATGGATTTATTCAAATATAAGTATAAACTAGT